>QPMI01000422.1:0-36663 GCA_004431415.1 Cyanophora paradoxa | reverse complement strand
GCCCCTTGTCCGCGTGCCCGCGGCGCACGTCATCCGGAATCTCATCCGGATCAATCTCTTTTGGGCTCCGCTGGCTGAAGTCGTACGCGCCGTTGAAGACGTCGAAAACGTAGCGGCCACGTGAGGGTCGTCGCCGATCCGGATTTTCGCAGCCCCTTGCGCGAATTCGGCGATTCGGCGCAGAGAATCAGATATATATAATTGAGAAGGTCGCACCCGCGAAAGTCCGATTCGCTTGTGCGGGATTCCGCGACGGGGGCCGTTTCCTTCGCCCACTTCGTCGTAATTGGGCGCCTTCTCGAAACTCCGTTCGGGTTTGACGCGTGGAAGGCCTGCATGAGGACCGCCTGCTGGAAGTGCTCGTGGCGGAGCGGGCCCTGGACGGAGCCCGCGTACTCGACGACGTACTCGGGGCTGCTGCCTTGATCCGCGTCCATGGCCTCGATCGATCAGCTGCGGCTTGAATTATCGCGAACGCCGCGTGTGTGTCGAACGCGGCGCGAGTTGATCGATATCGATCTGCGCATGCGCATGCATGCCTTTTCCGGATTTTCCTCCTCCCCTCCCCTCCGGCCGGCAGCGGGGGGATCCCCGTGGCTGCCGATCAAATAATATTCCACCTTTGATCCTCGCTTCTAAAATTTGGGATTTTAACTCCTCCGGATCCTGGATCCCTTTAATTTTAGTCTCCCCTCCGGATCCGCACGCGGGCTAGGACTCCGGATCCCCTCCGCTTATAATTATAACTACGTACACTGTGACATCTCCCCCGCCCCGGCCCGGCTCTGAGTGACGCGTACGGTCCGGTCCGTGCCGAGCCGCTGCAGCTGGAAACAGCGGCGCAGTCCTTCCTGCCTGGCCATGGCTGGATCCGGACCTATGCCTGCAGTGCCCGCAGCGCCCGCGGCCGCCCGCGGGCCCCGGCCCCGCGCCTCGGCCTCGCTCTAAACCCCGGGCCCCGCCCGGCTGCCGGGCGGGGCCTCTAGATCTAGATCTAGATCGATATCTTGGGCTGACGGGCGGGGCCGGGGCCGGGGCCGCCGGGCCCGGGGCGGGGCCAGGCTAGCGCTGGGGACGATCGCGGACGCGGACCGGGTGCTGGTGCTGAAGCGGGGCCGCGTGGTCGAGGCCGGCCCGCCCCGCGCCCTCCTCGCCGACCCCGCCTCCCGCAGCGAGTCCCGCTTCGCCCGCATGGCTCGCCGCCTCGCCCCGGCCCCGGCCCCGGCCCCGCCCCGCCCCCGGCCCCGCCCCGAGCGCCCTCCCCGCATTGAAAAAAACCGGCCGCGGTAAATTGCGCCGGTAATTCACCAAAAACAAATTCATTGTTTTTTATAATTAATCTACCCGCTACTGGCCATGGGCCGCTAGCCTAGTAGCTTGCCGCCAAGTTGCCGCCGACTTGCCGGCTATACACCGAGCCTACATATACACGGGCTAACGTACTAGCGTAGGCGGCGACTAGGCGTAAAGCCGGCTAGCCCGGGCCGGTCTACCCGGGCCGGTAAGCGTACGTGCCGCAGTGCCGCACTAGTGTGGTACCGTAGTACTAGACTACTAGTACTACTAGTACGCCGGCGCCACTGTGCCGAAGTCTGTGCGGCCGGCCGCGGCGGCCAACTTTTTTTTTTGGCAATCGCGCGCGAATCGGCCCGCGATCGGCGCGATCCTCGAGCTCTCAGAGCCTGCTGCCTCTAGGCTCTACCTAGATCTTAGAGCACCGTGGCACAGTCACTGAGTCCGGACGGTCTGCAGCAAGCCTTGATTCCTTGAAGTGCCAGCTAGGGCCTGCTAGGCTGAGCTAGCAGCTGCAGCAACCGTACCGATCCGTGAGGATCGGACCGTGAGGATCGCTATCAGATCGGCGGCGCGACTGGGAACAGCGCTAGTACTGTCGCTGTACTGATCACATACGTATACATAAGCATTCTGAAGGTGCGCGCTGCTCGCGGCTCATCATGATCACGTGCACGGCGTGCGCTGCGGCATGCATACATGTATATATACGTACCACGGTACACGTATATATACGTATACGTGTACGCTATACAATTATATCTATGCATATGATCACTGGCTATCTTTCTATATCTATACATGCATCAGCTATAGGCGCCGCGGCGCCTCGATCTATCTAGCCCGGCCAATTGCAACTGGCCATAGAACTTCGATACGTATACGTATACGCCGCATAATACGCGTATATACGTCCGGGATCCGTATATATACGTATACGAATGGGGGTCCCCGACTCCCCGCACTTTCTATCATGCATATATATGCATATGATCACGATCACTAGTACTGGCTATCCAGCTATATGCATATTTATAGATCTATATATATGATCTAGAGCTAGCTATACTATGATAGATGATATGCGCATATAAGCTTAAAGCCCTGATCATGAGGCGCGCGCGCCTTGCAGTTGGGGCGCGGCGGCTCGCGATCGAGCTCGCCGAGTACTAGTCGCGATCGATCTAGAGCTAGCTATACTATGATCTAGAGCTAGCTATACTATGATACTATGATAGATCATATATGCATAAGCTTAAGGCGCGCGCGCCTTAAGCTTGCAATTGGGGCGCCTAGCCTCGATCTATAGCTAGCCCACTGGAACTTTGCACTCGGAAGTCCGCGCTTTTATTTACGGCCGCGGCGCCGGCCTTGGGACCGAACTGATCACGATCGCGCCGCGTGCGCGGGCGCGTCGCAGGCAGGGCCGGGACCGGCGGGACATCAATGCATGCGGGGGACGTCGATATCGATGGCTGGACATGGATTGCCGGCGAGGGGAAGCTGGTCCTCACGACGGCAAACGCGCAGTCGGCCGCAGCTGCAGCGGCGGCGATCGAGCGGGCGGGCCCTGAGAACATCCGCGTGCTGGACCTCAAGAGCTGCTCGGCCACGAGCGTCCCTTGGGCCGAGCTCGCGAAGCTGGCGAACCTGGAGGAGCTGAATGTGGAGGGCGATATATTCATTGATCGGCTGACGGCGTTGCCGCCGGAGATCGGGCGGCTCGCGGGCCTCAGGCGGCTTCTCGCCAGCGACAACGAGCTCACATCGCTACCCGCCGGAGATCGGGCAGCTCGTAAACCTGGAGGAGTTGTACGTGCGCAGCAACAAGCTGGCGGCGCTGCACGGGAGATCGGGCGGCTCACGCACCTGAAGAAGCTCGACGTCAGCAGGAACGAGCTCACGGCGCTGCCTCCGGAGATCGGGAAGCTCGTGAACCTGGTGGAGCTCTCGTTGGGACACAACGGGCTGACATCACTGCCAGCGGAGATCAGACAGCTTGTGAATTTGCAGCTGCTCGACCTGGAATTTTACGGATCCCAGCTGCCGCCTGAGTTTGTGCAGCTCAAGATGCTCCGTGTGCTGAACCTCAAGTACTTTTCATCCATGATTACGAGCAACACCGGAACCTGGGCGGCGCTCGCAGGACTGGCGAATCTGGAGGAGCTGAACGTGGCCTGCAGTGGGTTGCCGGCTCTCCAGAGGAGATTGGACTGTTCTTACACCTCAAGAAGCTGCATGCAGATGGCAATCCGTTGACAGCGCTTCCCCTGGAAATCGGTCGACTTGTGAACCTGGAGGAGTTTTCTGTGACCGGCTGTTCATTTGTACTATTGCCTCCAGAGATTGGGCAGCTGGTGGGCCTGAAGAACCTAAATATCAGCAAGAACAGGCTCGCAGCGCTGCCTCCGGAGATCGGGCGGCTGGCGAACCTGAGGACGCTGTGTGCGGACAACAACAAGCTTGCAGCTCTACCGCCAGAGATCGGCCAGCTTGGGAACCTGGAAAAGCTCTTGTTGCAGCGAAACGAGTTGAGAACGCTCCCTGCAGAGATCGGGCGGCTCGGGAATCTGAGGGAGCTGAATCTCAGTGACAACCATGGCCAGCTTACATTGCTACCGCCGGAGATCGGGCAGCTTGTAAATTTGAAGTGTTTTTACGCGAACGACAACAAGTTGACGACGTTACCGCCGGAGATCGGGCGGCTCGTGAGCCTGCTCGCATGGGGGTAGCCCCCACCAATTGCGCGACCTTCCCGCGACCATTTTCAATAAGCACATTTTCAGCATCACGAATCTCAGTCACAAAATCACAAATTCGCACTGAGCCACATTGTATTTTTCAAACATCTAACCCTTCCTTACTGAAACCAATCACGAAACCCTTTCATTCTTCATTTTTCTAATTCCTTACCATTCCCAGTAAGCCCTTTAACTTTCCCCCGATCTCTCAGTAAGGACAGTAAGACCCTCATTTTTACGAAATGTTCCCGATCGTTTCCGGACTGTTTTCAGTTACCCAAATTGAAAAATCAAGGTGAGCCCACCAATTAAACAAGTGATCCCCACTTAAAGACTTCCAGTTAATATACTGTAACAATGGCAAGCAATCAAGTAAATCTACCTGAGACTAAGCGGTGCAATGTTTGCGATAAGGTAAAACCGGCATCGAGTTATGCATTGCAAAAGCGTAGCTCAGGGAATGTTACTTTAAATTGGAGATGCAAAGTCTGCGACCGAGACTATCACAATTACCTTTATCATTTCGTGTTAAAAACGCGTCCGAAAATCGAAGTGCAATCGAAGATATGCTCGCACTGCAAGATTGAGAAGCTTGCAAGTGAGTTTAATAAAAGACAAAGAACGAAGGATGGTCTCAACTATCAATGCCGAGAGTGTTATAGCAAAACTCGTAAGAGTTAAACCGAATTTCATTTTATATTTTTAAAGCGAGTATGTGCATGAGCAAGCATGCCGAAAATGCCCACCTGCACAAACTCGCGACTTCAATCGAAATGTTCCATTTAATGCACTGGAACCACTCGCGCCCCGCCCACTATGCAAGATACATGCCTTTCTTATGCATGATCTATGAAAAATAACAATAAACCCAGTCGTCAGACAAGCTGCCTCGGCTGCGCCTCTCTCATTCTTCGAATTCTTTACATAGGAGCACTTACAGGAATTTCGCTTGCCTTTCGAACAGTCCCCCGATTAAATGCTTGCTCCACAATCGCTTCCTTTGTGAGTGGAATCGGAATTCCAGCGGCAATACACGATTTAACTTCTTTGTCCACAATCTCATCAATCGCGATTCTCGCCCTATTATGAGCCATATTATCGATCCAATCCTGAACAGAGTAGGCACAGTATTCCATTCCCAGTTTCCAGTGTCAGTTAGAACACTTGGTAGATGTTCGACATTCTTTTATTCTATGTTGCAGAAATTAATTCACCAGACCACACAGTATACATCGCCGGTGTTCCTGCTGAATCCAATCCACCACCATAAAGATCTAACCTCACAGTATCTCCCGCTCCCATATTAACACTAAAATTAAACCCAATAGATCTACTCAGTGGTGATCCAAGTCCAGGAGAATGTGCAATAAGTTGAGTTGTAAGGTTACTTTGTCGCAGGATAACCTGTGTATTAACATTATTTGCTGTTGTTACTCCTGAGAAGATGAACTTGTAGTGACCTGAAACAGGTGCTGTGAAGATGCCTGTTGATGTTGCTAGATGGTTTCCATGATTTAGAAATGTATAATTCCAGTTACCAATGGTTCCGTTTGTAGCGATTGGAGCTGTTAGTGCAACACAGAAACGGGGGTGGTTTGGAAGAGCAAGATAGCATTTACTCCCATTTATTGTTAAACCATACGAATCATTTGGAGACACACCTGTTGAATATGTAGAAGCAACAGTTTGCCCCGTTTCTCTTTATCGTAAAATTATCAGTTGCCCCACAGTATCATAGAATCGTTTAATCCACCACTTGCTGTGAGTAAACCAGTGAATCCACCCGAAGCTGAAAGGCTTCCAGTAATTGTTGCACTCCCATTCACACTCAGTCCATCCGATCCAGGCACCACCATAATAACTGAAAAGCGCCGAATTCCTATCAGCCGGATTAAAGCCGTTTGGAATCCTGTTGACCTTCATATAGATTTCTTTGGTGACCAGCCCCGAAGAGATTGCGGGTCGATTCGATACGATCAGTTCAGTAGCTTTAACGATTCCACCAGCCTTGTCAGCTCTGAGTTCTTTGACTCTGAGAATGGAGGTCTCATTGAAAGAATCGTTTTCGCTGTCTCAGTCGAAGGGAATGACTCACTTAGATCATATATAGTGTGTTGCACGTTGTGGACAGCTGAGGCGCTCAGGAGAAGACAGGCGTGAATACTGTCGACATCTTTTGATTGTTCTTTATATACGTGAGAATATTATTATTATTACGTGAGAATATTATGCTACCATCTTCCCTGTTGCTATATAACTCATTTGATAGTGAAAAGTCCATGCTTTCATTGAATGCATGTTCTGCCGAAATTGTTGCATGAATAGTAAATGTTGTTGTTGTGGAACTTGTGACACCATATACAATACATATGACACCATTATATCCTGTATCAGATGAGAACCACTTCTGGGCTTCCGCAAATGCTTTCGGGAATGTGACAACCTGTGAAATCCCCAATGACCCGGACCTGTGATTGTCAAAGATTTTGAGAATTTCCCTGTTTGTATATACTGGTCTTTATTGACACGCTGTTCTGAAACAAGTTTTGCAATCTTTGTATTACTGTTTCATCCATTGCATAATATGCTCTGCGTAAGCATTTCCCGACATAATAACGTTTATCGTATATATTTGCGAATGTGGAAAAACCATTGTTCCAAATAAAGTGGCGCATTCGTTGGTAATTGACCGATCCCACAACATGGTGTTATTGGCTGTAATGTATTCGCTACAAATGGGTCTAAGGTTGGAAATCCGTGATTCCGATTTTGTGTGAGTATGGGCGAAGTCTGTTATATTTGCCTTTGTGTGACTATGTGCGAAATCTGTGATATCTGCTTTAAAATGAGAGTGAGGACCGACAGTCGTAGAAGCTGTTGGCTTCCCGTATATATTATTCCAATGGAGGAAACCACTGTGTGACGATATAGCGGGGTTTTTGCTCCAACCAACAGTAATCGACCTGGAAGATAATTCTTCCTATTTGTCCATGAACACCACTTAACAAGTCCTTCACAATTTATTGCAACAAACTGTTAAAATCTCTTACAGGATAATTCCAGGAGCATAGGCATTTACTCGTAAACGAGTATAAGTATTGTTTGATGGTTCAATTCCAACAACATCAAAGTATCTACTGTCATACTGACACGTATAATAGATATAACATGATTTCATGTCTGTTGGAACAGTCCAATACATCTTACAGCTACTACAATCATCATCACCATCAATCCATGTGTTTGCCCAGTGCTTGTGTCACCTACAAGTGGTGCCCAACATAATCTCTCCAATCTCCTGTGCGGTCTGTGGAAATACCACTTGTAGCGTCAAAATCAGTTGGTGAAGTGTATGTTGGTGTATTTATCAGATCATCATAGTTTCCAGTTGTTGCCACAGTCGCAAATGTCGGGAAGTCTGTAATTTGAGACTTTGTGTGGTATGGGCAAAATCTGTTATTTCTGACTTTGTGTGAGTGTGTGAAAATCTGTAATCTCTGACTTTGTGTGAGTGTGTAGATCAGGTGCGAAGGTTAATGGTCGAACATTGTGAACATTGGGTAATCAATGCGACTATTGGAGTGTTGGATCTAATACATATTCAGCACCAAGGTGGACAACAGGAAATGTTTGATCATTCGGAGTAGTAACAAAGAAATTAGAAGCATGCACATCACCTGCAACAGTTCCACTGTTAGTGGTAAATAATCATGATCGGTGAATCAGGTGGATAGGTCGATGGGGGATTGATGATATGCTCCCAAAAATGCCTGTGACATTGGGTAATTCAAGTCGACTAAATGGAGTGTTTGGATCTAATACATATTCAGCACCAAGGTGGACAACAGGGAATGACTGATCATTCGGAGTGTCCACAAAGAATTCGGAGCATGCACATCACCTGTGAGAGTCCGCCTGTAAGGGGTAAATAATCCCAAGAGCCGACGTTAATTCGGTATCTGTTACATAATCTTCAAGAATTGCTGCAAGTTCTGTATCATCTACATAGTTTTTGCTTTCGAGGTAATCATCTGTAACAACACCGGAAAGGGTGGTATTGTGTAAGTTTTTAGCTGCCATTCTCTGATTGACTTCTAAGGCGCCACCTGTTGTCGTTTTTATCCATGCAATCTCGCATTTTCCGTGATCATCTGTGGGTTGTCCCACAACAGGAAGATAGTTTACAACTTTCTCCCTTGTGAAACTATCTTAGTCTTGCTCCATCATATGCACTTTGATCGTTACATTTACTTGTATTGCTGCGAAAATTCTCTACTTGTCCTGTTTCACCCGGGTGATAATTCGTAACATAGATACTGGGAAAGTATCATTTACTCCTACATTGAATCACCATCATAAACTCCATTTACAATTGGATCCCTGGGTAATCTTACTGCAAGAGTTCCACCATCGGTGTGCCTGTTTCACTGTGAATGTCCATTGAGATTACGTAATGATCATTCAAAAACAGCCTTTCAGGTGTATTAATCGATTGTAAAGTGTGACGCCATTAAAAACGTTTCCGATTGCATTCAATTGCGCAAAAACTGCTGCTCATCTATTTCATCCATGGGTGCCTGTGGTTACTATTAGTAATCTCTGAGTAATCATGTGTGTGTTTTCCCGGTGGAAGGTGGATGGGGGATTTGTGATATCTTCCCATAAATGCTTATGGCGAAATCTGTTATTTGATCTTTTGTGTGAGTGTGGCAAATCTGTAATATCTGCTTTTTGTGTTTTTGCTTTGCTAACCAATCTAAAACAACATTCGATGTCGGTGATTTGGTAGGTTTGCTTCAATCTCACAGTGAGATAATCGACTATTACATTACTTCCATTAATATACTTGCCCATAGGTTACTGCTGTAAATGTTACTGCATAAATGTTATGGCATAAATGTTACTTGTAACTGTAAGGTTTGATGAAATTGTAAGATTAGATGAAATAACACCACCTTTGAAGAGACAATAATCATGAGTGTGTGGATCAGGTGGGAAGGTTAATGGTCGATTGTGATATGCTCCCACAAATGCTCGTGAGAACTGGGTGGAAACGTTAAGGAAATCTGGAGTTCTTGTAGCCACTTCTGCTTGGTATGTGAGTCAATTGTGAGAATCACCCGAAAGGCGATTTTCAGAGGTGAAATACATGAGATATGGCTGTTAGTAATCGGATCGAGTCTGCAAATCGGGGTGTTGTCGCCTAATATAAATTCGCGCCCTGTATGCACGACCGGATTTCTTTGGATATACATATTGGATGCACCTATTACAGGTGCTACAATGGCACATCTGAACATACAAGTTGCAAGTGATGGAGAAAATGGTTTTAGGCGAATAGATTGCAATCAAAGGTCACAGTAGCTGGATCAATAGTAGGATCGACGTTGAACAGATCTGAAACATCCACCACCCACACAGTTGCAATTAAGATTTCGAAAGACTGTTCCGCCATTGCATCCACATAGCCAATCCCATTTGCTATGTCATATATGTGACCAAACTCGTAACCAAAAATGTCATTCCACAGGTTGGAAGCCATAGCTCCCATCACATACCCTTTTAGATCTACTATCAGGTCATTGGATCACTGGGTATATTGGCATGGGTTATATAAAAATTATTATCCAATACCGCATTCTTTATTGTCGTTTCTACTATGGGTTCAGTCATTATACTCTATTATGGAATACTACAAAAATTAAGGTTGTTACATAACGTTTGGAACATGTTCATATATTCTCCCTTCTCGCTGTGCCATTTCCGCCATAAAGTCTCTATCATTGTTCATCGTTTGCTCTGCCAATTCTTGTGCTCGTGATTTTTTGGGTGCTGCCCTATTTGCTGGTGGTCGGTCAGTCCTCACAACACTAAGACCATGCCCCTCGGCTGATCTCACCTCTAAGCCCACATCTCCTTCGGCTGTTGGGTCACATAAGCTCTGGTGTTGAGTATTTATTACCTGCTCCTGCAATGGTTCTGTCTATGCAAGCACAACATAAAGCTCGGAATTTGTATGCAAGCACAAGCCCAAGAGCACCGAGAATCGGCAAGAGAATCATAAGCACTAACGTTCCTGGATTTGTTCCCGTGCCCCGACTGGATTTGTAGGATTCGTGGGATTATTAGGTGGTGTGTTTGGATCTGGATTAGTTGTAGGGGATCTTTGAATCGGGATCTGGGTTAGGCTGGTTCGGATTGGGATCGTTTGGTGGCGGCTCTGTCGACCCTGCTAATGATGTCGGCGCTGTGTATGCATTTGCAAACACGATGGAGCCGTCGCTGGATTTCCTGTGGAGGATCCTGAGATTGCACCATAGGTATCTGCGAGATACTTGTATAATTCCTGTGTCACAGGTGGATTGCTCACAGATCGACACACCCAAATATTGCATGTGGTATCATAGACTGTGTCCCTGATAAAAGGCGGTAGAGCCGTCCCACTGAATGACTCAAAGAGTCCATTTCGCGATAGCAACCTATGTCCTGTATCACAATTCCACCCTCAAATATTGGTAGCCGAAATCGCACCTTGCACATAAATATTGCATGTCGAGTGCATTCCAATGTTATTTAGGTTAGGAGTGTATCTGTCATCGAGCCGGACAGTGCAAACCCATGGGAAGCGGTTTTTATATATTTCTTATCGCCCACTTCGATGACATCTGTATTTGGGTGACTGTCAATTTGGGTAGCAATAGATTCATATCTGTAAGAGTAATAAACTAAGAGACCATCTGTGGAGGATGTAAAATAAAAGAAGTCTCTCATGAAGTCTGTGGATCCAAGAAGTCAGCATTGGTTGATGTTAGGGTGACTTTGGGATAGCTCATGCTGACAGTCTCAGAAGGATATGGAATATAAGAGGTGTAATAGCGATTTAATAGATAATAGTAAAATCCATCTGAGACATTCGAATGAGTGGGCAAGGTGACTGTTAAGGTCTTACTGCGATCCTCAAACGTTTTATGTATGACAATGTTGCAAGTATTAATGTATCGAGAATCGAAAAGTAATTATTTGTAACTCGATTATCGATCAGAGTCGCATTGGTTCCATTAAATACGAAATTCTGCCCATTTATTCTCGTAGTATGGAGGTCGGTCACATCGAGAGATACCTTATTTTTAATCGATCTTCGGAGTCAAACCGAGTATTGTTCCTGTTGCCTTCCAATTGATAGTAAAGGGAGGAGAAAGGGACACAGGTGGGATCGCTGAAAGATTAAATTTCGCAAAATACAACCCAACAGGATATGCTGTAAGAGCATATGTCACTGTTGCATTTCCGACAAGTGTGAAGCCGGTGGTTGTTATGTTAGTTGCAACAAATGGGAGTAGCCGGCTGGTGCATTGTTAATAGAGGTGGTCGACCCATTATTGATCACATACAAATTCGTGTCAGTTATTTCAATAGTAGGAGGGGAAACAAATGGTGTCTCAAATGTGAAATTAAAATTCGCTGGAACCGCTGCAAGGTATCTATATGTGTTGCTGATATCTCGGATGCCTGGAATACTTTGCTTCCACTCCGCACTACATTACTTGTGTCTTTCACATTGTGGTATGAGATGCTGGGAGTCGGGAGAGCACCAACGAAATAGCATCTGGTAAATCAGACTTTGTAATATACAGTTCTTTAAGATACTCCTTTCTAAAAGGGGCGGTCAGATCTCCAATAGTAGCCGATGAACCTGCGACTACAATATTACAGGTGTTTGCACTCAAAGAATAAACTGTGTTCCACCTTAATGAATTCGCACCAAGATCGAAATTCTGTGAGAAGGGCACGATATTGCTACCTTGTAAATCTCGGTAAACCTTTACTTTGGGTTTGCTATCGAATTCAGGGGTGATATAATTGATGTTAAGAGTGAAACTAATAGTAGCTTCGGAAGTCAACAAGTTGTTTCGGATGATAAGTAAATTGTATGTCTCGTTAATGACAAACGAAACCTGAAACCCTGTGGAGGTGACATTTTGGATAAATGCTTTATTAGATTCATTATTGTTATAGATAGGATTATAATAAGTAGTGTGATCCACCAATGAAACAGTGGGTATATTCGTCTCGAAACCTGTGACACCCAACTGATCCCAAGTGAATGTATATGTAGGTTTGCCTACATAAGCGACATAGACCCCATTTGCGAGCTGCTGAGGGTATCCCTCGACAGTGTAGGTCTCAGTTTGCGAAACCGAGCGGGAAAGGTTACTATTATAGTCGGTGTAGCTGATCAGTGCATTACCATTGGTAAGAATCTGATTAGGTCGGAGTGAGTGATTTAATGGAAGGATTAAATTGGAGGCAAACATGGAAACTCCATGCACCTCTGACCATCTCAGATTCGATAAACCAACTCGGTATGTGTTGTCAGTCGCGGGGTATATGTTCCTTTTCGACAGAATATGGGCTAAGGTAATTGCAAGCGCTCCATCTGCTGCAAACAGAGCATTAATTTCTGATTGCAAAGCCGCGATTTCGGTTGTGTGGGTCGTGAGGGTTCCATCCTGGCTGGAATCTTTGGTGTTCTTGCTCCTTTCAAACTCCAAAAACGCCTTTACGATGTCCTTGCCTAAAAGATCGTTTATATTGTCTCTGGTTATGTGAACATGGTCTGTTCTCAGTGCTGTTTCTCTGTGGTAAAAGCCGGAATTTCTTCTGCAAATGATATAGTCGTTTTATCAAGTGCTAAGGATCTCACATTCGGAGCATTGGCGCCAATTATATCGACAACGTTCCCATTTTCGACAATTTCTAAGGTCGGTTTCGCGGGGTCTAATGTGAAAACACCCTCTGTTATCTGGGGAACCGATTCGCTCTTCTGAATCACAAAGGATTCGATGTTTAGGTTACAGGTTGCGACATTGGTGGCGAAAAACGACTCGGAGTTGAGCGAGTTTACATTTAGGGTATCCGTAGTGATGTTACTTGCTGTAATGTTACTCGTCGTTAGATTACCTGCTGAGAGATCATGGACGACCTCTACCTTTGTTTTCCGTGTGGATACTCCCGCTATAAGTGTGCTATTATCCACGATTCTCATAGCTGCATTTTGGAAACCGCTCTCATCTTGAATGAAGAAGTTTAAGCGACCTCTATCGAATGCTTTCGGGATGTTCCTACGATTATATCGCACCGTTTTCGGTAGCTGGCGGTTGCCTGAATGCTGGCGACTCTGTTTCGTTCGTTATCATCAAGTAAAAAGTCGATTCCAAGTTTATGATCCCTTTCTCGACGTTCATTAACTGCAAAGCTGCGGGTCTGCTCGGTGTTCCACTGACTGGATCTTCGCGGTCTGCATTGAAGTTTATTTTCAGAGACCCGCGAATTTCAGTGTTTACCTGATCAGTGTCCTCTATCTGAGTGGTCGAATTAATAACTCGTGCGTCTGGTCGCGGATTCAGGAACGACATCCTCTTTATAAACAAAGAAGATATATAAGAAGTATATAAGATAATGAAGACCGTTTTATGTCTGAGTGGTGGAGGGTCGCGTGGAATAATCGAGGCTGCTATACTGGCACAGATTGAAGCCCAAACCGGTAAACGAATCCAACAGCTATTCGACTGCTTTGCGGGAACATCCACAGGTGGATTAATCGCGCTCCTATTGAATATCAAGGGAACCGATGGCGCCCCTAAATATACTGCCACTGATATTCTGGCGCTCTACAAAGCGAAACTACCGCTGATTTTCGCGAATCCACGAGTGCTTACATCGATTGTACAGCGCCCAAAGTACGAAGCCACTAACTTAGAAGCTGTGGCTCTGGATCTCTGCGGCTCGGCGACTATGGCGGATCTCTATAAACCACCATCGTGACTGCGTTCGACACGGTTCAAATGTCCCCCGTTTTTATTTCAAGCAACGATGAAGATATTAATGGGATGCTTGTGCGCGATGCTGCAAGGGCTACCTCGGCTGCTCCGACCTATTTCGAACCGAAACAAGTCACAGTCGCCGGAAGAACATATTGTTTAATTGATGGTTGCATGAGTGGAAATAATTCGCCCGGGGTATGTGGCTACACATTCGCCCGCACTTTATTCGGAAACTCTTGCGAGGAGGAGCTTATAGTGGTCTCGATTACGGCGGGTCACGTCCAAGACGCCGATAAAGCAATCGCGGGATATTCGTACGACACTATGAAAAATTGGGGGATCGTGCAATGGATGCTAAGCGCCACAGGATCGCCAATTCTCAGCATGTTCTTAGAGTCGAGCGATCTAAACGCCCACGTAAAGCTACTGGAACTTTTACCCAGAAACGATGATCAGAATTACGATCGCTACTATAAGCTGAGCGTTCCTTTACCGAAAGATAAAATGACCCTCGATACTATCACAACGAGTCACCTGCAATATTTAGAAACGGAAGCGCTCGCGTTTGTTTCCGCACAGCAAACGTATTTTAATGCGATGTATTCAGTGCTGACGATGAATATCTCAGAGGGCGATGTTCCCATAATTAATCTGTCCGGGTGCACAGATGTAAGCGCACCCCCGGAGTCTAACTGGGTGCCGCTCGATAATAGCGCCTTTATTGCGGAATTTGGCACAGCTTCTGATGCCCGCTGGTCAAATGCTACGGGGTGGGTGGGATTTACCAACCCACCGCAAGGTAGTAGGTCGGGAGGCAATTATTTACGCATTGATTTTCCGCGTCTGTTTATGCTTTCCTCTATAAAAATGAAGCCGGCTGCGAATGGAAACTACATTAAAACGTTTGAGATCGATTACCAATTAACTCCGGGAGTTTCGGCGCTTGTAACATACACAGAAGCCGGCGCGACGAGAGTGTTTACCAATGCAAATCAAATAGCCGGAAGTGCTGATCCCGACGAACATTTCTTAGCAAACCCGAGATCTGTGAGAACCCTCGTAATCTGGGTGCTCACGACGAACGTAGCTTCGGCATGCCGAATTGATTTCGAGGGCTACTATGTTTAGTCGGTGATCACTTCCAGCTGAAACGAGTATGAGAGACCGTTTATATCTGCAACAGAGCCCCGCCATTTTCGAAGCGATATTGTGAGACGATCTAAATCGAGTTGCGATGTGACATTTACGAAAGGGATGCTTGCGCTCGGTTCGTGGTAAAAGGAATATCTACCAAAGTCCGAGTTCATCTGAATTCGCAAAAGATAGGAGTCGTCGAAATTGTTCTGTCTCCCAGTAACCGCTGCGAATTTGGTAAAAGGGCGGAGCTCTTCGATATCAAGGTAAATATATGGAATTGCATTAAAGTCGACCATTTTCGGGCATATAATCGCGTAGCGACTGGGGTAATCTCTGAGTGGAACCGGCACTGGTTCTGGTGTGCTGGCGTAAACCACTCCGGGTTCTATGCCGAGACAGTCACAGAACTCCTGGTCTGAGGACTCTAATGTAAAAGGGCTATTCGGAGATGAGAACACGAAGCGGTTCGTAGACAGAGCGAGAGAATAGGAAACCGGGAAGAGACCGAGAGGATTAAAAGAACCGCCTGAAAAACCGAGTAAAGCATCACTGTTTAAAGCTCTCTCTTTCGGATATCGTTCGTTATCAGCATCGACGTAATAATAATCGTTTACGCTGGGAATCGGTGCTATCATTTTGGATGCGGGGATTACTGTGGGCTCTTCGTTCAAAAGCGTTATAGTTATTGTCTGATCGGGCGGAACAACATAAGAGCTATTGGGAATCTCAGCTGATAGCACACGAAATCGCCTTACATTATTAAGGCGCGTTTTCAAGTGCAGCACGCCGTTTTCAAGGTCTCTACTGTCGCAATTTATTGTTATTCTTTTCATAATCTATTATAGTAAGATGAAAGAATACCTGAGCTTTTCGAGCGATGATCGCGATGAGGAGTTTACTCAGCCAAACCAGTATGTAGTGACATTACCCCGTCGCTATGACAACGTAAAATCGGTGCGCCTGGTGCAGGCAACGGTTCCCAATGTTCTTTCGACCGTGACAAACGATATAGACGCCACTGGTGCAACCATCGAGCGCATGGAACTCTATTTCTCGGTCACAGCTTCGGATTCCGGATTCGTGACCATCACAATCCCCAAAGGATTTTACACCAAAGACGACCTTGCCGCAAAAGTCACAGAAAGACTCGAAGCAGCTCGCCTTTCAGATTTCGGTGGAAAATATATTAAATGCCGCTATAATACTACTTCAAAGATCTATGAGTTTTTCAGTGATAGTAACTTTTGGTTCAAGTTCTCCAAAGCTTCCCCTGAAACACTCAGAAAATCCAGTAATCGCAAAGCAATCGCTAAGAAACTCGCAATATTCGGTTTCAAAGATATTCAGCTATATGTTTACGAGACATTTACCCCTTTTGCAAGCGATACATTCCTTGTGTTTAATCCTGGGACGGGAACTGTGACACTCAATCGACGCATTCGCGGCTATACTCGTGGAGATGAGACCCCGGCGGCGATGATCTGGCTATATATTGATGAATTTGCGCCGTTTATTCGCTCAGTCAACAAGCACGTCGATGGTTATTTCATGCGCATTCCAATCCCACAGGAACTCGAACATGGTGATATCTACCACTTCGACACGTCCACTACGGTGCCTCTCATTCGAGAATTCCGCGAATTAAAATCGTTCGACCGCTTGACGATTAAACTCATCGACCATGATGGCGCTCTCTTAGATTTCGGGGTTTGGGCGCATTATTTCACTTTTGAGATCGAAACCTACGACGCACCGCCCGAAATGAATTTCTACTAAGCCCTTTAAATTATTTTCTGATCCCAAAGATAAGAGAAGAAACGCTCATGGAGACTAACAGCCAATTCCAGCGCCCAACGCTGAAATCTATGCTCACCACCGACGACTACAAGGATTATTTCCTAAACAAGTCGCTGGTCATTGGAACGTCCTCTGGCACTAAGCCACTTCGAGTTCTGGTCGCCCCCGACACTGAGCCACCCAGCGCTCTCGGCAACCGAGTTGTCTTCAAAATCCCCCGCTACCATTTCCTGAATGGTCTCGCGCTGCAACTCGATCTTAACCCAATCACCCTCACTGATCTTACGAATGGGGTTGCTGCAACCACTGGCTACCTTCGCGTTATTGGATCGCTGATTAAGCGCATCGAAATCTCTCACGCTTCATTCCGCTACGTTGTCCCAGAGGATTTCGTCACTCAGTATTTTCTACTGATGACCGAACAGGGCGAACTCGATAAGAAACTTCGCTATGTGGGTGGTCTTGTCGGAACCGCTGGTAACACTGTCGGTGGAACCTACGAAATCGATTTACCCTCTCCTTTCGAGAAGGCGATGTTCCCACTTTGCGCTCTGAACTCTGAGATCGTGGTCGAAATCGAATTCAAGGCGATTGGTGATGGTATCATTGAGGATGTAAACAATGTTGGCAATATTTCGGTCGTAAACAGTGGTGCTTCCCTTCAAGTGCTGAAACCCCGCATTATCTGCAAGGTCGTAAATGCCGATGAGGCGGTTGTATCTGAGACCATTGCCCGTGTTAAATCGACTGGTATCGCGATCCCCTACAACGAAATCGGTTTCCTACACACAGATTTCCAGCCGACCGCCTCCGGTTCGCGAGTCAATCTCTCGCAACTCACAGGTGCGGGTCTCATCCACACTCTCGTATTCTCTGTGCGCCAAAACGCGAAGACGAAGGTGAACAACGGAACTCTCTCGGTTCTGGCTCCTCGTGCACTCCGAACCAACGCTGTGAACTTCTATGTGGAACTCAACAATAACCGCCTTTACTCGAATACTTCGCTTCCTCTCATGATTGCCGCGACCGAACTTCAAGATAAATATAATTCGGCGATCTTTACCGAGAGCACAAGCTACCCCGCTCTCACTGGCATTTACTTCGGTGCTGGAAACGGAAAGGCGTCGCTTCTCAACCAAGAGAACACGGGCTACATCGATGCCACAGGCACATCGGCGTTCGATCTGGTCTTCGAATTCAATGGTGTCACAGCCGGTGGAGTCGGTAATGAGGAGTGGTATGCGGGTGCCGCTTATCAGAAGATGCAAATTCAGTGCATCGCCCTCGCTCATAATATCATGATAATCGGAGCTGATGGTATTCGCAGAGTAAGTAGCTAAGGAATTCGTGCGATTACCACAGTCAGTCTTATTTTTCTATTGTTTTTATAGTGAAAGAATGCAAAAAGGGACAACGCCCATGGATCTCGAAGAATGGAACCCGAAACAGAGGGTGAAACTTCCCGCACGATTTCTCCTATTGGCGAAAACCAATTGTGGTAAATCGGTATTCTTAAAGTGGCTGATCAAAGAACTCGAAGACCAGATCTCGTATGTTCTGGTTTTCTGTCCTACGAGTTTTAACGGTTTCTGGGGTCAAATAACAGACGAAGTACATGACACCTGGAAACCGGAATACGTAGAGTCGATCATAGAAGCCCGCAAAAAGGCTATCATTGCGGGTAAGAAACCAAAGAATATTCTCATCGTGCTCGACGATTGTTTGGAATCGGGAACTATTGATCTCTCGCGCGATCATTTGCTAAATAAATTGATGGCGCAAGGTCGTCATACGTTTTGTAGCGTCGCTTTAATATCGCAGAAACTAACAAAGCTTTCAACGATCATTCGCAGCAATGCGGAGTATATCATATTCCTAAGCTGGTCAAACATGCGAGAGTTTGAAGCATATCACGAAGAGTTCGGGAACATGGATAAAGAGAGTTTTAAGCGCATGTTCCAAGAATTCTGTCATAGCTACCAAGCGATCATTCACGATAATACCGGGTATTCTGTGCGATGGTGGGTCGAAAAAGCCGATATGATCGATGACCATCCGTTTACTAAATTCCACAAGCGGGCGGCTTTTGAAGAAAAGAAGCGCAAACAACAAGAGGAGCAAGCGACAAAACCGCCGCCTGTCAAAGATTCGACAACTGTCTGTCGAACTTTATCCAAATTTGAGCGTGAGCTTGAAGGTATCCCCAAACTTTCGCAAATTTCGCCTAAGAAAAAGAAAATGTTAATCAAATGTAAGAGAAGATAATCATGGTCTACCGAAAGAAGCCTCAAACCATTCAAACTGTCGCTTCTGGTAATCCTAATCGCGGACTTGAAGAGTCTGGGTTAACGTCGGGTGGCGGTCTCGAAATGCCCGAATATCTTATAGACACTTCGCCAGAGGAGGTCGCCAAGCAAGAGGCGATTATTGCGAGTGCCACCGCGGACAAGGGAAACCAAGATAGCGGTAAACGCCAAATGGACGATTTAGCTACTGTAAAACCACAGATTGGAGGCGGCTCTGTTGATGAAGCAACCGACAAAGTAATTAAAGCGCAAGTTGTCGCAAGCCAGCACAAAACGCAAGACGTCCCGAAAGCCGCCGAAACTGAGCTCAAAAAGCGCGGATCCTATCAAAAACACACGGTTCCTGTCGACGTTGTCATGAGCTTCGAAGAGAAAGTGCGAGACCTTGAAATGAAAGTCTCTAACTACGAGAAATGGATGCAAGATTATAACGAACGCAAGAAATTAAAGGGGCTCGTGAAGAAAGAGATCTCCAAACTCGGATTAAAGCAAAAAGTCGACGTAGAGGAGATTAAAAAGGAGGAAAAGACAGATGCGCAAGCCGTAACTCGACAGCAATCGGTTGCCCCGCAATATGCACATATTGTGCCGACCGCACCCGTGAATTATGCCGCAATGCTTGGTGGTAAACGCCATATCCGCTAATGGCTGTGAATATCCGCAAGGCAAAGCTGAACCCGCCCGTATTTAGAGCGGGTCTTTATGTGGACTCCCTTGCAATAGGGACAGGTCGGCTCCATAAACAGCATTATAAGTTCGACCAATTCGTAGGGGAACACACGAGCAAGTAAAGCCCTCATTCCCTTTTATTTTCTCCGATATTTAATACGTTGCGTCCTTGTAGGATCGATGAATTTCATCACACAATGCATTGAAATGTTTCAGCTTCATGTCGTGTCTAATTGCCACAGTCCTTGCTGTGACACAACCGTAGAGGTTAATATTTCTGACGACGAGAATGGAGGTAGGCGCCTTTCTGTATATTCTAACCACAGCGACAATCACAACCACCCACGATCTCGATCGCCCTCGCCTGTGCCCGCGGCTATGAGTTCTAATATCGAAACCGCTCAGATAGAGGACGTGCATGTAGAGCATATTAGAAGGCGCTCATGTCCTGAATTTGTAGAAGGTCATTTGCGCGCTGACTCCCCTTATCCGATGTATAGATTGGATCAAATGCCATTAGGCGACGATGAAAATGTAACGAACCCTTATGTTTATCCTCAGCAACCTTATGTATATCCTCAGCAACAAGAAAGAACCGTCTGGAACGGTTATTGAGCGGTGAATTTCGGTGGCGCTTGTATCGATCCGAGCGCAAAAATTGAAGGTTTCGGTAAAAGGTATATAAGGGCAAGGGAAATAATACAGAGTGACAAAAAACTATTTTCTCCGGTTATAGTAAATGGCGAAACCCAAGATTTCAAACCAAGAGGCAATGGCGGCACAGCAAGAAAAGCGCAGACCCGGGCGACCAAAGAAGGTGATCACAGAAGAGGAGAAGGCGGAGAGATTAAGACTGAAACGCGAAAAAGACGCCGAGCGGCAGCGAAACAAGCATCAGAGACAGAAACAGGAGCGATTAGCCGCCGGAGAGGCTACGATATTCACCCCGGAACAGCTACAAAAGATTGCAATTCGTAAACAGCAGCGATACCAAGACGATGAAGAGTATCGGGAGAAAATCCGAGAGAAGGCAAGGGAATACCAACGCAGGAAAAGAGCGGAACGAAAGCTGAATCCGCCGGTGAAGCCCCAGCCGCAAAAGCCCGCTGGGAGACCCCGAAAGCATGTCGTCGAGAACGCGAAAAATTCGTAGCGGAAAGTATCCGCACGATGCAAAAAATGATTAATTTTTTACCTCCATTTTTATTCCCCGTATCGGTCAAAAAAGCACTTAAAGATTTGGCGACAAGGGTATGAAAAGGAGAATTTGGTAGATTGCGCCGAAATTATTTTCTCCGGTTATTTTAAAAGAACTAATAGAGATGCCGCGCGCAACCAACAGAATCGCTAACAATGTTCGGGATGAAATTATCGGATACATTATGCAGGGATTGAGTCAGGATTTGCTAACCGAAGAACAGGCGCATTGGGCGATGCACAACACAATGAATCGGAAGCCCAAGCTCCAAACGCTGATCGACATTCGGGATACTCTGAATGGCATCATTAATCCCCGCGTTTTCCGCAGGGCAGAGCGGAAAGAAAAGCGCGCCGCTCGCACCCAAGTTAACATAGAAAAGCAAAAGCAAAAAGAACAAGAGGCTAAGCGTTTACAGCGCTTCGATCGCAAGCAAGAACAGAAACGAGCGAAAGAAGCGAAGCTCGAAGCAAAGCAGCAGAGAGGTAAACTAAAAACGGTAGAGGATGCAATTAAACGCACTATTCTCGATCCAATCGCCGCATACGATCCGGAAACTCTCGCAACAATTACGTTCAATCTATGGGGACCTGGATCCGGTGCTCGGTCGTCGGAGGTATTTGTTATTCCCGGAATTCCCGAAGTAAATATGCCAGACAGAACCTTTGTCACCTACCGCAAGATAAGAGAGACAGTTTCGGTGAGTGTGTTGCGAAGCTTTGCTCTGGCGAAAATGGATAGAATGTCTCAAATTATAATTAGACCGGGTCAAGTTCGTCATGATTGGCATGAGAGCGAATCAATCTTCTATTTACTCAAAAACTACGATGAATTGGCAGTAGGACTTAAAACTTTCGGCGAAGCATACGAGGTGTTCTTCTTTAAGACACCACCAACCGAGGAACAGAAAAGACTACGCCTAATATTTGATGATCTTGGCGGCAGTATCGATGATGCCTTTATAACTGTTCATGAGGTCGTGATCGATGGGGACGAAGGTGTCGAAGATGACGGAGCCGGTGCTATCCCTGGCAATCGCTATGCGTTTCTGGATGAGGAGCTTACGGACAGCATGCGATGCACCGCGATTATGAGCAAATTCACAGACTACACATTAAATCCAAACGCGTCTGAGTTCGAAGATGTTATTGAGCTTCCCAAATCATCTACATCTAACGCTTGCGGATACGATATGATCATCTCCACATGGGGAGCGTCCATTAAGAAGTGTCAGGACGCGCCAAAACCGCGATATACTGACTTAACTATGTCCTACGACGGTCTCTATAAATTCTTTCACGGTCGCGAACGCACACCTGGCGACTCTCTGGCTCTCACCCTCCGCCATATCGAGAAATTCTGTAAGAGAATTCAGACAGGCTTCCGCGTCTTTGATGTCGACGGAAAGTTAATACACAAATTCGCGGCGGAATCAATTAACAAAAACATCTTTCCCCGCAATATTCACTTTATGATTCACAACAAGCACATCTATATATTCAACGATAACATCAAGTCGCTCGAAATGCGCATGGCGAAGATGGAGGTCGAAGAGCTCGATAATCATGTTCCTAAGTCGACCTCTTCGTTAGCACTCTATAAAATTCCGACGTGTCTTACTCACGATATCTTCGCGCACACATCCAAGGATTTGTTAAAGATCACGCAACTTAAACTATCGCCCGACGAGCGCAGTTTCATCCGCATTCTGTATACTGGGCGCGAAGGTCTGGAAGGTCTTCTATTTACGTTCCTGAAAATGCGATATGAACCCGCAGTGAAGCTAACACCATCGAAACAGATCGACAGCATCACATTCAAAGCTAATGGCTCGATGTTCTCTATCAAAGATCCACGCACAACAGACCACTTTATTGAGCAAGATTTCGAAACAGAGGAGTATTATAATAAGGTCTGTGAAATCGGGAAGGGATTCCGCGAGTCGCTTCTAAATGCGACGAATATCTCACATTACAGCCCGAATATGCGCGAAATTCTCACGCACTACAAGCGATCCGCACTAAGCGGCTATTTCTATAAGCCGAACCCGAAAGCTACCTACACAGCTGTCGATATGGCGAAGTGCTACCCTTCGATACTGAAAGGCATGCAATATCTTCCGAAATACAATGTGTTTGATGACTTCGTTCCCTTTAAAGCGGGAAGCGATATTCTCGAATACGCGATCTACTACGTGCGTGTCGTTGCGTTTGAGAGAGAGCAAGCAACTTTCGCAGACGACGAGGATATTGATTATGATGCCGCCATGTCTCGCAAGATTGATGGAATCGAAATTATACTGGATCGCGCATTTTCCGTGAGTGGTCGCTGTTATAATTTCATGACAGGCTACACTCTCTCCATGCATTGGGCGGACGTAAAGGACAAGATAGAGATTATCGCGGTCGCGGAGCCTTCGCATTTGGTGCCCAATACTTCGATCTCGGAGATGAAGAAAGTACTTTCAAGTGACATTCAAACCACAGATAAGAAGCACATTTTAGTGAAAGAGATCGGAATGCTCGGCAAATTCCAAGACTCGCAAACATCCACGAAAATGTTCTACAACCGTGCCGAGGCTGAGAGGTTCGCCCAAGAATGCGGAGGAACAGTAGAGGTGTTTACTTTCAATCCTAAGAATTCGAAACGTGTCAAAACTCTTAGCGAATTCGAAGGTCACATCTATTTCGTTAAGATCAGCTCCCACCGCGAGCTCGTTAACGGATTCCTTCCTATCCACTTTCATATTTACGATCGCAACCGTGCCAATATGTTTGCGCAATACAAGCGCCTGACAGCGCGCGGGCACAAGGTTGCCGGGATCAGAACGGATTGCCTATATATCGAAGGTTCATGGACAAGTAAGAAAGAGTTCGACCGAAATGCGTTTGAGAACATGGGCAAATTCAGCTATATTCCCGGGAAAAGATGCCCTGAGAATGCACTCCGCCCACCACGGGGTGTAACTCTCGAATTTCAGGATCCCGAGACACTCATTAACCGGTTCTCGCTGAGGGACGAATTTAATCCGGAGTGCTTTAATTGGGTTGCGAAGCTCCATAATCGTATGCTTGTCCTTGCTGACATGCCCGGAAGTGGAAAGTCGACACTCGGTATTAACTGTTTCGCATCTCAAAAGTCGAATTGCTTAGTTATTTGCCCCTATAACAAACAGTGCGCGGAGCTGAGGGACTCTCTCAAAGTCCGCGGAATCGAGAATATTACCGTTCGTACTTTATATAATGTTCTCGGGATCCGTGTCTCAAATGATCAGACCTACGAAGAGGCTATGAGCGAAAAAGACCAGAGGGCGTTCGTCTCCGAGTTCAGTCACATTATGTTCGACGAGATATTCGCGTATTCCGTAAAAGATCTCGCTAAGATCAAGTCGTTTATCGATCGCTATCCGGATATCAAATATTTGGCTAATGGCGATACCTATCAGAACGAACCGATTAATGATGAGCTATCGGTTTCTGATCGCAAGGGCTACTATAAGCGCGCTGTGCAGAGCATGTTCCCTAACGTCCTGAGTCTACGCATTAACAAGCGGCACAAGAAGGAGACAGACCGTGAATTAATTCGGGCGATTAAAGAGGATCTCTTCGAGAACGGACTGGAAGCCGCACAGATTATCTCGAAATACGGGTTGCCGACAATTAATGATCTAAGCGCTATTCCCGACGGCTACTTTGGCATCGCTTACAGAAACGAAATGACCTTAGCCTACAACAAACTGATGCACGATAGACGCAAAGTAAATATCCCAACCGTAGAGGTCAATGGCATCAAATTCTACAAGGGTTTGGAAGTCGTTTGCCGCAAGTATCTACGCATTTCGCGGTCTGAGGGCGAGTCTATAAACGCATACACGAATTACACCTATCGAATCACCAAAATCACAAAGCAAATGGTCACATTAACGGACGTTTTCGATGGTGTCACGTTTGAGGTTCCGTGCGCGATGTTAGAACATTTTTCTCTCCCTTATGCAGGAACAGGTCATTCAACGCAAGGTCTCACACTTGATTCGGGCATTGTCATTTGTGAGGCTACGTTCCGCTATACCACTCGCGAATGGTTCTATACCGCGCTCACTCGTAACCGCGATCTGTCTACTGTGCTGATTTATACACCGATTCACAAGTTCCAAGGAAAGAGTGACTACATCGAGTATCTGAAAGGGAAGATCCGCGGTTACAAATGCCAGGATCAGCGTGCCGGGCGCGATTTCGATGAGGCGGATTATATTACGCCGGAGTGGATATTAGAGCGCAAGAAGCAACAGAAGGGCGCCTGTGCGCTCTGTTCCCTTCCTATTCCGACTGAGCCACAAGATCCGAATTACAAGCTCGTCGTGGATCGCATAAACAACAGGCGCCCACATCTTAAAGACAATTGCCAGCTCGTGCATCACGGGTGCAATTGCAGCAAAAAATAAACAGGTTTAATTAGAAGAATGTCACGGATCGTTAGAAGGGTAGCGGGCGAGGAGACAGAGACCACCATACTACCTATCGCGGTTCCTGAAACTGAGCAAGTCCCCCAAAAAATCACAAAACGCCAAGCAAAATCAAATTTATTAGGAGATGTTCCTTTTAGCATTGCTAACCCGTCCTCTAAGATCGTGCGCCGCATGTATGACCCAAAAACAGGTTTTAAGAACCCATCGGCATTGTACGAAGAGCTGAGAAAAGAGGACAAGACCCTCACACTGAAAGAAGTGCAAGATGTCGCAGCGAAACAAGAATTTATGCAGATCAACAAGAAGCCCCCCGCACCGACCCAAACCGCTTTTATTCCCATCACAGCCCCGCCGTGGTGCTACCAAGCCGATCTCATCTTTTATCTCTCATATGGCAGCTATAATTCCGGCTACATTGCAGTCCTTACTCTCATCGAGATGACAAGCCGAAAAGCATATGCCAAGAAGTTAAAGAATAAGGAGGGCGCAAGTGTTGCCGCCGCTTTTGCGGAGATGCTCACAGAGCTCCCGGCTCCGATGATTCGATTGGAGACAGATAACGGTTCGGAATTCATTGCGAAGGAGTTTCAGGAGGTCGTAAAAAATAATGGAATAGAGCACCGCTTTAAACAGGTCGGAGATCACACTTCTCTGGGAATAATGAATCGCTTTCATTTGACCTTAAAAACGATGATAAACAATTACTGTGTCGCTTATAATACAGTTCGATTCATGGACAAATTGGACGACTTCGTTTTCAATTATAATAACACCATTCACAGAACCATAGGAATGAAACCCGCAGATGTTAAGCTTTCTGATATGGAGCGGATCCGAGCGGCTATTATTTCAAAGAAGAACACAATCGTAAAGGATATATTCAGCGACTTTAAGCCGGGTCTCCACGTCCGTGTATTATTGCCGAGATCAAAGTTTGATAAAGGAGCGACCCAAAGGTATAGCCGAGAGGTCTACAAAATTGCGGGAAGGAGAGGAAACGCGATAGAGGTGCAAGATGCAGCGGGGAACGTAATGCCGAAGCTTTTTAAGCCGCACGAATTGCAGATCATTACAGAGGTCGAAGCTGTGGTCGAGCCATCAGGCAACGCTATTTTAGCGGCTGATGTAGAGGCAGCTTCGATCCGGCAGGTTCAAAAAGAAGGCATAGATGTCGCCGCAAGTGTTCCGAAAGGGGCTTTATTGGAAGATCGCGCAGAAAAGACAAAGAGGGCGCTGAGGGAGCTCGCTAAATTAACGATTGCGGGAACCGAGAAGCTCTCAGAGGTAAACAGTCAGCGGTGGTATAAATCATTCAAGAATCAGAGCGCAAGCTACACAGCCCCTACTACGCGCATTCTTCGGTCATCTCGTTCATAACAAACCCCGAAATTATTTTCTCCGGTAAATATAAAAGAGATGGAGGGTGAAAAGCATTTTATTGATATTCCGTTTGATAAAAAAGACGTTGCGAAATCCCTCGGTGGAAAGTGGGATCGTGAGAATTCATGCTGGTATGTCACGAAGAAAGATCACCCCCTATGCTCTCAGTTCAAAACTCTAAGCTATGAGCAAGTGTATCAAAGAAACGTGAAGGTTTACCTCGATATTCCTTATGAATTTAAGGATCAAGCGAAGGCTGAGAGAGCCCGCTGGGATCCCGTTATGAAATCCTGGTATGTCATGGGTCTCGATCACCCGCTAATGGGCAAGTTTCCGATCAAGGAACATTAAATGTATATGTCGCTTTTTTCATTTTTTATGAAATTGGGAACCTTTGCTCGACCTGTAAGTCCCACTTTCGAACTTTCAGCCTTTCTTGTATGAGTTCGTTAATGTCCTGTGCTATACCCATTGTCTTCGCTTCGGCATTTGAGCCGCATGTAAAGATATCGATCGCTAATAGCCCCTGGTCGCTATAAGAGTGAGCTGTGGCATGCGACTCATCTAATAGAAAGCCAATCGCGAAACCGGGAGGGGAAATAGAGCCATCGAAAATGCATGTGTGCTGGTGCACGATGCGCATATTGCGATCTGTGATATATTGCGATAGGTTCGCTGTGATCCACTCGGCGCATGCCTCCGGGGACTCGGTGAACGGGTCGGTTATATAGTCGAGCATAACGTGGTAGCCGCGGTATTTGGAATCCATTATTATTTAAGTCGATATTTTTGTGAGCTATGTGGTTTCGTAGCCGCCAAATCGCGCCCTTTGCGAATCTGACCGCGCCGCTTTGTATTAGCGTAGAACTACTCTATACGCACACGGATGCAAAGTATGACTAGTGGAGCCTCAGGGGAACGCGCGCCGGCGCTCAGAATGTAGCGGACACCTCGGTTTTCGGGCACTTGTGCCGTTGGCGAACTGGGGTTTCGCGTCACGGTTGCGTAAGCTAGTCAAAGTAGCACCATCGTGCCCGGAAGCAAGTTACGAGCACGTAGCAATTGAGAGCGCGCCGAGATCGCTTCCTGTCCAAAGTTATGCGGGAAAAACGGAAGGGGTCTCCGCGAAGTCGCGATCGCCGGTGTTCCGGTAAATAAATACCGGCGGCTATTATGCCTGGTGATACTATATACTATCCGGCTATGGGGTTATACTATCCCGCTATACTATCGCCCGGGGTTATACTATCCGGCTATACTATCGCCCCCTGGGGTTATACTATCCCGCTATACTATCGCCCGTGGTTATACTATCCGGCTATACTATCACCCCTGGGTTATACTATCCCGCTATACTATCTCCTGCGATCACATCACGATTTATCAGATGGCGATCAGCTGATTTATCACACTACGATCAGCCCTATCAGCTGATTTATCACACTACGATCAGCCCTATCAGCTGATTTATCAGATGGCGATCAGCTGATTTATCACACTACGATCAGCCCTATCAGCTGATTTATCAGATGGCGATCAGCTGATTTATCACACTACGATCAGCCCTATCAGCTGATTTATCACACTACGATCAGCCCTATCAGCTGATTTATCAGATGGCGATCAGCTGATTTATCACACTACGATCAGCCCTATCAGCTGATTTATCAGATGGCGATCAGCTGATTTATCACACTACGATCAGCCCTATCAGCTGATTTATCACACTACGATCAGCCCTATCAGCTGATTTATCAGATGGCGATCAGCTGATTTATCACACTACGATCAGCCCTATCAGCTGATTTATCACATTCCGATCAGACCACGTTAAAATACTACGCTATCGCATGCTATATGTTTCGGAATCTCCGCGATGTGATGACCCCGAATATGTCGGTGACGCCGGTATATATATGTATATGTCGTCATATGCGAAAAAAACATAAAAAACACAAAAATTCAAAGTTGCGCGGGATCACATACACGGAGGTTCGGACATATATACGAAATATATACATGACTGAATTTTTATTTTTCATATAACTCGCATGTAGTTTGCATGTATCTTGCATAGTGGCGGGGCGCGAGTGGTTCCAGTGCATTAAATGGAACATTTCGATTGAAGTCGCGAGTTTGTGCAGGTGGGCATTTTCGGCATGCTTGCTCATGCACATACTCGCTTTAAAAAATATAAAATGAAATTCGGTTTAACTCTTACGAGTTTTGCTATAACACTCTCGGCATTGATAGTTGAGACCATCCTTCGTTCTTTGTCTTTTATTAAACTCACTTGCAAGCTTCTCAATCTTGCAGTGCGAGCATATCTTCGATTGCACTTCGATTTTCGGACGCGTTTTTAACACGAAATGATAAAGGTAATTGTGATAGTCTCGGTCGCAGACTTTGCATCTCCAATTTAAAGTAACATTCCCTGAGCTACGCTTTTGCAATGCATAACTCGATGCCGGTTTTACCTTATCGCAAACATTGCACCGCTTAGTCTCAGGTAGATTTACTTGATTGCTTGCCATTGTTACAGTATATTAACTGGAAGTCTTTAAGTGGGGATCACTTGTTTAATTGGTGGGGCTCACCTTGATTTTTCAATTTGGGTAACTGAAAACAGTCCGGAAACGATCGGGAACATTTCGTAAAAATGAGGGTCTTACTGTCCTTACTGAGAGATCGGGGGAAAGTTAAAGGGCTTACTGGGAATGGTAAGGAATTAGAAAAATGAAGAATGAAAGGGTTTCGTGATTGGTTTCAGTAAGGAAGGGTTAGATGTTTGAAAAATACAATGTGGCTCAGTGCGAATTTGTGATTTTGTGACTGAGATTCGTGATGCTGAAAATGTGCTTATTGAAAATGGTTGCGGGAAGGTCGCGCAATTGGTGGGGGCTACCCCCATGCGAGCGAGCCTGGAGCAGCTCTACATTTATGACAACGAGTTGACGGCTCTACCAGCGGAGATCGGCCAGCTTGTGAATCTGCAGATCTTCTACGTGCGCAGAAACAAGCTGGCGACGCTGCCACGGGAGATCGGGCGGCTCTTGCACCTGAAGAAGCTCGACATCAGCAGCAACGAGCTGACGGTGCTGCCGCTTGAGATTTGGCAGCTTGCAAACCTGGTGGAACTCTCGATGGGACAAAACAAGCTGACAGCACTGCAACCGGAGATGGGGCAGCTCGCAAGCCTAAAAATTCTAAACCTGGACTATCTCGAGATTACAGAACTGCCGTCGGAAATCGGGCGCCTGGCAAACTTGGAGGAGTTGCACGTCCTTGGCGGCAAGCTGTTGACTCTTCCGGCGGAGCTTGGCCGCATTGCAAGCCTGAGGTGGATACGAGAGAGCAGCAACCCATTCACAGGCCTGCCCAACTATGCGCGCAAAGATCTGATTGCCTTCCTCCGATCCCTCGCCGCCTCGAACGCGTCGGTGATCACGCCGTGTTTTTTCACGTACCCTAGGCCTCACGATTCTTATTGCAAACCGCAGCTGCCGCCTGCAGGCGCCACCATAGATGTGAGTTCTGCCTTGTTCCCTTCATTCACTACGGGGGTTTCCGGCTGGTTTATGCATAATTACAATTGACAACTCCGCATGCAGGCCCGGTGGAAATACTGGAATCCCACCGAGACGGAGCTGAACATGTCAAGCGAGGGGCTGACGGCGTGGCCGACAGCCGTGATCGAGCAGGTGGGACCCAAGAACATCCGCGTGCTGGACCTCAGCCGGAACAAGCTCCAGCACATCCCCGGGGCGGAGCTCGCGAAGCTGACGAACCTGGAGAGGCTCTCGTTGTGGGGCAACGAGCTGAGGAGGCTTCCGAGGGAGATCGGGCGCCTTTCCAGCCTGCGGGAGCTAGAGTTGAGCGACAACTGGCTGGAGAGCTCGGCGCTGCGGGAGATCGGGCAGCTCGCGAACCTGAGGAAGCTTGACCTGGCGCGGAACGGGCTGCGCTCGGTGCCGCGGGCGCTGGGGCGGCTCGCGAGCCTCGAGGAGCTGGACCTGTACGCCAACGAGCTGGAGGAGCTGCCGAAGGAGGTCATGCGGCTCCCGAAGCTCCGCTGCCTCAACACAGAGAAGAACCCGATGGACTACTACAGCGAGGAGGAGGAGGAGGGGGAGGGGAGGGGAGGCAGGCGATGAGGCAGGGGGCTTGGCCGTCGCCAACGCCCCGCTGCCGCTGGCAGTTCTGCCGTGAGCCCGCCGCTCTGTGTTGCTTCCGCGGCCCCTCACCCCTAGTCCTCGCTGCAGCCGGCAGCCGGGCCCTCGTCCTCTTCGGCCTGCGCCTCTGGTACGCGCATCCATTTTGGGCCGAGCCTGCTTCGATGATATCTTTCGAGTTCTGATCTTCTGTAGGGGGCGATGGGCCGGGGGGGCAGTACGCCTACGACGTGTTCCTCTCGCACGGCGCCAGCGCGGGCCAGCTCGCCCCCGCCCTGAAGCTGCACCTGGAGCAGACCCGCCCGGGCCTCCGCGTCTTCCTCCCCGCCGGCGACCCCCGCCCCGAGCTGCCCGAGTGCGCCCCCGCCCCGGCCTCGGCCCTCGCCTCGTCCAGCGGGCGCCCTTTGGCCTCGCTGCTGACCGGCCGCGTCGCCCCGGCCCGCAGGCTCGAGCGGACCATCGACGCGTCCGCGAACTTCGTCCTCGTCATCTCCCAGGGTCCGCCCCCGCCCCCGCGATCGATCGCTCTCCTGCCTCTCAAATGCTCTGCTCCGTTAACGTTGCTTCCCTTCTGACGTCGACCCCGGCCCGGCCCGGGCAGACGTGCTGAAGAGCGCGGGCGCGCTGGGCGAGGTCCGGCACGCGGCCAGGGCCAAGAAGACCATCCTCCTCCTCCACGACGAGAGCTCCTGCCCCTTCCCCTCCGGTCCGCCCCGCCATCCCGCCCCAGCCCCCGCCTAGCTCTAGATCTAGGCCTGGCTGACCGCTCCGCCAGCGGGGGAGATCCCGGAGGATCTGAGGGGCGTCTTTGCGGGCACGGCCATCCCGTACCCCGTGCAGAACAAGCGCAAAGCGGCCAGCGTCGAGACGCTGCTCGAGGCGTGCGCCGCAGCGATCCGGCGCTGAACTTATATATACGTACGACGCGCGTTGACGCCAGAGCTGCGGGGCGCCCCGCCCCACGCCCTTTTCGCCGCGCCCTCCGCCTTGCCGAGTCGCCCCCTTGCCTCTTCTCCCGCCGGCGCGCCGGCCTTCCGGCCTTCTATCACGCGGCTGCAATGAGATTGCCCGATGCCATCGCCTCAGCTCTAAGAATGGAGTCGAGCCGTGTATGTAGATTGACAATGATGGGCCGTAGAAATTAAAGATGTGGGAGGCAGCTAGCGCTGCAGACGAAGAAACATTATCATCCAAGCACTAGTACTAGTACTGGCCGGGGCGGGAAGGGGCGCTCGCGGCGGACCGCCCCGGGCTCAGGGGAAGCAGGGGAGGGCGTCGGCGATCTCGAGTGCGGCGGCGCGGGCGGCGGCGAGGGCGAGCAGGAAGGCGCGCAGCTGCGCGTGCGTCCCCTGCAGCGCCCGCCCCGCCGCCCGCAGCGCAGGCTGCGGCAAGAAGTTCGACACCCTGCGGTACACCTCAGCAAAAGAGCGAGTCTCAGCAACTCTCTTCTTCGGCTGCGCACCAGAAGAGGCCGCTGCGCTCGAGGCGGAGGAATGCGGCGCCGGACCTGTGGACGTAGCGCGCCAGCGGCTGCCGGCCCCGCTGCTCGCCGGCCCCCTCCTCCTGCGCCCCGTCCGCAGCGGTTAGAAGCCGAAGCCGGCAGCGACAGGCGGCGGGGAGCGGCCGCGGGCGCACGGGAGCGTCGCGCCGGTCGCCGCCCTCGGCCGACCAGCCGCCCGGCGGGGCCGAGGCCACCGCGAACTGCGAGATCTCAGACCAAGCACTAGTGGACGCGCAAACAGAAGGGGCGGCGAGGGCGGGGGCGGGGTCGGGGCCGGGCCTGGAAGCGGTGGAGGAGGGCCTCGTGGAGGGGGGCGCGGAGGGCGGGGGCGACGGTCCCCATCCAGAGGCCCTCGTGAAACGGGTCCGACGCGTGCGGCTCCTGCCGGGGCGGGGCGCGGGGGCAGGGGCGAAATCAAAGCGGGCGACCGGAAGGCCGAGCCGACAGAGAAGAAGCCAGTGGAGGCGCTCTAGGCCACGTGCACGGTCTCGGATGCACGGACCCGCTCGATGGGGACCTGGACGAGAGGCACGGCGAAGGCGGCCGTCTTGCGGTAGAGGTACTTCGTGAAGTCCTCCACTGCGAGGTCGACGTCGCCCCGCCGCTCAGCCGGAGCGAAGTCCGAGGGGCGCGCGGGGCGCGGGGGGCGCACGGACGACGCCCGAGCAGACGAGCCAGTGGACCTGTGGGGCGGGGCGGAGGGCGTGAGGTCGGGCCGCGGCCGGGCGGGATCGAATTCCAGGCGGGATCTCTCTTGCCCGAGTGGGCGGCAGGCGCCGGCCGGGAAGGGCGGGAGGGGCGGGCCGGAAGAGGGGATAGCCGGCCTTTTCTATCCTAGCCGGCAGGCAGGTGCAAGCCGGGCGGGGCCTTCCCTATCCTAGCAGCGCAGAACGGGGGGGGGCGGGCCGGGAGGGGCGGGGCGCGCCTCGAAGAACCAGACGCGGTCCGGGGCGAACGTCGCGTCGTGCAGCAGCGCCTGCCGCGCGAGCGGGGCGGGGGCGCGGGCACGGGCGTGAGGGTGCGACTCAGAGAGAGGGGCGGGGCGGAGATCTAGGGCGGAGCGCGCGTGTAGGTGAGCATCGCGGGCTCTGGGGAGAGGGGCGTGGATGCGCAGCGGGGCCTTGAAGGAGAAGGGCGGGAGGGGGGGGGGGAGGGGGGGGGGGGGGGGGGCGCACGATCCACTCGACGCGGGCGTCCTCGTTCGCCGACTCGATCGCCACCTGCCGCGGGGGATCGGGCGCGAGAAGCACGCGTACGGGGAGGAAGAAGAAAGGCAGTCTCGCGACAAGCGGAACGAGCAGCGACAGCCGTGACCGACCGCAGCCAAGCGGCCTCGAGGGCGGGCGGCTCTCAAGGGCGGCGGGCCCGGGGCACCTTGATGAAGCGCTGCGGAAGGACGGGCCGCCCGTGCTCGTCCGTCGTCACCTGAGCATAGGCTTCGATGAGGCGGGAGGCAGGGCTCGCGAGGAGGGCGGGGAGCTCTCGCCTTGCCCTCCGCCCCGTAGTTCTCCTCGTAGACGCACGTGCCGTGCCCGACGAAGCCGTAGGCCCCGCCCGTGGAGGCCGCGCTCGCCGCGACGGCCGCGACGGCCGCCGCCGCCTCCTCTGCGTCGCAGGGGGCGGCCCGAAGGCGCCCCCGGGGCCTTGCCCGAAGCCCGAGCCGGCAACGGCGCCGCCGCCGGGGCGTTGGTGGGCGAGTTGGAGAACGAGTTCGAGCGGACGCCGCGGACCGCCCGGGCGAGCGCCGCGGGGGACACGCCGATCGGCACGGGCGAGCCGCTGCGGCCCGCCGCCACCGCCGACGAGGCGGCCGCCGCCGACGACGACGCGACGGCCGACGCGGCGCGGGCGGGGCGCCGCGCCCGCCTTCGAGGGCTGCTCAGAGGGGCCGGGTCCTGGAGGGGGGAAAGTACGCGCATTGACGAAGGAACGAAGCTGCAGAGGGGGGGTACAGGCGCGGACGCACGACGAAGACTTGGAAGAGGTCGGGGAGTCGTCCTCGGGGGGTACGCCAAGGCCGCGCGAGGGCCGCCCGAGCAGGTGCCGGCTCAGCAGCCGGAAGGCGGAGACCCGCCCCGCCCGCTCCTCGTCCTCCGCCGCCGCCCCGCGCCGGCGCCGGCCGCCGCCGCGGGGAGCACGCGTCGAGGGCGCGCGCGGCGGCTGCGGGGAGCAGCCGACGGGGAGCACCACATCGGCGCCGAGCTCGGCGCGCTCGCCCCACCGGTCGAGGGGTACGAGGGCGACGCAGAGGGGCGGCTCGCCCCGGCCCCGGCGGCCTGCTCGGCGGCGCGGCGGAGGGCGGGGAGGACCGACGCCCTCGCGACGATGGCGGAGGGCGCGGGGGGCGCGGCGGGCCGCGTCGAGGGCGGCGTCGAGGGAGGGGCACGGGACGACGGAGTGGCCGGCGGCGGCGAGGCCGGAGCGCAGGCGGAGCAGGAGGACCGTGTTCGGCTCGTGGAGGAGCACGCGGGAGCGGCCCCGGGCGGCGGAGGAGGAGGAGGCGGAGGCGGAGGCGGAGGCGGAGGCGGAGGCGCCTCTGAGCAGGCCAGGCCCGAGGGGGAGGAGCTGCCGCCGGGGCCGGCGCGGAGCCGGAGCCGGAGCCGGCGCCGGCGGGGCCGGGGCCGCCTGGGTACAGCGAAGAAGAAGGAGGCGGGCTCGGATCCGGGGACGGGCACCAGCAGCGGGCCCTGCCCCGCGGCGTCACCAAAGCCAGAAGAAAGGCGAGTGGCGCGCGCGATTCTCTTCAGTTAGACTTTAGTTAAGCATTAAAGCTTAGTTGACTCGAGCTGGCTCCCTCCTAGCTGTACAACGTCCCTCCTCCCGAGCGGGCGCACGGGCATGACGGCGAAGCGGAGGCGGCGGCTCTTCATCGCCGGCAGGTGCTGCGCGTGCACTCTGCAGCGGGGTCGTCGGGCGGCATGAGATTCCAGCTTTTGTTGCATAATGAAAACCTAGTCTTTTAATTGTTCAACCAAATAAGCTGTACGTGCAGCTCCATAAGAAGTAAACGCCCAAGCTTATTGACTTTCTATTAGAAGTAATTTTAAGGAAGGTTCGCCGCGGGGAACAGGGCGGGGAGCAGAAGGAAAGGAGGCAGGGTTCCCGCGCACGCGCGCAGCCGCAGGTCATGAGCTGTCGAGGTGCTTCCAGCGGTAGTGGTCCTGCGTGGCGGGGCGAGCTGTCGGCCGGGGGCGGGCCGCGCCGGGGCGGGGGTACAGGCGCCGCGGAGGGGCGGGCAGACCTGGACCTGCTCGATGACGCGCCTGCGGTCGGGAATCAAGGCCGGGTACGGCGAAAACGGGGCGGGGGAGGGGGTGCGCGCCGGCAGGGGAGGAAGCGCCCTCCCAGGAGTCCCAGAGCATGTAGGGTACACGCCCCAGGGCCCGGGGGCCTCCCGCGAGTCCTCCCGCGCCTGGTACCGCTGCGGGGGGGGGGGGGGGGGGGGAGGGGGGAGGGGGGGGGGGGGGGGGCTCGAAAAGCAAAGACGGATGTAGGGGGGAGGAGGCGAGGGGGTACGCTCGCGCCTTGATCTGGATGTTCTTGTTCTCGTGGTCGAAGGTGAGAATGTGGTACTGGTGCCGCATCCCGAGGTTGTACACGCAGCGCTGCGGCGCCCCGGACCCAGCCCTGCCCGGCGTTCAGCGGGCGGAAGGAGGTGAGGGAGAAGGGGGTGGGGGGGTGTTGGGGGGGGGGGGGGGGGGGAGGGTCTGTGTGTGTGAGGGAGGGGGGGGAGGTGGCGAGGCGCACCGAGGGTACCGCGGCGACGGATCCGCGCCGACTGCCCGCCGCCGGCCCCGACGTTGAGGCGCTGCACGGCGCAGCGAGAGTGAGCGCGGAGGGAGAGAGAGCAACTTTAACTTCTTATAACTTAAGCGAGATTCATCGTACATACGTTAGCTATCGTGGACTCCAAACTCTGTACTTTAACCAAGGGGAAAGAGAGAGGGCAGAGGGGCGGGCGGACCTGCCGACGCGGGCGGGGGCCGCCCTTGGCGCCCAGCAGCCGCCGCTCCGCTTGCAGGCTCAGCGACGAAGCTCTCCGTCGCAATCACCTGTACCCCCGGGCGGTCAAGGAGCAAGGGGGGGGGGGGGCGGCGGCCCGCTCGCCTGCATGCCCTGGGCCAGCCGCTGCATCAGCAGCTCCTTGTAGAAGGCTGCGGGTTCGACCCCGGCGGTGAGG
>QPMI01000421.1:0-36969 GCA_004431415.1 Cyanophora paradoxa | reverse complement strand
GACTCTCTGGCTCTCACCCTCCGCCATATCGAGAAATTCTGTAAGAGAATTCAGACAGGCTTCCGCGTCTTTGATGTCGACGGAAAGTTAATACACAAATTCGCGGCGAATCAATTAACAAAAACATCTTTCCCCGCAATATTCACTTTATGATTCACAACAAGCACATCTATATATTCAACGATAACATCAAGTCGCTCGAAATGCGCATGGCAAAGATGGAGGTCGAAGAGCTCGATAATCATGTTCCTAAGTCGACCTCTTCGTTAGCACTCTATAAAATTCCGACGTGTCTTACTCACGATATCTTCGCGCACACATCCAAGGATTTGTTAAAGATCACGCAACTTAAAACTATCGCCCGACGAGCGCAGTTTCATCCGCATTCTGTATACTGGGCGCGAAGGTCTGGAAGGTCTTCTATTTACGTTCCTGAAAATGCGATATGAACCCGCAGTGAAGCTAACACCATCGAAACAGATCGACAGCATCACATTCAAAGCTAATGGCTCGATGTTCTCTATCAAAGATCCACGCACAACAGACCACTTTATTGAGCAAGATTTCGAAACAGAGGAGTATTATAATAAGGTCTGTGAAATCGGGAAGGGATTCCGCGAGTCGCTTCTAAATGCGACGAATATCTCACATTACAGCCCGAACATGCGCGAAATTCTCACGCACTACAAGCGATCCGCACTAAGCGGCTTTTTCTATAAGCCGAACCCGAAAGCCACCTACACAGCTGTCGATATGGCGAAGTGCTACCCTTCGATACTGAAAGGCATGCAATATCTTCCGAAATACAATGTGTTTGATGACTTCGTTCCCTTTAAAGCGGGAAGCGATATTCTCGAATACGCGATCTACTACGTGCGTGTCGTTGCGTTTGAGAGAGAGCAAGCGACTTTCGCCGACGAGAGGATATTGATTATGATGCCGCCATGTCTCGCAAGATTGATGGAATCGAAATTATTCTGGATCGCGCATTTTCCGTGAGTGGTCGCTGTTATAATTTCATGACAGGCTACACTCTCTCCATGCATTGGGCGGACGTAAAGGACAAGATAGAGATTATCGCGGTCGCGGAGCCTTCGCATTTGGTGCCCAATACTTCGATCTCGGAGATGAAGAAAGTACTTTCAAGTGACATTCAAACCACAGATAAGAAGCACATTTTAGTGAAAGAGATCGGAATGCTCGGCAAATTCCAAGACTCGCAAACATCCACGAAAATGTTCTACAACCGTGCCGAGGCTGAGAGGTTCGCCCAAGAATGCGGAGGAACAGTAGAGGTGTTTACTTTCAATCCTAAGAATTCGAAACGTGTCAAAACTCTTAGCGAATTCGAAGGTCACATCTATTTCGTTAAGATCAGCTCCCACCGCGAGCTCGTTAACGGATTCCTTCCTATCCACTTTCATATTTACGATCGCAACCGTGCCAATATGTTTGCGCAATACAAGCGCCTGACAGCGCGCGGGCACAAGGTTGCCGGGATCAGAACGGATTGCCTATATATCGAAGGTTCATGGACAAGTAAGAAAGAGTTCGACCGAAATGCGTTTGAGAACATGGGCAAATTCAGCTATATTCCCGGGAAAAGATGCCCTGAGAATGCACTCCGCCCACCACGGGGTGTAACTCTCGAATTTCAAGGATCCCGAGACACTCATTAACCGGTTCTCGCTGAGGGACGAATTTAATCCGGAAGTGCTTTATTGGGTTGCGAAGCTCCATAATCGTATGCTTGTCCTTGCTGACATGCCGGAAGTGGAAAGTCGACACTCGGTATTAACTGTTTCGCATCTCAAAAGTCGAATTGCTTAGTTATTTGCCCCTATAACAAACAGTGCGCGGAGCTGAGGGACTCTCTCAAAGTCCGCGGAATCGAGAATATTACCGTTCGTACTTTATATAATGTTCTCGGGATCCGTGTCTCAAATGATCAGACCTACGAAGAGGCTATGAGCGAAAAAGACCAGAGGGCGTTCGTCTCCGAGTTCAGTCACATTATGTTCGACGAGATATTCGCGTATTCCGTAAAAGATCTCGCTAAGATCAAGTCGTTTATCGATCGCTATCCGGATATCAAATATTTGGCTAATGGCGATACCTATCAGAACGAACCGATTAATGATGAGCTATCGGTTTCTGATCGCAAGGCTACTATAAGCGCGCTGTGCAGAGCATGTTCCCTAACGTCCTGAGTCTACGCATTAACAAGCGGACAAGAAGGAGACAGACCGTGAATTAATTCGGGCGATTAAAGAGGATCTCTTCGAGAACGGACTGGAAGCCGCACAGATTATCTCGAAATACGGGTTGCCGACAATTAATGATCTAAGCGCTATCCCGACGGCTACTTTGGCATCGCTTACAGAAACGAAATGACCTTAGCCTACAACAAACTGATGCACGATAGACGCAAAGTAAATATCCCAACCGTAGAGGTCAATGGCATCAATTCTACAAGGGTTTGGAAGTCGTTTGCCGCAAGTATCTACGCATTTCGCGGTCTGAGGGCGAGTCTATAAACGCATACACGAATTACACCTATCGAATCACCAAAATCACAAAGCAAATGGTCACATTAACGGACGTTTTCGATGGTGTCACGTTTGAGGTTCCGTGCGCGATGTTAGAACATTTTTCTCTCCTTATGCAGGAACAGGTCATTCAACGCAAGGTCTCACACTTGATTCGGGCATTGTCATTTGTGAGGCTACGTTCCGCTATACCACTCGCGAATGGTTCTATACCGCGCTCACTCGTAACCGCGATCTGTCTACTGTGCTGATTTATACACCGATTCACAAGTTCCAAGGAAAGAGTGACTACATCGAGTATCTGAAAGGGAAGATCCGCGGTTACAAATGCCAGGATCAGCGTGCCGGGCGCGATTTCGATGAGGCGGATTATATTACGCCGGAGTGGATATTAGAGCGCAAGAAGCAACAGAAGGGCGCCTGTGCGCTCTGTTCCCTTCCTATTCGACTGAGCCACAAGATCCGAATTACAAGCTCGTCGTGGATCGCATAAACAACAGGCGCCCACATCTTAAAGACAATTGCCAGCTCGTGCATCACGGTGCAATTGCAGCAAAAAATAAACAGGTTTAATTAGAAGAATGTCACGGATCGTTAGAAGGGTAGCGGGCGAGGAGACAGAGACCACCATACTACCTATCGCGGTTCCTGAAACTGAGCAAGTCCCCCAAAAAATCACAAAACGCCAAGCAAAATCAAATTTATTAGGAGATGTTCCTTTTAGCATTGCTAACCCGTCCTCTAAGATCGTGCGCCGCATGTATGACCCAAAAACAGGTTTTAAGAACCCATCGGCATTGTACGAAGAGCTGAGAAAAGAGGACAAGACCCTCACACTGAAAGAAGTGCAAGATGTCGCAGCGAAACAAGAATTTATGCAGATCAACAAGAAGCCCCCCGCACCGACCCAAACCGCTTTTATTCCCATCACAGCCCCGCCGTGGTGCTACCAAGCCGATCTCATCTTTTATCTCTCATATGGCAGCTATAATTCCGGCTACATTGCAGTCCTTACTCTCATCGAGATGACAAGCCGAAAAGCATATGCCAAGAAGTTAAAGAATAAGGAGGGCGCAAGTGTTGCCGCCGCTTTTGCGGAGATGCTCACAGAGCTCCCGGCTCCGATGATTCGATGGAGACAGATAACGGTTCGGAATTCATTGCGAAGGAGTTTCAGGAGGTCGTAAAAAATAATGGAATAGAGCACCGCTTTAAACAGGTCGGAGATCACACTTCTCTGGGAATAATGAATCGCTTTCATTTGACCTTAAAAACGATGATAAACAATTACTGTGTCGCTTATAATACAGTTCGATTCATGGACAAATTGGACGACTTCGTTTTCAATTATAATAACACCATTCACAGAACCATAGGAATGAAACCCGCAGATGTTAAGCTTTCTGATATGGAGCGGATCCGAGCGGCTATTATTTCAAAGAAGAACACAATCGTAAAGGATATATTCAGCGACTTTAAGCCGGTCTCCACGTCCGTGTATTATTGCCGAGATCAAAGTTTGATAAAGGAGCGACCCAAAGGTATAGCCGAGAGGTCTACAAAATTGCGGGAAGGAGAGGAAACGCGATAGAGGTGCAAGATGCAGCGGGGAACGTAATGCCGAAGCTTTTTAAGCCGCACGAATTGCAGATCATTACAGAGGTCGAAGCTGTGGTCGAGCCATCAGGCAACGCTATTTTAGCGGCTGATGTAGAGGCAGCTTCGATCGGCAGGTTCAAAAAGAAGGCATAGATGTCGCCGCAAGTGTTCCGAAGGGGCTTTATTGGAAGATCGCGCAGAAAAGACAAAGAGGGCGCTGAGGGAGCTCGCTAAATTAACGATTGCGGGAACCGAGAAGCTCTCAGAGGTAAACAGTCAGCGGTGGTATAAATCATTCAAGAATCAGAGCGCAAGCTACACAGCCCCTACTACGCGCATTCTTCGGTCATCTCGTTCATAACAACCCCGAAATTATTTTCTCCGGTAAATATAAAAGAGATGGAGGGTGAAAAGCATTTATTGATATTCCGTTTGATAAAAAGACGTTGCGAAATCCTCGGTGGAAAGTGGGATCGTGAGAATTCATGCTGGTATGTCACGAAGAAAGATCACCCCCTATGCTCTCAGTTCAAAACTCTAAGCTATGAGCAAGTGTATCAAAGAAACGTGAAGGTTTACCTCGATATTCCTTATGAATTTAAGGATCAAGCGAAGGCTGAGAGAGCCCGCTGGGATCCCGTTATGAAATCCTGGTATGTCATGGGTCTCGATCACCCGCTAATGGGCAAGTTTCCGATCAAGGAACATTAAATGTATATGTCGCTTTTTTCATTTTTTATGAAATTGGGAACCTTTGCTCGACCTGTAAGTCCCACTTTCGAACTTTCAGCCTTTCTTGTATGAGTTCGTTAATGTCCTGTGCTATACCCATTGTCTTCGCTTCGGCATTTGAGCCGCATGTAAAGATATCGATCGCTAATAGCCCCTGGTCGCTATAAGAGTGAGCTGTGGCATGCGACTCATCTAATAGAAAGCCAATCGCGAAACCGGGAGGGGAAATAGAGCCATCGAAAATGCATGTGTGCTGGTGCACGATGCGCATATTGCGATCTGTGATATATTGCGATAGGTTCGCTGTGATCCACTCGGCGCATGCCTCCGGGACTCGGTGAACGGGTCGGTTATATAGTCGAGCATAACGTGGTAGCCGCGGTATTTGGAATCCATTATTATTTAAGTCGATATTTTTGTGAGCTATGTGGTTTCGTAGCCGCCAAATCGCGCCCTTTGCGAATCTGACCGCGCCGCTTTGTATTAGCGTAGAACTACTCTATACGCACACGGATGCAAAGTATGACTAGTGGAGCCTCAGGGGAACGCGCGCCGGCGCTCAGAATGTAGCGGACACCTCGGTTTTCGGGCACTTGTGCCGTTGGCGAACTGGGGTTTCGCGTCACGGTTGCGTAAGCTAGTCAAAGTAGCACCATCGTGCCCGGAAGCAAGTTACGAGCACGTAGCAATTGAGAGCGCGCCGAGATCGGCTTCCTGTCCAAAGTTATGCGGGAAAAACGGAAGGGGGTCTCCGCGAAGTCGCGATCGCCGGTGTTCCGGTAAATAAATACCGGCGGCTATTATGCCTGGTGATACTATATACTATCCGGCTATGGGGTTATACTATCCCGCTATACTATCGCCCGGGGTTATACTATCCGGCTATACTATCGCCCCCTGGGGTTATACTATCCCGCTATACTATCGCCCGTGGTTATACTATCCGGCTATACTATCACCCCTGGGGTTATACTATCCCGCTATACTATCTCCCTGCGATCACATCACGATTTATCAGATGGCGATCAGCTGATTTATCACACTACGATCAGCCCTATCAGCTGATTTATCACACTACGATCAGCCCTATCAGCTGATTTATCAGATGGCGATCAGCTGATTTATCACACTACGATCAGCCCTATCAGCTGATTTATCAGATGGCGATCAGCTGATTTATCACACTACGATCAGCCCTATCAGCTGATTTATCACACTACGATCAGCCCTATCAGCTGATTTATCAGATGGCGATCAGCTGATTTATCACACTACGATCAGCCCTATCAGCTGATTTATCAGATGGCGATCAGCTGATTTATCACACTACGATCAGCCCTATCAGCTGATTTATCACACTACGATCAGCCCTATCAGCTGATTTATCAGATGGCGATCAGCTGATTTATCACACTACGATCAGCCCTATCAGCTGATTTATCACATTCCGATCAGACCACGTTAAAATACTACGCTATCGCATGCTATATGTTTTCGGAATCTCCGCGATGTGATGACCCCGAATATGTCGGTGACGCCGGTATATATATGTATATGTCGTCATATGCGAAAAAAACATAAAAAACACAAAAATTCAAAGTTGCGCGGGATCACATACACGGAGGTTCGGACATATATACGAAATATATACATGACTGAATTTTTTATTTTTCATATAACTCGCATGTAGTTTGCATGTATCTTGCATAGTGGGCGGGGCGCGAGTGGTTCCAGTGCATTAAATGGAACATTTCGATTGAAGTCGCGAGTTTGTGCAGGTGGGCATTTTCGGCATGCTTGCTCATGCACATACTCGCTTTAAAAAATATAAAATGAAATTCGGTTTAACTCTTACGAGTTTTGCTATAACACTCTCGGCATTGATAGTTGAGACCATCCTTCGTTCTTTGTCTTTTATTAAACTCACTTGCAAGCTTCTCAATCTTGCAGTGCGAGCATATCTTCGATTGCACTTCGATTTTCGGACGCGTTTTTAACACGAAATGATAAAGGTAATTGTGATAGTCTCGGTCGCAGACTTTGCATCTCCAATTTAAAGTAACATTCCTGAGCTACGCTTTTGCAATGCATAACTCGATGCCGGTTTTACCTTATCGCAAACATTGCACCGCTTAGTCTCAGGTAGATTTACTTGATTGCTTGCCATTGTTACAGTATATTAACTGGAAGTCTTTAAGTGGGGATCACTTGTTTAATTGGTGGGGCTCACCTTGATTTTCAATTTGGGTAACTGAAAACAGTCCGGAAACGATCGGGAACATTTCGTAAAAATGAGGGTCTTACTGTCCTTACTGAGAGATCGGGGAAAGTTAAAGGGCTTACTGGGAATGGTAAGGAATTAGAAAAATGAAGAATGAAAGGGTTTCGTGATTGGTTTCAGTAAGGAAGGGTTAGATGTTTGAAAAATACAATGTGGCTCAGTGCGAATTTGTGATTTTGTGACTGAGATTCGTGATGCTGAAAATGTGCTTATTGAAAATGGTTGCGGGAAGGTCGCGCAATTGGTGGGGCTACCCCATGCGAGCGAGCCTGGAGCAGCTCTACATTTATGACAACGAGTTGACGGCTCTACCAGCGGAGATCGGCCAGCTTGTGAATCTGCAGATCTTCTACGTGCGCAGAAACAAGCTGGCGACGCTGCCACGGGAGATCGGGCGGCTCTTGCACCTGAAGAAGCTCGACATCAGCAGCAACGAGCTGACGGTGCTGCCGCTTGAGATTTGGCAGCTTGCAAACCTGGTGGAACTCTCGATGGGACAAACAAGCTGACAGCACTGCAACCGGAGATGGGGCAGCTCGCAAGCTAAAAATTCTAAAACCTGGACTATCTCGAGATTACAGAACTGCCGTCGGAAATCGGGCGCCTGGCAAACTTGGAGGAGTTGCACGTCCTTGGCGGCAAGCTGTTGACTCTTCCGGCGGAGCTTGGCCGCATTGCAAGCCTGAGGTGGATACGAGAGAGCAGCAACCCATTCACAGGCCTGCCCAACTATGCGCGCAAAGATCTGATTGCCTTCTCCGATCCCTCGCCGCCTCGAACGCGTCGGTGATCACGCCGTGTTTTTTCACGTACCCTAGGCCTCACGATTCTTATTGCAAACCGCAGCTGCCGCCTGCAGGCGCCACCATAGATGTGAGTTCTGCCTTGTTCCCTTCATTCACTACGGGGTTTCCGGCTGGTTTATGCATAATTACAATTGACAACTCCGCATGCAGGCCCGGTGGAAATACTGGAATCCCACCGAGACGGAGCTGAACATGTCAAGCGAGGGCTGACGGCGTGGCCGACAGCCGTGATCGAGCAGGTGGGACCCAAGAACATCCGCGTGCTGGACCTCAGCCGGAACAAGCTCCAGCACATCCCCGGGGCGGAGCTCGCGAAGCTGACGAACCTGGAGAGGCTCTCGTTGTGGGGCAACGAGCTGAGGAGGCTTCCGAGGGAGATCGGGCGCCTTTCCAGCCTGCGGGAGCTAGAGTTGAGCGACAACTGGCTGGAGAGCTCGGCGCTGCGGGAGATCGGGCAGCTCGCGAACCTGAGGAAGCTTGACCTGGCGCGGAACGGGCTGCGCTCGGTGCCGCGGGCGCTGGGGCGGCTCGCGAGCCTCGAGGAGCTGGACCTGTACGCCAACGAGCTGGAGGAGCTGCCGAAGGAGGTCATGCGGCTCCCGAAGCTCCGCTGCCTCAACACAGAGAAGAACCCGATGGACTACTACAGCGAGGAGGAGGAGGAGGGGGAGGGGGAGGGGGAGGCAGGCGATGAGGCAGGGGGCTTGGCCGTCGCCAACGCCCCCGCTGCCGCTGGCAGTTCTGCCGTGAGCCCCGCCGCTCTGTGTTGCTTCCGCGGCCCCTCACCCCTAGTCCTCGCTGCAGCCGGCAGCCGGGCCCTCGTCCTCTTCGGCCTGCGCCTCTGGTACGCGCATCCATTTTGGGCCGAGCCTGCTTCGATGATATCTTTCGAGTTCTGATCTTCTGTAGGGGGCGATGGGCCGGGGGGGCAGTACGCCTACGACGTGTTCCTCTCGCACGGCGCCAGCGCGGGCCAGCTCGCCCCCGCCCTGAAGCTGCACCTGGAGCAGACCCGCCCGGGCCTCCGCGTCTTCCTCCCCGCCGGCGACCCCCGCCCCGAGCTGCCCGAGTGCGCCCCCGCCCCGGCCTCGGCCCTCGCCTCGTCCAGCGGGCGCCCTTTGGCCTCGCTGCTGACCGGCCGCGTCGCCCCGGCCCGCAGGCTCGAGCGGACCATCGACGCGTCCGCGAACTTCGTCCTCGTCATCTCCCAGGGTCCGCCCCCGCCCCCGCGATCGATCGCTCTCCTGCCTCTCAAATGCTCTGCTCCGTTAACGTTGCTTCCCTTCTGACGTCGACCCCGGCCCGGCCCGGGCAGACGTGCTGAAGAGCGCGGGCGCGCTGGGCGAGGTCCGGCACGCGGCCAGGGCCAAGAAGACCATCCTCCTCCTCCACGACGAGAGCTCCTGCCCCTTCCCCTCCGGTCCGCCCCGCCATCCCGCCCCAGCCCCCGCCTAGCTCTAGATCTAGGCCTGGCTGACCGCTCCGCCAGCGGGGGAGATCCCGGAGGATCTGAGGGGCGTCTTTGCGGGCACGGCCATCCCGTACCCCGTGCAGAACAAGCGCAAAGCGGCCAGCGTCGAGACGCTGCTCGAGGCGTGCGCCGCAGCGATCCGGCGCTGAACTTATATATACGTACGACGCGCGTTGACGCCAGAGCTGCGGGGCGCCCCGCCCCACGCCCTTTTCGCCGCGCCCTCCGCCTTGCCGAGTCGCCCCCTTGCCTCTTCTCCCGCCGGCGCGCCGGCCTTCCGGCCTTCTATCACGCGGCTGCAATGAGATTGCCCGATGCCATCGCCTCAGCTCTAAGAATGGAGTCGAGCCGTGTATGTAGATTGACAATGATGGGCCGTAGAAATTAAAGATGTGGGAGGCAGCTAGCGCTGCAGACGAAGAAACATTATCATCCAAGCACTAGTACTAGTACTGGCCGGGGCGGGAAGGGGCGCTCGCGGCGGACCGCCCGGGCTCAGGGGAAGCAGGGGAGGGCGTCGGCGATCTCGAGTGCGGCGGCGCGGGCGGCGGCGAGGGCGAGCAGGAAGGCGCGCAGCTGCGCGTGCGTCCCTGCAGCGCCCGCCCCGCCGCCCGCAGCGCAGGCTGCGGCAAGAAGTTCGACACCCTGCGGTACACCTCAGCAAAAGAGCGAGTCTCAGCAACTCTCTTCTTCGGCTGCGCACCAGAAGAGGCCGCTGCGCTCGAGGCGGAGGAATGCGGCGCCGGACCTGTGGACGTAGCGCGCCAGCGGCTGCCGGCCCCGCTGCTCGCCGGCCCCTCCTCCTGCGCCCCGTCCGCAGCGGTTAGAAGCCGAAGCCGCAGCGACAGGCGGCGGGGAGCGGCCGCGGGCGCACGGGAGCGTCGCGCCGGTCGCCGCCCTCGGCCGACCAGCCGCCCGGCGGGCCGAGGCCACCGCGAACTGCGAGATCTCAGACCAAGCACTAGTGGACGCGCAAACAGAAGGGCGGCGAGGGCGGGGGCGGGGTCGGGGCCGGGCCTGGAAGCGGTGGAGGAGGGCCTCGTGGAGGGGGGCGCGGAGGGCGGGGGCGACGGTCCCCATCCAGAGGCCCTCGTGAAACGGGTCCGACGCGTGCGGCTCCTGCCGGGGCGGGGCGCGGGGGCAGGGGCGAAATCAAAGCGGGCGACCGGAAGGCCGAGCCGACAGAGAAGAAGCCAGTGGAGGCGCTCTAGGCCACGTGCACGGTCTCGGATGCACGGACCCGCTCGATGGGGACCTGGACGAGAGGCACGGCGAAGGCGGCCGTCTTGCGGTAGAGGTACTTCGTGAAGTCCTCCACTGCGAGGTCGACGTCGCCCCGCCGCTCAGCCGGAGCGAAGTCCGAGGGGCGCGCGGGGCGCGGGGGGCGCACGGACGACGCCCGAGCAGACGAGCCAGTGGACCTGTGGGGCGGGGCGGAGGGCGTGAGGTCGGGCCGCGGCCGGGCGGGATCGAATTCCAGGCGGGATCTCTCTTGCCCGAGTGGGCGGCAGGCGCCGGCCGGGAAGGGCGGGAGGGGCGGGCCGGAAGAGGGGATAGCCGGCCTTTTCTATCCTAGCCGGCAGGCAGGTGCAAGCCGGGCGGGGCCTTCCCTATCCTAGCAGCGCAGAACGGGGCGGGGCGGGCCGGGAGGGGCGGGGCGCGCCTCGAAGAACCAGACGCGGTCCGGGCGAACGTCGCGTCGTGCAGCAGCGCCTGCCGCGCGAGCGGGGCGGGGCGCGGCACGGGCGTGAGGGTGCGACTCAGAGAGAGGGGCGGGCGGAGATCTAGGGCGGAGCGCGCGTGTAGGTGAGCATCGCGGGCTCTGGGGAGAGGGCGTGGATGCGCAGCGGGGCCTTGAAGGAGAAGGGCGGGAGGGGGGGGGGAGGGGGGGGGGGGGGGGGGGGCGCACGATCCACTCGACGCGGGCGTCCTCGTTCGCCGACTCGATCGCCACCTGCCGCGGGGGGATCGGGCGCGAGAAGCACGCGTACGGGGAGGAAGAAGAAAGGCAGTCTCGCGACAAGCGGAACGAGCAGCGACAGCCGTGACCGACCGCAGCCAAGCGGCCTCGAGGGCGGGCGGCTCTCAAGGGCGGCGGGCCCGGGGCACCTTGATGAAGCGCTGCGGAAGGACGGGCCGCCCGTGCTCGTCCGTCGTCACCTGAGCATAGGCTTCGATGAGGCGGGAGGCAGGGGCTCGCGAGGAGGGCGGGGAGCTCCTCGCCTTGCCCTCCGCCCCGTAGTTCTCCTCGTAGACGCACGTGCCGTGCCCGACGAAGCCGTAGGCCCCGCCCGTGGAGGCCGCGCTCGCCGCGACGGCCGCGACGGCCGCCGCCGCCTCCTCTGCCGTCGCAGGGGGCGGCCCGAAGGCGCCCCCGGGGCCTTGCCCGAAGCCCGAGCCGGCAACGGCGCCGCCGCCGGGGGCGTTGGTGGGCGAGTTGGAGAACGAGTTCGAGCGGACGCCGCGGACCGCCCGGGCGAGCGCCGCGGGGGACACGCCGATCGGCACGGGCGAGCCGCTGCGGCCCGCCGCCACCGCCGACGAGGCGGCCGCCGCCGACGACGACGCGACGGCCGACGCGGGCGCGGGCGCGGGCGCCGCGCCGCCTTCGAGGGCTGCTCAGAGGGGCCGGGCTCCTGGAGGGGGGAAAGTACGCGCATTGACGAAGGAACGAAGCTGCAGAGGGGGGGGGTACAGGCGCGGACGCACGACGAAGACTTGGAAGAGGTCGGGGAGGTCGTCCTCGGGGGGTACGCCAAGGCCGCGCGAGGGCCGCCCGAGCAGGTGCCGGCTCAGCAGCCGGAAGGCGGAGACCCGCCCCGCCCGCTCCTCGTCCTCCGCCGCCGCCCCCGCGCCGGCGCCGGCCGCCGCCGCGGGGAGCACGCGCTCGAGGGCGCGCGCGGCGGCTGCGGGGGAGCAGCCGACGGGGAGCACCACATCGGCGCCGAGCTCGGCGCGCTCGCCCCACCGGTCGAGGGTACGAGGGCGACGCAGAGGGGCGGCTCGCCCCGGCCCCGGCGGCCTGCTCGGCGGCGCGGCGGAGGGCGGGAGGACCGACGCCCTCGCGACGATGGCGGAGGGCGCGGGGGCGCGGCGGGCCGCGTCGAGGGCGGCGTCGAGGGAGGGGCACGGGACGACGGAGTGGCCGGCGGCGGCGAGGCCGGAGCGCAGGCGGAGCAGGAGGACCGTGTTCGGCTCGTGGAGGAGCACGCGGGAGCGGCCCCGGGCGGCGGAGGAGGAGGAGGCGGAGGCGGAGGCGGAGGCGGAGGCGGAGGCGCCTCTGAGCAGGCCCAGGCCCGAGGGGGAGGAGCTGCCGCCGGGGGCCGGCGCGGAGCCGGAGCCGGAGCCGGCGCCGGCGGGGCCCGGGGCCGCCTGGGGTACAGCGAAGAAGAAGGAGGCGGGCTCGGATCCGGGGACGGGCACCAGCAGCGGGCCCTGCCCCGCGGCGTCACCAAAGCCAGAAAGAAAGGCGAGTGGCGCGCGCGATTCTCTTCAGTTAGACTTTAGTTAAGCATTAAAGCTTAGTTGACTCGAGCTGGCTCCCTCCTAGCTTGTACAACGTCCCTCCTCCCGAGCGGGCGCACGGGCATGACGGCGAAGCGGAGGCGGCGGCTCTTCATCGCCGGCAGGTGCTGCGCGTGCACTCTGCAGCGGGGTCGGTCGGGCGGGCATGAGATTCCAGCTTTTGTTGCATAATGAAAACCTAAGTCTTTTAATTGTTCAACCAAATAAGCTGTACGTGCAGCTCCATAAGAAGTAAACGCCCAAGCTTATTGACTTTCCTATTAGAAGTAATTTTAAGGAAGGTTCGCCGCGGGGAACAGGGGCGGGGAGCAGAAGGAAAGGAGGCAGGGTTCCCGCGCACGCGCAGCAGCCGCAGGTCATGAGCTGGTCGAGGTGCTTCCAGCGGTAGTGGTCCTGCGTGGCGGGGGCGAGCTGTCGGCCGGGGGCGGGCCGCGCCGGGGCGGGGGTACAGGCGCCGCGGAGGGGGCGGGCAGACCTGGACCTGCTCGATGACGCGCCTGCGGTCGGGAATCAAGGCCCGGGTACGGCGAAAACGGGGCGGGGGAGGGGGTGCGCGCCGGCAGGGGAGGAAGGCGCCCTCCCAGGAGTCCCAGAGCATGTAGGGGTACACGCCCCAGGGCCCGGGGGCCTCCCGCGAGTCCTCCCGCGCCTGGTACCGCTGCGGGGGGGGGGGGGGGGGGGGGGAGGGGGGGAGGGGGGGGGGGGGGCTCGAAAAGCAAAGACGGGATGTAGGGGGAGGAGGCGAGGGGGGTACGCTCGCGCCTTGATCTGGATGTTCTTGTTCTCGTGGTCGAAGGTGAGAATGTGGTACTGGTGCCGCATCCCGAGGTTGTACACGCAGCGCTGCGGCGCCCCGGACCCAGCCCTGCCCGGCGTTCAGCGGGCGGAAGGAGGTGAGGGAGAAGGGGGTGGGGGGTGTTGGGGGGGGGGGGGGGGGGGGAGGGGTCTGTGTGTGTGAGGGAGGGGGGGGAGGTGGCGAGGCGCACCGAGGGTACCGCCGGCGACGGATCCGCCCGCCGACTGCCCGCCGCCGGCCCCGACGTTGAGGCTGCTGCACGGCGCAGCGAGAGTGAGCGCGGAGGGGAGAGAGAGCAACTTTAACTTCTTATAACTTAAGCGAGATTCATCGTCACATACGTTAGCTATCGTGGACTCCAAACTCTGTACTTTAACCAAGGGGAAAGAGAGAGGGCAGAGGGGCGGGCGGACCTGCCGACGCGGGCGAGGGGGCCGCCCTTGGCGCCCAGCAGCCGCCGCTCCGCTTGCAGGCTCAGCGACGAGCTCTCCGTCGCAATCACCTGTACCCCCGGGCGGTCAAGGAGGCAAGGGGGGGGGGGGGGGCGGCGGCCCGCTCGCCTGCATGCCCTGGGCCAGCCGCTGCATCAGCAGCTCCTTGTAGAAGGCTGCGGGTTCGAACCCCGGCGGTGAGGATTCGTTTCGCGGGGAGGGGGGAGAGCCCGGGGGTACCGCACCCTCCAGGGAGCTGTTGTACGCGTTGAACGAGTCGATGAGGGAGAGCGTGTTCGTGTACTCGCGGTACCGCTTCTCCCTACCCCAATCCAGGTCGAAAAAGGGTGGGGGGAAGACGGGAGGGGGGTACGCACAGGTCCTGCTGGGTGGGCATGTAGTCGGTGGTGATGGGGAGCAGGGCCGGCTCGCAGAGGGATACCCAGTTCGGCTCCAGGGAGATCGCGTCTGCGGCCGGCCGGCCCGGCGGGCTCGAGAGGGGCGGCGCGGGGCGGGGCAGGGCGGGGCGGGGGTACAGCCGGCTAGAGCTAGCCGCGCACCGGCGTTGGCCTGGCCGCGGGGGAAAAGGTGGCTCCACCGCCGGCTCCGGTTCTGCGAGCGAACGGAGCGCCGCTCGGCGCCGCCCCCTCGCGGGCGCTGCCCGGGCGGGGCCGGCCCAGCGGCGTTCAGGCGGACCTGCATGACCAGGCTGGCGTTCTCGGGGATGCGGAATGGGTTGATGCTCTGCGAACGAAGCACCGCTCAGCCGCGCTCGGATCCGCTCGGCTCGGCTCGAAGGGGGCGGGCACCTTGGGGGGCTTCCTGGGGCGGGGCGGGGCGGGCCCGTGGAGGAAGCCGGAGCCGGGGGCCCTCTCCATGGACGACGAGAGCGGCGCGTGGCCCTCCGACTACCGAAGGCGGCGAGGCCTCAGCGTTCGAGGCGGGCGCGACGGGGACGGGGACGGGGCGAGGGGCGGCGAGGGCAGAAACGGGCGGCAGGCACTCTCTCGTGGGCTAGAGGGGCGGGGAGAGGGGCGGCGAGGCCCAGCGCTAGTTCTCTAGTTCTTGCTCTATGGGGCTCTCGCGGGCCCGTGGGGCGGGGCAGCGTGCCTGGAAGGCGGATGCCCAGGCGGCGGCGGTCATGCCCGGCAGCGCGTTCCCCTCGTCGAACTCCAGCCCGTCGTCCCTGCGCGCGGAGCCTCAGCGCCCGCTTGCAGGCACACAGACAGGCGCGCTAGCGCTCTTCGCGCGAACAAGCCCCGTAGTAAACGCGAACGCAAGGGTCCCTACAGGGCCCGCCGAGGAGCTCGCGGGGGCCCGCCCCGCCCCCGCCAACGCCGCCCAATATAATCAAGCTTCGAAGGCTTTCTAAAGGAGAGGGAGTTCAAGCTCGAGCTTAAAATCCCCTTAGAATCGCATGGATGGCGCACCGGGTGAGGTTCCAGATGCCCTCGATGCTCGCGCTCTTCGTGATGCGCCCGCTGTAGTCCAGGCCCCACTGCACGCAAGGGGTCCCAGGCACACCGAAGTTAGGCGCTGTAAAGAGGAGGCGGGGAGTGGGGGAGCGCGCCTCGCTCTCCTCGCTCATGCGCCGCGAGGAGCCGCCCCCGTCCCGGTCCCTGTCACCCCGCCCGTACTGCGCGGAGCGTCAGCCGCGGGCGCGGGTAGAGGAGAGCGGGTAGCGGGGGAGAAGCGAGCCTGGCCGGTGCTGTCGGCGCGGGAGAAGCCGCCGCTGCTGAAGATCTGCGACGAGTCGCCCTGCGAGCGAAGAAGGAGCCGTCAGAAACAGCGGCGGCGAAGGGCGGGGCGCAGAGCGGGGGGCGGCAGGCACCGGGCAGACGTGGAGCCCGGGGCCCGAGTGGAGCAGCGCCGCCGTCGGCGAGATGAAGGGCGAGCCGCCCTGCGGCGTCCCCGCCGCCTCCGAGCTGCGCCGCTGGCTGCCGCCGCCGCCGCCCTCCCCAGGCTCTGCGGGGGGCGCTCGGGCGCGAACGAAGGCTCGAAGAAGCTTAGGGGGCGGGGGTACCGAGCTGGAAGTGAACGTGGCCGCGGGGGCGCGGGCCCCGCGGGGCGCCGGCGCCGCTCAGCGAGCCGGAAGATCCCCTGCGGGAGAGTCGAGGGCTCAGGACGGGCGCGACGCGGGGCGGGGCGGGGCCGGGCGGGGCGCGGGACCGAGGCCTAGCACAGGACGGCCTAGGGCGCGCCGGCCGGTGGAGCTAGAGGCGCAGGGCGGCGCGCGGGCCGCCAGCGCGCGCGTACGCACTTGCCGGAGCGCGCATCCTGGCGCCCCGCGTGCCGCTCGATGTACCGGTCCACCGCGTCCTTAACAACAGATGAGAATAAACGGTTAGCTGAAGAAGCTGCAAGAGGAGCTAAGGCCTAGGATGCCTGGAAGCCTTGCGGGCAGGCGGGCGGGCGGGCGAGGGCGGGGGCGGGGGCGGGGGCCTGGGCGCACGGGGGCCTGGGCGCGCCGCGAGATGAGCGATGCCGCCATCTGCTCGCTGTCCACCGCCCGCCGCAGCTGCGCGCTCAGGTGAGATCGGATCAGATCAGATCCGCTCAGCTCAGATCTCAGATCGTGTATGATCGGACCGGGAGGAAGAGGTCGTGGTCGTGCTGGGCGTGGGCCTGCGCCACGGGCCCCGCCCCGTACCCCGAAGCCGAAGCCGAGCCCGCGCCCGGCGACGAGCCCGCGCCCGCCGGCGCCGGCGCCGGCGCCGGCGCGGCCGGTGCCGCCTCCGCCACTTTCTTCGGGCCCGCGGGGAGGAGCCTCGCAGGTCCTCCCTCGAGCCCGGCGGCCCCAGCAGCGCGGCGGCGGCAGCGCCGGCGAGGCCGGAGCCGGCCGCGGGGGGGGAGGCGGCCGGCGCGGGGAAGGAGAGGGGCGGCGGGCCGGCGAGGGGCGCGGTCTGCAGCTCCTCCATCAGCCCGCGGCCGTCGTCCCCTCCGCTGAAGCCTGCGCAGCAGAGGGCGGAGCAAGCGGGCTTTCAGAACAGATCTGAAGGCGGATCCGAACAGAGCGGAAAGAGGGGCGAGCCGTCCATGCGGAAGGAGGGGACGAACGCCGGCTCCGGCTTGAGGCGCTCCGCGAGGCTCCGCGCCTCCCGCGTACCCCCCGACTCGAAGAAGAAGATGTCTGCGGGTGAGAAGAGGAGGGCGGACGGGCGCGTCAGAGCGCGCCTAGAGAACGCTGTTAGGGATGGGAGCACCGATCCAGTGCGGGACGATGAACTGGGGCGGGGGGGCGGGGCGAGTGAGGGGCGGCGCGGGGAGGAGCGGGGAAGGGGGAGGGGCCCACGATGTGGTCGGTGGCGCCCTCGCCGCCGTGCCCGTGGCCCGAGCCCGAGCCGTGCCCGCCCTTCCGCAGGAACGGCTCCGACTCGCAGTGGAGCATCTGGTACCCCCGCCGCAGGCTCTGCGGGTCGAAGACCGCGGCGAACCCGTGAGCAAGGCTGGAGAAGGTGCCGAGGGCTCGCGAGGCCGTCCGCACGTCGCGGTTGATGAAGAGGGGCACCGTGTGCGCCGGCGGTCGCGCCCTGCGACTCGCGTCACACCCGAGAAGCGATCGAGGAGGAGCGCGGGGCGGGGCGGGAAGGGGGAGGGGTACACGGAGACGAGGTCGATGACGATGCCGTTGTCGACCATGCGCTGCTTCGTCATCTGCTGCCACCCGTACTCAACCTGCGGCGAAGGCGCCCTTGAGCCAAGGCGAGGCGAAGGGCGGCGCCGGTCGGTCGGGCTCGTGTAATGACGCCCGTCAAGCTCGAGCCAAGGCGAGGCGGGGGCGGGCGGGCCTCGAAGACGCCGGTGCCGGCGGTGACGCAGACGATGGACTGGCCCGTGTGCGACAGGTCGCGGTCGATGTGGTGCTGCCCCGAAGCGCGGTCAGGGCGGGGGCGCGTCGGGCCAGGGCAAGGGGACGGGCTCTAAACATCATCCAAACAGCCCAGCCTCTAGTTTATAATCTAGATCTAGTATATAATTAGCCCAGCCCAGATCTAGTTAATAATTAGCCCAGTCCAGATCTAGTTCATAATCAGCCCAGCCCAGCCCCAAACTAGCCCAGGGCTTCATTCCGATCGGGCTCGCCGCCCGGGCCAGATATACAAAAGGCTAGTTAGGCGCGAGCCCGAGCCCCGGGGGACCCTACCTTGTCGTAGACGTTGAGGGCGAGGTTGACGGCCTCCAAAAAGTTGCCCTCCGCCGACGTCGAGAGCACCCCGCCCAGCGCCCCCTCCCCGTCCCCCGCCTCCCCCGCCTCCCCCGCACGCCCCGCTGCGCACGCGCGCAAAGGATGCTAAGAGAAGCTAGAGGAGGCGGAGGAGGGAGAAGCGGAGGAGGGGGGGGGCGGGCGGGGGGGCGGACGCTGGGGCTCGGCGCGGACGATGCGGGGAAACTCCTCGAAGGCGCGCTTCGCCAGCACCACGAGCCCCGTCCAGTCCTCCCGCACCTGCACCCCCCGCAAGGCAGGGGCGCCCGCCCCCGGCGTGAGCTGGCTGGCTCGAGGGGGTCGACGTGATCTGGGAGGGGGGAGAATCCGGAGCGAAGAGGGGGAGGGAGGAGAAGGGGGGGGGGGGGGGGGGGGGGGGGGGCGCAAGCGGGCGAGGCAAAGAAGGCGGCGGGCCTCGTTGTCGAGTTAGAGACTTGCACTCGGTGTTCTCTACAAACTCTATAAACTCTTGGCAGACTCTTTATGTGTACACGCGCTTTATATAACTCTTTTTATAAACTCATTAAATATTGGTCAACTCTCTATATAGACTCATTGGTAAACTCTTTATTTATGTGTATACGCGCCTCGTTGTCGAGGACGACGCGGTAGAAGTCGCGGTAGAGGCGGCCCGCCCCGTCCCGCCGCGCCGCCCCGAAGCCCTCGCCCGCCCCGGCGCCCGCCGCCCTGGGTCGGAGGGGTGAGGGGCGGGGGGTGGGGGGGAGGGGGGGGGAGGAGGGGGGGCTACGGCGCACTCGTCTGGGTAGAAGCAGCGCGCGAAGAAGACGAGGGTCGTGGCGTGCTCGACGCCCAGCGCCGTCCACCGCTCCATCATCGTCCGCATGAAGCCCGAGACCTGCGCGGCGGGGGCGGGGGCGGGTCGGGGGGGGGGGTACGGCCACGGGGAGGCGGGGGCGGGGCGCGGGGCGCGGGGGGTACGAGCACGGACCGCCTTCTCGAAGTAGAGCATGCCGTCGTGGGCGAAGGACCACATCTCCGAGCTCAGCTGCCGCACGCCCCAGTCAGAGAGAGAGGCGGGTGCGGGCCCCAGTCAGAGAGAGAGAGAGGAGGAGGAGGGGGGAGAGCGGGGGGGGGCAAGCAGGGGGTAGAGGGGCGGGCCTGGACGAGGATGATGAACTTGGCGGAGCGCGAGCGGAACGTGATCACCGTCTTCTGCGTGATCACCTGCGCCCCGGCCCGCCCTCGTCGGAGGCCGGGCGAAGCGGAGCTGAGCGGGGCTGAGCGGGGCGGGGCGGGGCGGGGAGGGGGGGCGGGCGGGGGGGGGGGGGGGGGGGAGAGCTCACGCCGCAGGCGTGGGCAGGCTCCGCCCCGCCCGCCCTGCCGCGGCTCCGTCGAGTCCGAGTTCGAGGCCGAGGCCGCCCCCGCTTGCCCCGGCGGGCCGGGGGGGTCCTGCGGGGCGCGCTCGGGCCGGCCGGATCGGATCGGCGGGGACGGGGCGGGGACGGGGCGGGGGCGGGGGCGGGGTCGGCGCGCCTTCTCCTTCTGCTGCTGCTCCTGGTGGGCGTTCACGTTGGAGCGCATGCGGATCTCCTTCACCTGGGCCTGCATCCCCGGGCGTCGGAGGCGGGAGCCGGCGCGCGGGCGGGCGCGGGGCGGAGAGGGCGGGCGGGCGGGCGCACGCGCATGCCCTCGAGCTGGACCCAGCGCGTGGTGTACGTGCAGCTGAGCGCCAGGTGCAGCTTGAAGCGGTAGATCTCCGACTGCGAGATGTCTGCAGCGAACGAAGGGCCCCGGCCCCGGCCTCAGGCGCGAGCGGAGCGGAGGGGAGGGGAGGGCCCGGCGGCCGGCCGGGCCCCACTAGAGCTCAGCCCGAGCGGCCGGACGCACACTGGTCCTTGAAGGAGAGCTCGAGGAAATTGATCTCGGCGTTGTCGGCCGCGATGCTCCGCACCTGCCGCCCGGCGCGGCGCGGACGGACGGACCCGTCGGCAAGGCGGCGGCGGCGGCGGCGGGCGACCGCCGAGGAACGGTTGGTGGGGAGTACGCACCTCGACGACGCGGCGGGCCTGGAGCTCGAAGAGGTCGGCGACGGACTGCAGGACCGAGACCTGGAAGTTGCCTGCGCCGAAATCAAATTTCAAATTCGAATCGAACCGAATTTGATCGGAGCTCGAGGGCGGGCGGGGCGGGGCGCGCGGCCGCACCGCGACGCGGGGCGAGCGAGAGGACCTGGAGCACGACGCGCTTCTGGGGCCGGTCGGGGTGGAAGATCTCGAACGTGTCCCCCACCTGCGCCCCGCCCGCCGCCGCAGAACTCAGACTCGGCCCCGAGCCCGCACGGCGGCCGCTGGGAGGCGCCGCGGAGCCTACCCTCGCGTCCGGGAAGTGCTCCTGGTTGATCACGAGCTCCTCCGTGCTGAACTCCGGCGTGTGCACGCTCAGGCTGCCGCGCGCCCCTTCGCGTTCAAAGAGCGGCCGGGCGCCTGCGCCCCGGGCCCCGCGCGGCACCTGTAGGTCGTCTGCACGCGACCCATGCCCAGGAGCGATCGCTGCATCGTCGATCGGGCGGCCTGCGCGGGCCAGGCGTCGGGCGGGCTCCCTCCGCGGGGATCCCGCCCGCCCACTGCGCCGCACCGGCGCCGACCGCCTCGCGTCGGCCTGGGCGCCCTGCGAAGGGGACGAGCGCTGCTGCTGCTCCTTCCCTCCCGCCGCATCCGCTGCCGCCCCCGCAGACGAGGCCGCCACGCCGCGTACGGGCACATCGACGCCGAGGTATCGATCTGCGTGCGGTGCAGCGCGCCGCGAGAGAGCGCTGTCAGCGTAGGCAATCGTGGCGCGTCCCCCGAGCACGGCCGCGCCGCCCCGGAGCCATCGAGCGGTGCTCGAGCTTGTGCTCTAGCTGCCGGCTCTCCGGCGGGTTCCGAGCGTTCTGGGCGCGTTCGGGGCGACTCTAGAGGCGGGTATGCGCACATGCAAAGAGCGGGACCGACATCCCACGCGACGCGACCACGGGCCGCGTCCTGCAGCTGGCGGTGTACCCCGGCCCCGAGCACAAGTCGGCCTCCACGAAGGCAGGCGCCATGCTGGTGCGTCGAAGCCGCGTATACATAATACAGCATGTCACGGTTGCCGTCCGAGGGGCCCTGGAGCGCCGCGTCCCGCAAAGTGGTTTCCGGCGCCTGACGGGGTCGCCACGCTGACGCGCGTGCGTCGAATGCGCGCAGAGCTTTCTGGGCTCCATCGTGTCCCAGCCTTGCACCATCGATGTCCGCTTCTCGGAGAAGGACCGGCGAAAGACCCTTACAGTCCAGCGCGCGGAGGGCGTAGAAGAAAAGCTCGCCCTCTTCTCGGCGAATGACCCGGTTACGGGCGATGTCATCATCAAGCTGCAGCCCGGCAAGAAGCTGGACCACCTGGGCATCAAAGTCGAGCTGGTCGGACAGATCGGTGCGTGCCGCCTTCGCGCCGTCCCATTCCGAAGGCGCAAGCGCGGGGCATCGGGCCGTCGCCCCGCCCCGTGGCGCGCCTGGCCCCGTACGCGGCCGCCGCGACCCTGGAACCAGCCTCGGCCGGCCTGCCGCGTCCCGCTGACCGCGCCGCCCGCAGAGATGTTCTTCGACCGCGGGAACCACTTTGAGTTCACGTCCCTCGTCAAGGAGGCCCGCCCGAGCCGACCCCGCGCCGCGCACCCGCGCCGCGCCGGCTGACCGCGGCCCTGCAGGTGGAGGGCGCGGGCTCGCTGCTGACGTCCAAGAGCTACCCATTCGAGTTCAGCACCGTCGAGAAGACGTACGAGACCTACAACGGGATCAACGTGCGGCTCCGGTGCGCCGGGCGCCGCACGGGTCGCGCACCGCCCGCCCTTTCGCCCGCCCGAGCGAGCGGCCGGGGCCGCGCGGCAGGTACTTCGTGCGCGTCACCATCGCGAGGCAGTACGCGCCGAACATCGTCAAGGAGCAGGACCTCCTCGTGCAGAACCTGACCGTGCGCCCCGCGCCGCCGCCGCCGCCGCCGCCGCCGCCGCGCCTGCGTCCGTGCCGCCGCCCTCCCTCTTGACGCCGCGGGCGCCGCGCAGAACGAGCCGGACCTGAACAGCCCGCTCAAGATGGAGGTCGGCATCGAGGACTGCCTCCACATCGAGTTCGAGTATAACAAGTCCAAGTGCGGCCGCCTCCCGCCCCGCCTCGCGATGTGACCCCTTCCCTCCCCGCTCACTCGGGGGGCGCGCCGCGCCGCAACGCCCGCCCGGCAGGTACCACTTGAAGGACGTCGTCATTGGGAAGATCTTCTTCATGCTCGTGCGCATAAAGATCAAGGCGAGCACCCGGCTTCCCCCCCCGAGCAGCGTGGCTCCTTTCTGCGAGCAGCGTAGCCCCGACCGGCCCGACCACGGGCCGGCCCGCGTTCCTTAAACCCCCGCCGCTGACGAACGCTCCCCCTCAGCACATGGAGGTCGAGATCAAGAAGCGAGAGTCCACAGGCTCCGGTACCCCCTCCGACCTCCTCCGCCCCCCCCTCATGGTTCCTTGACGCTCCGAGGCGCGCGAAGGGACGAACTTGTACAACGAGTCGGACACGATCGCCAAGTTCGAAATCATGGACGGCGCCCCCGTCCGCGGTGCGCGCGGCGTACCCCCGCGCCGCCCCGCCTCCCCCTTGGATCGAAATTGGAACGCAGGGGAGTCGATCCCCGTGCGGATCTTCCTCTCCGCGTTCCCCGACCTAACCCCCACATACAAGAACGTCAACAACAAGTTCTCGGTGCGCCGCGCCCGTACCCCCCCCCCGGGGTACAGCTCCGGACCGGCCTGAACTCTCCGAAGGTTCGGTACTTCCTGAACCTTGTGCTGGTGGACGAGGAGGAGCGGCGCTACTTCAAGCAGCAGGAGATCCACCTCTGGCGCAAGGACTTCTAGCCGCCGTACCCCCTCCGGCCTCGCCCCCGCCCTTCCCTCCCCCCTATTCTTCGCCATCCCCCGGCCCTCGTATCTCGCCGCCGCGCGCCCTCCTCTTCGCGTACCCCAGGGGGCCCTGGTGTTCTCGGCCTCCGAGCCATGTACCCCCATCTGCCCAGACCAGCACCCCCGCCCGCCATCCCCTCCGCCTTCTCCATCCCCCATTTTCTCTCACTGTAAGATTATTCACCACGTGCACTGGCTCTGCATATATGGTGATGGGTCGCTGGGACCGCGCGGGACTGCGGAGGTATAAATTTGCAATTGGGCCGATATCGTCGATACCAACGGTCAAGAACATCAATCTCATTATCAATTGACATTAAACGTTCAATTTAGAATTACATGAATAATTATAATCTTTTCGGGGCCTCACGCGCTGCGAAGCGCGAGCAGAGTAACGAAGATAGCAGCAGCGAAGGTGCTTAAAGACGGGCCGGTTGCGGCCGCCGCGCTGGAACCGGTGAGCCAGGGGGAGAAAACGGTGGCCGGCTGGGAACCGGCTGCGGCGGAACCGGCTGCGCTGCCGTTGTTGGTGAGGCACCAGCCGCAGTGGCAAGCGGTGGTGCCTGCAGGAGGAAAGCCGCTGGCGAGGGCGCCGCAGAACGCCGAGTCGGACTGCATCCAGACGCCAGTCGACAGCTGCGTCCCCGGGGTAACCACGGTGGCCACTGGGGCGCAGTCGACGTCGTTAAAGGGGTCCCTCGAGGCGTTGAACGCAGTCCCCGGGGTCCCGTAGTCCAGCGGAACTGCACGATCGGAGACCTCGTGATCAGCGACTGCTGCAGAGGACCGGCATCGGCATCTGCGTATTCCGGCTACGTACTGTTGATCTTGAGGTCCGGGAACCCAGCTGCGCAGCTGTCCGCTCCGCCCCAGATGCGACGGTAGCGGAGAGAGTTGATCTCGGCCCCGCTCAGCGCTCGGCCCCAGACGCGAAGCTGAGGAAAAGTGGCAGGTGAGGGCCGGGGCGGCGCGCGCTGGCTGGGCGGAACTCGAGATCGCGCACGCCGCGGTGGCCCGATCGGGCGTAGCTCGGGCCGTGCCACAGGTGCCAGGTGAACTCACGCGGAACGTCGTCCGGCTGCAGCGGGCCGTCCGCCGTGTCCCGCTCGGCGGCGAGCGTGCCGTTCACGAAGATGGAGATTCGCGCGGTGGTGAGGTTCGCCGGGCCCGACGAGAAGACGGCGGCGTAGTGCGTCCAGTAGATCTAGAGGGCCGCCGAGGCCGCTCTCATCGGCGTCGGCACGTTGTCGAAGTACTCTTTCTTGGCGCGCGTGCGGACGTCCACGCTGACGTTCAGCTCTCCGTTCGTTCCCCTGGAGACTAGCGCCCGGCGGTCGGTCATGATCAGCGAGCGATGGGAGGGGTCCGACAGTGGACGGCGCACCTTTGATGTCCAGGGGGGCCCCGACCGCTGGGATTAGCGTCGCGAAGACCAGGACGTTCGTGTTGAAGGGCACCGTGTTGTTCAAGTACGGGAACTTCGCCCATATCTCCACTGTCATGTTCCGGTCCGACGCGAGAAAGTACGACCGCGTGTTGTTCCTGTCCGTGTACTCCAACTGCGGAATGTGAAAAGGGTCTCGCCTTCGTTCCGCGCATGGGCCGGCATGGCGCGGCGCGCGCATGGACTGACGTATAAGCCTGATGACGATGCGTCTGGCCAGTACTCGCTACACGGATGCGACGTCGATTGGCTGGCGACGAGCTCAATCGATGTCGCGAGCAGCACGGCGCCCATGGCCAGCGCTAGGGTCGCGAAGCCCTTGAAGTGCGTGCACGCCGTATGCATGCTGCGCGGCGCATTAGCGAGGAGGGGCGCGTGCGTGGGCTGTCGCGCCCCGCGCTGCCCAAGCTTGAGCCCTCACGCGCCTCTGTGTAGCTAAGCGGGATCTGCAAGGAGCTCTCCGTGGCCGCGGCTGGCCGGTCCGGCGATCCCTCGAGCCTGACGCCTCCGCGGCGAGCTCAGAGCGCAAAGAGCTCGCATAGCTCACCGCGATTCAAGCAGAAGCGGCTTACCGAAGTTTGAGAGAGGCGCCGGCAACGTCGGCAAAACGGGGGGCGAAAAAGGGCCGGGGTACGTCACCGCGAGGTTCTGAGGTGACGCCGACGCGCGTCTCGTCCGCGTCTGGGCTGCCCGTCCGGCTTCGTCTTCAGCTCCAGCGGCTCGCTCGGGGCCCTAGAGCATCCTGGCGCCATATCCGGTCGCCCTCGCCGATCCAGTCATGATAGCGCATCCCCGCGGCGCACTCGGGGGCGGCCGTGAGGAGGAGGATGTGGAGCTCTCGCAGAGGGGCCTTCATAGCGGTCAGATGAACAACGGGCACGACTCCCAGCTCGACCCCTATGCATTTGGCGAGAACATAGTGTACCGCGCGGCCTCGTCGGTCGCGGAGCATCCACCAGCCGGGCTAGGTGTTTCGACTTCGCACAACTCACAGCATGTGGTGCGAGCAAGTCCCAGTAACCGCGGCGAGCCGCAGGACGCGCCTGCTCGTCACAGGCTGCTAATCTTCGCGCGCGGCTGCAGCCGGGGCGCAAGCCGAGTCCGATGGAGCTTGCTCGTAACGTGAGTTGTTTCCTCGTTTGACGGGCCTTCCCCGAAACCCCAATCCCATCGTCGAGCCTCGTTTGTCGCGCAGCATCTTCGAACGTTGATCTCGCGGCACCCTTCCTACCAGCAGAACCGCCGGAAGTACCTCCAGGTTCGTTTTCATTCCCTAGTCCCTTCGTCTTGCCGAACCGGCTTGACTCGACTCTTCCGCACCCCGCAGAACTATGATGGGGTCGGTTCCTTGCCCAAGTACCGGCTTATCGGTCCGCATTATGCTATCTTACTCATTTCGAAGCACGAGCTGACGTTACTGCGCGTAGAAGTCGCAAGGGAACTGGGCATCGACGTGACCCAGGCTCTATCTGGGCACGAGCGCGACCGTGCGTCACCGGTTCCTTCGCGGTGACCTCGTAGACTGCTCACGGGTTCACAGGCCCGCCACCGAACGGACCGCCGCCGCAGCGGAGGAGCGCGCCAGCCATCACTGACTTCGGCGACGGATCCGATGAAGAAGTCTGCCCGAATCCTTTCTTGGGTTCGCGATGTGCGGTTGCTCACGCGTGCGCTGCAGGAGCCGCCTACCGCGCGACCGCCGGTACCGAAGCGGAGGCGGCGCGCGGCGTCGACCGGTTCGGGCGAGGAAGAGGCGGAAGGAGTACCGGGGCCGTCCGTGGAAGGGGTCCGTTTTTTTTCTTGCAGTGAAAGAGAGAGATTTCGATCCTTTCTCTCCCTTCTCTTAAGACCGTCCGCCAAACGCGCCTGACCGCCGCAACGGACCCCGCGCAGTCGGACAAGAACTGGGTCGAAGTGCGCAACCACCTGCGGTCGGTCATTTCGAAGCACCCAGACTACAAGAGGAAGCGCCCGCAGCTGCTTAAGGTCCGGCTGCTGGTTTCCCCGGAACGCGCGCGCCTCCATTTGGCCCGACCGCGCTCGACCCGCGCACGCGCGCGCGCGCAGCAATACCCGGCGCTCAGCCATTTGCCCAAGAGTATGCTCTTCGAGGCCGCTCGCGAGCTCGGCATCGATATGACTCCGTTTGAGGGTCCGCAGCCCCGCTGCTCCGAGAAGAGCTGCCGCCGCCGCCGGGGTCTCACTCAGCCGCGCCGCGCCGCGCCGCGCAGGCATCCTCAACGGCCGTAAGAGCGAAAGAAGCGAAAGGAGCGAAAGGAGCGAAAGGAGCTCGTACCGTGCGTCGGCCGTACTCAGCTGCGGGCCGCCCGCGGCGCCTCAGACAGCGCCGCCTCGCGCAGCGCCCAAGCCCAGCGTCCCGCAACCGGAGTCGCGGGGGAGGGGCGACGCGAGCCTCGATGTGCGCGCTTCTCCGTGCCCCCGCGTGCCGCTCGGCCGGCGCCGGCGCTGATTGCTCGCGGCGCCGCAGCGGGTTGCGTACGCCGCATCGCTGGTGGGGCACCAGGGTCACTCTGCGCACCGGACGGGGCCGCCCCCCGGCAGCCCCCACTACCCCCACTCGTACTCCGGCGGGCCCGCCGGGCCTTCGCCCCCGAGCCAGCACATCCCTGTACCCCCGCACCCCTCCGGCCATCCCCTCCCCGTCGCACCCACGCAGCCGTCCGCCCCGGCCCCTCCCACCTACTACCCGGTCCATCCCGCGCTCGGCAGCTTTCCTCCGTCCGCCCTCACGCCCCGCCCGCAGTTCTACTACCCCTACTACTACCCCTCGCCGGCCTCGCAGTACCCCCCCACTGCCCCGGTGAGCGGCGAGCGCGCCTGCCCTGCACTCGGCTCGGGGACTCACCGCGGGGTCGCCCGCGGCGCAGGGCCTGCCGCCGCGGGAGATGACCGTCGGGGCCGCCGGGGGCATAACGCCCATCGAGCCCCCGACGACACCGTCTGCCTTTCTCGTGGTGCGGCCTTCCGCCGCTCCCGTGCCCCCGGCCTTGCGCGGCCGCGCCGCTCACGCTCCACAGTCTGGTGACACGCCCCGGCCGCCCCCGGGCGCGGCGCCCCTGGCCGGCCCCGAGCTGGGCCAGGCCCCGGCGCCGGGCGGGGCGGGGGCGGGGGCGTCGGCGGGGGGCGCGGCGGGCGGGCCGCCGAGCATCACGCTGCCCTCGAACGCGGCGACGCACGAGGATGCCCAGGCGCTGATGATGCTGACGTACACGCCCACGGTCCGCCTCCTCCTCAGCACGGCTCGCCCGCGCCCCTCTGCCTCGCTCGCTCACCCTCCGGCCCCCGCGAGCGCAGGCTTTCTACGCCAGCACGCCGGCCGGCGGCCCTTCATCCCCGCCCGCCGCCTCGGCGGCCCCCAGCCGCCCCCGTCGGCTCCGGGCGGAGCCCCTCAGCCGGGCGCGCCGGGCGGCGGCGCCGCCGGCGGGGCGGCGGGGTCGGGCGGCTACGCGTACTACCCCTACACAGCGTCGCCCTCGGGCTTCACGAGCGGCGGCCCCGCCCAAACCTTCGTGCGCGCCTGCCCCGCCGACGCGCGAGCAGCACGCGCTGACTGACGATCCCGCAGCAGCCGGGGCCCCCCCAGCCCCCCGCCCCCGGCCCAGCGCTGTCCGGGGCAGGGCCCGCCCCCTCTCCCGCGGGGCAGTCGCCCCTTTCCCGCGCCGACGCCGCCGAGCTCCGGGTTCGAATCGCACACCGCCCCTTTCGTCTCCGGCGCCGCTCACCCCGCCCCCACCGTAGACCTTCCTAACGGACGCGGAGTGCGGGCACCTATTCGAGGTCTTCGAGCGGCACCGCATCGACGTCTCCGTGCGCCCAGCGCCGCTTTTCTCGTTTCGCCTCGCCGCTTTCGGCCTGACAGGGGTACTCCCCCGCTTCTCAGGTGGTAAAAAGCCAGCGCTTCAACACCGACCTCATGTGCCGCGACATGGGTGCGCGGCGCGGCGCGGCGCGGCGCCGGCGGGGGCGTCCGTCGCCCGCTCGTGTGCTCTGTTTGTTCGCCGAGCCGCCCTGCTGCAGGGATCAAGATCGGTGACGCCGTCAAGATCATGGATGCTCGGGACCGCATACGGGACCAGTAAAAGACAAGCGCCCCCGCTCCTTGCCAGCGGGACCGTCTTTTGTCTCCCCAGCACAATTTTCCGCCCTCGGTTCCAGGCGGCGCGCGCTGCGCCCCGCACTGCCCACCGCTTGCGTTGTTTCAGCTCCTAGTCTTCCTTAGGCTCGGTTTGCAACATACATTTTGTTGGGGAGGGGTTATGTTCGATTGTCTATGTACGGCACTGCAGTTGTAGGCATCGATATCTCCTTTTCAACGCACTTGCACAATCGATCGATGTACACGACTTGCATGTATCATGGCTCCTGCCGCAGTGCAGCAGCTGATGATGAGATCTGATCATGAATCTGGACCACCGCGCCAGCCGGCGCCTGGTCGATCGCGCGCGGGTGCAGCCAAATTATTCGAGGCCTAGGATCCGGCCGCAGGTGCTCGGGCTTGCCTGCTCGCGTGCACATGTACAAGAACCCCCACGCACGAGCACAAGTACAAGAATTATCGTTATAAATGTGTATAATATGTGCTTGTATTCGAAGCCTACAAATACTAGCTACAATAATGCGGACACTGCGGGGGAGTACCTGTAAAGTAAGGAGCTCCAATGCTGCAAACGAAGTTCCTACAGAACTAAGAAGCGATGCCGCTGTTGTTGCTACTGCTGACGCACTAAAAGATGCCATGGGCCCGTGCAAGGACGGCGGCGGGTCTGCTTTTCGCCCCTTCTCTACCGCAAGAGTGGGGCCTGTCTGTCCAGGCCCCAGTAAGGGGGCTAGCGGCCCGGGGGGATGGGCCCGAGGGAGAACGAGGAGGGCGGGTGATGCGGGTTGTGGTGCGGGTTGTGGTGCGGAGGGTGCCCCTGGTGTCCGGGCGGCATCTGCTGCCGGAGCGGCGAGCGGCTCCCGCCCGGCCGCTGCTGTTGTTGCTGTTGTTGTTGTTGCTGCTGCTGCTGGTGCTGCTGCTGTGGCGGCGGCGGTGCCTGCGGCGGCGGGGGAGGGCCGGGGTGGTGGTGGTGATGCTGCATAGAGGGCGGTCCCTGGCCCACAGGGGGACCGGGGGGGCCTCCCATGCTCGGCGGGGGCTGCATCGAAGGCGGAAGGGGCGCCAGCGGGGGCGGGGCGCCCGGGGCGCCCGGGGGGAGCGGAAGGCTGAAGGTGGGCGGGGCGGGAGGGCGGGGGCGGGGCGGGTTGAAGTGGGGCGGGGGCCCCCGCTGGGAGGGGGGTACAGGGACGATGCCCAGCGCTCGAGGTCGGCGATGCGGCGGCCGAGCCGGTCGCGCTCCTCCATGGCCGAGCGCGCGCGCTCGGCCTCCCACTGCGCGGCCTGCTGCGCCTGCTGCACCCGCTGCGCCCCGGCGCGCTTAGCAGGGGGCGGAGGGCGGGCGGGCGGGCGGGGGCGGCACCTCGTCGCGCTCCGCTTCGACGGCGGTCGCGCGGCCCTCGGCGGCGCCGGCGCGTGACTCGGCCGCCGCGGCGCGGCCCTCGGCGGAGGCTGCGCGCGACTCGGCCGCGGCGCGCGCCTGCGCGTGCGAGAGCAGCTGCCGCTCCGCCTCCCGGACCTGCGGGCGGCAGGGCTCGCTCAGCCCGCCCCGACGAGGGCGCCGCGGGGACCCGAACCTGGTTCTCGAGTGTCGAGACGCGGCCGGCGAGGGCGTCGCGCTCCGCGGCGAGCGAGTTGGCGCTCGCTTCGAGGCCCCTCACGCGGTCGCCCGCCGAGCGCAGGTGCGCCTCCAGTTCTCCGATCCGATCTGCGCGCGCGCGCGCCGCTAAGGGGCGGGAGGGCGGCGCCGGCCGGCGGGCGGGCGGGCGGGCGGGCGCACCGTGCGCGCGGCGGAGTTGGTCCTCGAGCGCGGGGTTCGGCGGCGGGGGCCCGGGCGGCTGGAAGGAGCCGTAGGGGGCCGGGCCCGGCGGCGGGCCCTGCGGCGGGCCCGACTGCTGGTGCCCGTGTGGCGCCGGCGGCGGCGGGTAGGCGTACGGCGGAGGCGGCATGGGCCCAGACCCGGGGGAAGGCGGCGGCCACTGCGGGGCGTACCCCGGAGGCGGACCCTGCTGCGGGGGCTGCTGCTGAGGCGGCGGGTGCTGCGCGTGCGACGGGTGCTGCGCGTGCGGCGGGTGCTGAGGGTGCTGAGTGTGGCCCGGGTGTGGCGCGTGTGGCGGCGGCGGCGGGCCGGGGTGCGGTCCGGAGTGAGGCGGCCCCGGCGGAGGGCCGTGGTGGTGCTGCTGCTGATGGGAGAGGGGCTGCGGGAGAGGCAGGGGCGGGGCGGGCGGGGCGTGCATCCCGGACGACGGGGGCGGTGGCGGCGCGTGCTGTTGCTGCTGCTGCTGCTGATGCTGGTGCTGATGCTGGTGCTGGTGCTGATGCTGCTGATGCTGCTGCTGATGCTGCCCCCGCTTGCTCGAGCGGCCGGCGCCCTCCGGACGCTCCTGAGACCGGCTGGAGTTCCGCGGGGATGGCCCGGGCGAGGCCGGGGCTGAACCCCGCCCCATGTCCCGCTCCCGCTCCCGCTCCCGCTCCCGCTCCCGCTCCCGCTCGCGGCCGCGCTCTGGCGGGCGGTACGGTGCAGGCGCGCCGGCGCCGGACCAGACCGAGGGGCTCGGGCGGTCGAAGGGAGGGGCGGGGGCGCTCGGGGGCGGGCCCCCCCAAGAGGGCGGCGGGGGCCCGGGGGGCGGGACGCCATCGCCCCTGGTGGGGGCCCGGGAGGCGTGGCCCGGCCCGCCCGAAGAGTGCGGGCCCTGCCGCCCGAACGAGGATGGGCCGGGGAACTGCGGCGAGGCGGCCAGCGGCCGCCCGCGCTCCTTCTCCCGCGAACGTTCGCGCGCGGAGGGGGCGGGCGACGCCAGCTGCGAGGGCGGCGGCGGAGGTCCCCCGGCCTGCGATGCGGACGCCCCGCCCTCCCGCTTCGGGCGGATGGCCGGGGGCGGCGCCGGCGGCGTGGAGGCGCGCCGCCGCCGTCCGGGGCCCTGCCCGTTGGGCGCTCCGGGCGCCGGGAACGGGGCCGGAGGGTACCCGAGCTGCAGGTCCCGCCCGTTCTGGGCGTGGGCAGCGGCCCGCGACGGGTCGCGGTCATGGCGCGGGGGCGGCGGCGCGGCGAGGGCGAGCGGCGGCCCGCGCGGGCTTGAAGACTCGCGTTTAAAGCCCGACGAGTCACGACCAAAGCCCGGAATCAGGTCCCGCCCCTCGCCCTTGAGGATAGACATGAGGACGTGCTCCGGGGGTGGAATCGGCAGGCCTGCGCATGCGGGGCGTGAGCTCGCTAGGGCGCGCAGCCGGCCCACCATGCGGACGAGGGCGACAATGCAGGAGCACCGTTATCGCGGTAGTACTGGAACTCGTCGCGCGGCGGGGGCAGCGGTCGTAGCTGAATCGGAGGCACCGGGATGGGGTCGGCGTACGGCGCTCGGTCCGGCGGTTGCGGAGACGACTCCCCAGAATCACCGCGCGGAGATCGAGGGACAATCGGTGGTCCCCTGGCCATCGGAGGGACGGGGAAGACCTGCGAACGCGGAAAAGCGTGTAAGGTTGGAACACGCTTGGGGTCTCCGCGGCCGATTGAACCAACCTCGACAGCATCTTCATCGTTTAGGAGATTTGCGAACGCTTTCTTGCGGCGCTGCGGCTGCTCGGCGGAGGCGCGGTGGCCTGCTGCGACGAAGACGGGCTTCTCGCTATCCGGCTGCTGGGCTGGTGATGGACTCCTTAAGCTTGGGACGTCTTGTTCTATCCGGGGTTCGGCTTTGACTGCCTCGCCGACGCTCGCATCAGCGGAAGTCGCCGGGGGAGACGGCGGGACGCAAGCGTGGTGCTCCCCCGAGCCAATCTCGTCTGTCGGGCTGCATACACGTTGCTGGCTTCTCACCAAGCGAGGGCTTTGCTGGCCATCGGACCTCGCGGGAGTATTGTGCGTGGGTGCTGCGGCTTCCCCGGCATCCTGATCGCTGTCATCCGCATTCGGCTTGCCATCGCTTTGCAAATCTATCGCAGGATGAGGCTGCGCCGGAGCGGCCTCCTCTTTGGCGTGCGGCGACAAGTCCGAGCCTGGCAATCGCTCCGGGGCTTCGTCCGCGTCGCCTTTCGCTAGAGGCGGCATCCTCTCGGGGCTGGCCCCCCGCGGGTGCTCTGCTGCTTCTGACATCGGCGATCTCGCTGTAAAAAAAACCAGAGCTGCGGGGGTACAGATCCAGCCTGAAAAAAGAAGAATTTAAAAATGCGAACCCACGTTTTTAAATTCTATACCGCGTAATTCTAATTTTTAATATTCTTATGTTCTAATAGTTTCTGACCTATGTATATATATACAGCATGCATGCGCATGTTTCGAATTCTGTAAAAACTCCACACGCATATGTTACAAATATGTCGACTGATAAATTTGTTTATATTCAAACCCAAATTAAAATTGCAAGTAATAGAACGTGACGTCGACTCAGGGAGTCCTCTCAGGCCGGCCGCCGGCGCGGCCCGGCGGTACCATCGGCGGTATGTACCGGTAATTGATATTGCAACAGACTGCCAACAGTTGCCAAAGTTGTCATGATCACTGCAGCAGTGCAGCTGAGTCAGTCAACTAGCTTGCAACAATTGTCACAGCTATAGTGTCCGCATTTTAATTTTCAGAACAGAAAACACGTTTTCTTCCTTTTTCTTTGGCGGCTGCGAAACAATTAATATTGCGCATGCCAGCTGCATATGCATGCACTGCCATGCAGTGGCGTACGAGTCAAGAGACGGTAAGCTTAAGCTTAACTTAGTCGCCGAAAACTGGGCATGACGACGGTCGACATAATTAATATTTGGGGACGTCATATATATTTCGCATAGAGAAGGCTAGGGTCGGATTTTACAACGACATACTATAGTCTTTAGTCTATACTAGGGCTCCGGCCCGGGTCCTAAAACCTGGACCCGCGACCCGCGGGTCGGGTCGACCCCCTGACCCGTGACCCACGGGTCCGACCCGGGTCGCTGGGGGGGGTACCGGTTGCGCCGAAAAACCGCTAAAAAAACACGGGTTCGCTTCCGACAGAGACATTTCTGTCAGCGGCGCCCCGAACTCGGTCGGCAGCCAGTTGAGCGGCGCGGTCTTAGTCTTGTGGTTGCTCGGTTGGCTTCATAGCTATCGTGTGCATCATCCTCGTCGGCCCCCGTACTTTCTCTGGCGCAGCTCCGGTCGACGGCGTTTTGTGTGCCAGGTGCGACGCAGCCTTCGGCGTCCTCCTGAATCACTGGATCGATGTGAGGGCTAATGGCGCGCGCTCTTGGCCTCCCGCTGCGCGTTCCCGTGCAGGTCGCGCAGCGGCCGCGCCGCTGATCATGATCGGACCGCGAGGGCGGCTTGAACATGCATGCAACGTTGGAGAATCGCCGCAGGATGCTCTTCCATGTGTCCAGCGAAGGCCGGCTCTCCATTGCCGGCCGCCGAGCGAAGGTGCGGCGCGCCGGCGCCGGTGGTCGCGCCCCGCGGGAGTCTTGCCACGTGCGCCCTCCCTGCTGACTCTACGCTCTTTGTAGCCACACTGCGCTCCCGCGGCGCGCCGCGGGCGGCGAGCGCGCCTCCTCGAAGCGCGCCGCGTCGTAACCGAGACCTGGCTGTACTGCGGCCGAGCCAAGGTGCGGCGGCCGCGGGGCGGGGGCGGGGGCGCCGCGCGAGCTGGCGCGCGCTTTGCGCTGATGTATTCTCCTTCGCAGCGGGCGCTGGCGGGCCGACGCGCCGCGGGCGGCGAGCGCGCCTCGTCGTAACCGAGACCTGGCTGTACTGCGGCCGAGCCAAGGTGCGGCGGCCGCGGAGCGGGGGCGGGGGCGCCGCGCGAGCTGGCGCGCGCTTTTCGCTGATGTATTCTCCTTCGCAGCGGGCGCTGGCGGGCCGACGCGCCGCGGGCGGCGAGCGCGCCTCGTCGTAACCGAGACCTGGCTGTACTGCGGCCGAGCCAAGGTGCGGCGGCCGCGGGGCGGGGGCGGGGGCGCCGCGCGAGCTGGCGCGCGCTTTGCGCTGATGTATTCTCCTTCGCAGCGGGCGCTGGCGGGCCGACGCGCCGCGGGCGGCGAGCGCGCCTCGTCGTAACCGAGACCTGGCTGTACTGCGGCCGAGCCAAGGTGCGGCGGCCGCGGGGCGGGGGCGGGGGCGCCGCGCGAGCTGGCGCGCGCTTTGCGCTGATGTATTCTCCTTCGCAGCGGGCGCTGGCGGCCCGGCGCGCCGCGGGCGGTGAATGCGCCTCGCCGTAGCCAGATGCCCCCTCCACGCACCTCCCCCCCCATGCCGCCGCCGAGTTGTTTCTGTCTGTTTTGAGCCGTGCATGTGTAACGATGAACATATTATTAAAGCTCGCTTGAATTAATTTCCAAAGATGTGTAGCTGTCGGGGCTCGCCAGACGCGGAGCACTGCCGATTCCAGCCCGCCAGAGAGCCTGGCTGGTTCCAGAGAGTGAATGAGTGAATCGGCAATCAGGGCGTTGCGGGAGGGCCCTTAAACGCTATAATATATCGTATAATATCTATTCAAACGCATCTATAACGCTATCCTAAGAGCGCGGGCTGCCTGAATAAAGTGGCAGAAAAGTACGGCTTCTAGAGTCGCCAGAAGGCTAGACTACGCCATACAGTTGGTCTAGTCACTTTGGGCTGGACGGAGGGGAGTTTCGGACCATTTTATTCCCAGCGCTTCAGCATCGCCCCTGCAGCATATACTAACGCAATAAAATGTAATATAAGCTTAAATAGAACCTATCTAGTTCTTTTGGGGGGCCGGCTGCCGACTAACAGTGACTTTGCATCTGCAGCTTCATGATCATGATCATCTGCAGCCCGCGGCCCGCCCCGAGTACGTTCCCTTCCACATCCCGACACGGTCACTCCGCCCCCATTCAGCTGTATATCGCTTGCGCTTGCTCTTACTCATGATCATATTTACTTGCTAGCTGCTGGCGCCGAGGGGCGGGGGGGAGTGACTAAGTCAACGGGGGAGGGAGAGGAGGCCGAGGCGGGCGGCGGCGGGGCTCTCTGGGCGGGGCTCAAGCGCGGCGGGCGGCGGCGCGGCTCGCCGGCGGGGCGGAGGCGCGGCGGGCGGCGGCGCGGCACGCCGGGCGGCGCGGAGGCGCGGCGGGCGGCGTCGGGGCTCGCCGGGCGGGACGCAAGCGCGGCGAGCGACGGCGCGGCTCGCCGCACGGGGCGGAGGCGCGGCGGGGGCCGGCGCGGCTCGCCGGGCGGGCCGGAGGCGCGGCGGGCGGCGTCGGGGCTCGTCGGGCGGGACGGAGGCGCGGCGAGCGACGGCGCGGCTCGCCGGCGGGGGCGGAGGCGCGGCGGGCGGAGGCGCGGCTCGCCGGGCGGGGCGTAGGCGCGGCGGGCGGCGGCGGGGTCGCCGGGCGGGGCGGGGACGCGGCGGGCGGCGGCGCGGCTCGCCGGGCGGCCGCGGGCCGGAGGCGCGGCGGGGCCGGCGCGGCTCGCCGGGCGGGCCGGAGGCGCGGCGGGCGGCGTCGGGGCTCGCCGCACGGGCGGAAGGCGCAGCGGGCGGCGGCGCGGCTCGCCGCCCGGGGCGGAGCGGCGGCGCGGCTCGTCGCCCGGGGCGGAGCGGCGGGCGGCAGCGGGGCTCGTAGCCCGGGCGAAGGCGCGGCGGACGGCAGCGGGGTCGCCGCACGGGGCGGAGACGCTGCGGGCGTAGGAGGAGCTCGCCGCACGGGCGGGGACGTCGACGCGGCCGCCGGGCCGGCGGCGGCGCGGCTCGCCGCACGGGGCGAAGGCGCGGCGCGCGCCGGCGGGCGGTGGCGGGGGCCGCCGCACGTGGCGTTGACTACGTATACCTCCCGCCGGACGCTGCAGTGATTCCATATCTCGGAACGCTTCTGTCCCGCGGGAACAAGGTCCGACGGTCCGGCTGTGGTGCTGCCGCCATCGCTGAGCTGCTTCGCTGCAGCTGCCGCCACCTCTACGGTGCCACCGGGAACCCCCTCGCACGGATCCGACCCTTTGTATGGACCCGACCCGCCGGGTCACCACCTGGACCCGTGACCCGCGGGTCAGGCGACCCACGGGTCCACCCGCGGGTCCGGCGACCCGGGCCGGAGCCCTAGTCTATACCATGATAAATTAATTTGACCGTCATATTATTGTGTTTTACGGTAGTGGTATTCGGGCCCATAATTC
>QPMI01000420.1:0-339098 GCA_004431415.1 Cyanophora paradoxa | reverse complement strand
CTTTTCCTACTCTTTAGCTACTCTTTAGTGATCGCGGCGGCCTTCCGCTCGAGCGCCTGCTTGATTCCGAAGCTGGCGCTGGTAGCCTTGATTAGCATGTTCGTCTGCCCGTGTGTGAATCCGAGGATGAACATAATTCCGCCGGTGGGGTCGTCGTCGAAGAACTTGAGGGTGAGCACGTATTTCGAGAGCAGGCCGAGGGAGAGGCCGTTGACGGCGACTTGCGCGGCGAGCTCGCTGCGTGGCCCGCCCTGTTTTCGCCTTCGTGCGAGGAGAAGGCGGCGTCGATGAGGGAGCCGGATGCCAGGCCGAGGGCGTACTGCACGATAGCCTGGGAGAGCCCTAGGAGCACCTTTGACATTTTCCTAGCGCCTCGGAAATTTTTAAGGGGCGCGCCTAGGCGTCGGAGTCCTCGTCCTCGTCTCCTCTGCCTCCTCCTCCGAGCCCGATTCCGAGGTCGCAAAATCGTCCGGGTCGCGCACGTAAATCACCCTGTCTCCCTCTTCGTCTGTCATCTCCTCCGAGCTGGTGTCCTCACTGCCCAGCGACTCGGCCGCGGCCTCGTCCGCCGCCTCCGCGGTCAGGCGCTCCCAGTTAATTCCCAGCGCGTCGCAGATCCTCTCCAGGGCGCTGCTGACCTCGCCGTCGTTAAAGGGCGAGGAGGGGTCGAGGCTCGCCTCCAGGAGGCAGTCGTAAGCGATGGACTCGACGCGGAAGACGGAGGCGATGTGGGCGCTGGGCGACATGCTTACGCACGAAGCCTCAGAAAAAATCAGGCGAGGCCGCGGTGCTTCCTGAAATTATCTATCATGCCGAGGAGCGTCTTGTCCACCGTGCCGTCGTCCGGACCCACGAGATTTTCTCCGTTGACGGTTTCGCCCTCCCAGTACTCCTTGGATCCGATGCGGAAGGGGGCGGCTCCTCGGCCTTGTAGACGTACAAAACGTCCAGAGGGTTCGTAGAGTTGTTGGAAGAATCGATGATAAGGCAGTGGTTATCCTGCGTGTACTTATCGAGCAGGTAGTAGAAGGCGCGCTGGGAGATGATGTCGCCCACTCCTTTGCGAGGGCCTCGCGCTGCATCGCCTGCGAGCACTTGAAAATGACAGCCAGATCAGTATTGGAGCGCAGGACGGGATTGATGCCCTTGGCATACTGCGTCGTGATAAGGGTCATGATTTTGTAGTGGCGCCCCGCCACGAAGAGCTCGTTGAGGGCCTCGTCGTACCGCAGCCGAGCGTCGGAAATCACGTCGTCGAGCAGCACGAAAAATCGCGGGTCGACGGGATCCTCCTTTCCCGCGAGCACGTCTTCGGACTTGTTGTGCTGCATGATCGCCTGCTGCCTCCTGAATAAATGGAAGAGCACGCCCGGGTTGTACTTGGGCCAGATGAAGCGCTGCGGGATGTACTGCTTCCAGTAGCCGTTCAGGCGATCGGTCTGGCTGATCACGATACCCCCCGGGAAGGTGCCGGAGAGGTTGAACATGAGATCGCGGAGGAAGAAGGACTTGCCCGTGCGCCGCTTGCCGACGCAGACGACCGTGGCGTCGGACTTGACGGTGTTCACGTCGAACCACTTGAGCTCGGGCAGGCAGGCCATGCGCTCGATGCCTCCCGTCTTCGAGTTGTCGAGGAAGGCGTTGACCTGCTCGGGCGTGAGCTGCTGGCCGTCCTCTGTCATGCCCATGGCGCAGCTGGCGCCGGCGGCGGGGGCCGTGCCCGAGCCCGTGCCGGTGGCCTGGCCGGCGGGGGCGGGGCCGCGGGCGCTGCGCCTGCGGGCTGGGCGGGCTGGGGCTTGGCCGCCTTCGGCTTCTTCGGCTTCTTGGGGTCCTTGGCCATTTTACCCCCTTCATTCAGATTTTTCGAGGGTGCTCCAGGTCCTCGTAGTCGATACCTAGCTCCAGGTCCTCGTAGTCGATACCTAGCAGCGCGCAGCCCTCTCTAATGCAGCTTTCGAAATCGCTCAGAATGTCTGGAACGCTTTGGCTGTAGTCTGAGCTGAAGAACTCATCTCGGTAATGTCGATGCACCATCCGGATGAATTTTTCCGCCCAGGCCTCTGCCATCCCCCTTCATTCAGATTTTCTTGCGACCCTGGGATGAAGATCCTCGGCGTGGATGTGGGGGTCATCAATTTCGCATGGTGCCTCATCGAATTCGATCCGCAGACAAAGGAATCCCAGATTCTCGACTGGCAGAAGATCGCCCTCTTCCCGTCTGCGCGCTGCTGTGGCCGCCTGGTTGCGCGCCTGGTGGAGGTTACTCGCGGCCATAGCGCCTTCGGCCTTCCCGACCAGATCGCGATCGAGGGCCAGAGGACGGGAATCAATCGCTGCATCGAGTGCACGCTCCACGCCCTGCTGTACGGGCGTGCGCGGATCGTGAGCCCGCGCGCCATCAAGCACTTCTTCAAGATCTCGAACCCGAGCTACAAGGAGCGCAAGCGGGGCGCCGTGGACAAGTGCCGCGACCTCGTACCCGCCGAGCTCGCCGACATCGCGGATCGAAACGGCAAGCTCGACGACCTCTGCGACGCCTACTTAATCGCCCTCTACGCCGCGCTCAATCCGTTGTGATCCCATTGTGATTTCTAGGCCCGCCCGCCAGATGGGATCCTCGTGCCGCAAGCCCAGGTCCCTCTGCTGCGAAATCTGCCGCCTGCCCCAGACCAAGCGCGGCTGGGTGCTCAAGGCGGGCGTCTACGTCTGCTGCCCCCGGTGCGCCGTCCGCTACTACGCACTTTTTTCTGAAGGCTGTCTACACCCGTAGCTAGATCCCATGGAGCACGCCCACTACTGCTTCAAGTGCCGCTCCAACACCAAGCTCGCCAACGTCGAGGTGCGTACCAGCAAGAACAACCGCCAGGTGGCCGTCGGCTCCTGCACGCAATGCAGCGGCCGCGTCTCGCGCTTCATGCGCCGGGTCCTCGAGGAGGGGGCCCGGGAGACCAGCCCTCCGCCGCAGCGCCCGCAGGTGACCGACGCCGCTGGCCCGGCCGCCGGCTCGAGCCAGGCACCGGCAGCCCCTACGGCCCCGAAGCCCCCCGCGGCGCCCCGGCAGAAGGCCAAGGCGGCCCCCGCGGAGGGCGACCCGAGCCCGCTCGAGGCCCAGCCCAAGCGCCAGCGCGCGCCGAGGAAGGCGGCGAGCGAGCCTGCGATTCTTCAGCAGTGATTCGGCGGCGCAACTGCCCCTGCCACTGCTTCGTCTGCGACTACCCCCCACCTGCTTCCCGGGCCACCTGCAGTTCGGCCACGAGATCTCGGTGGCGCGCGTGGGCGGGCGGGCCCGCCTCGTCTGCAGGCGCTGCGCGCGCGGGCTCTTCGCGGATTTTCGCAGGATCCGCGACAGGGAGCTCACGGGCAGTATTTCTAAGTCCCTCCCCAAATTGAGAAATGGCCTCCCTGCTGTTCGATAGGGACATGTACCAAATGCAGAACCGATTCGACGGCATCTACCCCGAGCGCATGCCGCAGGAGCAGTTCCCGCGCCCGCACTGGGCGGACCACCGCACGCACGGCCTGCGCAGGCCCGGGGCGGGGCAGCTGATGGTGACGCCGGGGGCGCGCCGGCGGAGCGCGACTGGTCGCCCCTCTGGATTATAGCGGGGATCCTGGTGGGGTACCTCCTCTTCCGACCCAGTGTAATTTCTCAGTGACCCCGTACCCCGATGTCTCGATCTATCCCTTATTGGGCCCCAATCGATACGCAAATTGAGATGCTGCGCGCTCGCATGCAGAAGCTTACGCTCGAAGAGGATCCCACGGATGTACCCGAGATCAAGGCGGGGTTGGCCACGCTGCCGACGGATATCGTCGAGAACATTCGCGATTGGGTGTACAGACTGCAGGACGAGGTCCGTGCACGGCTCTGGCAAATCGTGATGGGGCAGAGGGCCGCGGCCTACCGTAGCTTCGACGACCAGAGGGACGCGGCCATGCGCAGGTGGGAGAGGCAGTTCCCCGAGACGTACGGGGGTGCCAACCCATATTTTTCTGGTGATGGGTAAACATGCCGGAGGCACAAAAGAAGCCCGCGAAAAAGGCGCCCACGAACGGGCAGGAGCGGCCCACCAAGGCCGAGGTGAAGGAGGCGAAGGAGAAGCTGAAGGGGCCGCCCGAATTTCCTAAGGGGCCGAAGCCGCTGTACGAGGACGTCTCGCCCGGCGAAATATTCGTGGCGATGCGCCCGACGAAGCAGGGGAAGAAGGGGGCCGATAAGAAGGACGGGAAGGAAGACAAGGCCAAGACCGATAAAATTTCAAAGCCAGCCCCTAAGAAGAGCAAATGAGGGGGCTCGCCTCGCGTTTCGCGCCGCGCAACGTGCTGGCGGTCCCGGGGGGCGGGGACTCGCACATCACGCCCTTTGAGAGCGACAAGTACGCGCACTTTCAGCAGATGGCCAAAACCGCGCTGCACCGCTCCGACGGGATGCGCGTCGAGGATAGGGCGAAAACCGACAAGCTCGCAGAGGTGGAGGCGCAGGCCATCGCCAACGCCTACTACATCAACAAATTCAAGGAGATGGAGTCCGGGCTGGACGAGGAGTACGAGGAGGGCTTCCGCTCCTGGCTGATGGGCCAGTCCGCCTTTGCCATCGACGCCGTGACTCAAACGAACCGAAAGGCGCGGGGCGCGGGCGCGTGCGACGTGGACGGTAAGAATTTGACCATGCTCCCAGGCGTGCGCGATTTTTGCAAGTCGAAGGAAGACCAGATCACAGAGTTCTTGAAACGCAAAAAGCGACTCGAGACCCTCGGGCCCATGAACTTGGATGACGCGTACTACTACTACAAGTACATCGTGAACGGCGAGGAGTTCAAACCGACGAGCATTTATGCGCGCGAAAACCTACCGGAGGAGAAGAAGAGCTACGCGGATAGGAACACCTCGCAGCCGTTCACCCAGGCCGAGCCACCCGGATCGGACGACGAGGGCCCGGGCCCCGACGAGGGCCGGCTGAGGGACACGCGCGCCGAGATGCGGCGCCTGACGGCCGCGATGACCAAGCTCGTTACGATCGCCGAGAGCAAGGAGCAGGAGGCGCGGATCAGAAAGAGGGACAACGCGGCCATCGATGAAAACGGGGCCATCGCTCTGAGGCCGAATGCGCGGAGGGGCGCCAAGGAGGCGCTGATCCAGAAGGCGCTGCCGGGTAGGCGCGAACGGCCCGCAGAAGGCGACGGGGGCGGTGGCGGTGGCGGCGGGGGCGGTGGCGGCGGGGGCGGTGGCGGCGGGGGCGGTGGCGGCGGGGCGGTGGCGGCGAACCACAGCCGCCGCCCCTCCTAGTGCCCCTTCAACCCCGGCTCCATCGCCCGAAGCTTCCCCTCCGGCCGCCCCGGGCACATCCGTGGGAGCGCCCGCGGCCGGTCCTTCCGATGCCGAGATGGCGACGGTAGAGGCCGCGGTGAGGGGGGCGCTGGCTGCCGTGGGCGTTCCGACTGCGCCGCCGGCGACGTACGCCGCATCGTCCGCGAAGCCGAAAGACCGCAAGTTGAAGAAGGGCTTAGACGCGGACGAATCCCGGGAGGCGCGGCTGGGGTCGCTGGATGCGCTGCGTAACGCAAAAGGGGCGGCTCTCCTCGCCAAGGCGCGCAGACAGCTGATCACCGACGTGGCGGCCGATGCGGCCCCCGAAAGCGAGCTCGCGACCGTTTCGGAGTTCATCCAGACGGAGCGGCTGCAGGCGGACGTGATGGAGGCAGAGGCGACGCTTGAGGTACGTAAACGGGCACTCGAGGAGGCGGCCGAGCGCACACGCAGGCGCCGGTGGGACATTGGCCCCACGGGAGAGGTGATGCCGGCACCCGCCGCAGGGCCCAGTGCGCCCCCCAGCGTGCCCCCTCCCGCCCGCAAACAGCGATGGGACGTCGGCCCCGATGCAGCTCAGATTTCGGCGTTTCTCGCGGGCAACCCTGACGCGGAGGAGCGGCGCAGGTGGTTTGAGGATCAAAAGAGCGCGAAGATCCAGGGTGCCTACAGCAAGGCGCTCAAAGACATACAGAGGCGCTTCGGAAACAATGACGAGACCCTCGGGAGCTTCGCGGAAATTGCGATTTCCCGGTACCACACGGCCAAGGGCGTGCCCGGGCAGATTATTGCCAACGTGCCTGCGCAGCTGCTACGAGATTATTTCTCGGGGGACGGACCCGACATCGATTTTTGGAGGTTTGTGGACGCATAGGCGCCCATCCACAAAATTTTCTCAACGCACCCCTAAACCATGGCTTCCGCGCTCATCTCCACCCCCTCGACCGCCCTGCACCACTCGCTGCGCAGCTCCGACGCGTCGGTGCACGTGCACGAGACCTTCGACACGGCGATGCCGTTCGTGGACGAGGTGCTCGAGGTGAGCCCCGTGCAGTCGGGCGTGAGCTTCAGCCAGACCGTCGACATCGTCATCCCGCACTCGGCGCCGATGTTCAACGACTCCTGGCTCAAGGTGACGCTGCCGGCGCTGACGAACGCGGACCACTTCTACATCCCGAAGGCCGGCTACGTGCTGCTCAAGAAGGTGAAGATCTTCGTGGGCGCGCAGCTGATCCACGAGTACGACGGCCATTACGACGCCATCTACGGCGAGTTCGAGGACGACAAGTCCGTCGTCCAGCACGTCGACATGGTGAACAACCTCTGGGCGCACCAGCCGCTGCGCCGCCGGGGCAAGGCCCCGAACACGCTGTACATACCGATTCGCATCGCGACGGGCCACGGTCGAAAGTTCGCCGTGCCGCTCCACAAGCTCCGCTGCTCCGGAAACGACATGAAGCTGCAGATCACGTACGCCTCGCAGAAGGAGGTGACGGCCTCCTTCGTGGACGGCGGCCTGCACACCAACACCAACCTGACGAGCACCGTCAGCCTGGACACCAAGCTCATCCTGCGCTACGTGCACATCGACTCGCGCGAGCTGGCGCTGCACCCGAACTCGTTCACGTGGGCCGGCAAGTACGTGCAGCACTACCACGTCTCGTTCGAGTCCGGCAAGGCCATCCGCCTGCCCTTCACCGGAATCTGCTACGAGCTGATCATCGTGGTGCGCGACAAGCCGCACACCGACAACGGCGAGCACTTCTGGCGCTTCCGCCCGCTCGACAAGATCGAGCTGAAGTGCGACAACATCAAGGTGCTCGATAGCTCGAACCACGACGCGCACTTCTTGCGCACGGCCATCGCGCACAAGGAGCACACGCACGCCCCCGCCCGCAAGCACCTCGAGCTGCTGCGGGGCGTGACCTCGATGGACGGGACGGCGGCGGCCGACGTGGCCGACGCGCTGCACCCGCACCCGTGGTCGGGCAACGACACGGCCCCCACGACCCTCGCGACCCACGACGGGCACAGCAGCGACATCCAGCCCCGCAACGTGGGCCAGTTCGGGACGGAGTTCATCTACTCGCTCCCCTTCGGCACGGACGTGGCCGACAACACCAAGATGTTCGGCGGCCTCGACATGGGCGCCTTCAAGACCATCGAGCTCACGCTCACCACGCTCAAGACCTACGGCGCGGACAAGCCCGTGGCCGACATCTACTGCCGCTACTACAACGAGATCACCTTCACCAACGGCGGCGCCTACCGCCGCTTCCATTAGATTGCTTGTTAGCCAGGGTGTGCTTGGTAGGCCGATGTGAACCAATAAATTTTCCCACTGGGATCCTAACCGAGGCACGATGACGAAGGGCCACTCTATGATGGACATTGGGGAGGGCTCTAAGAAGCAGCGCCAGGCGCTGAAGAACGACCTGAAGGCCGACATGGACGGCATCGTGAACAAGTTCCTTCCGGGCACGATCATGCCCGAGGTGCCCGTCGTAGATGGAACGAAGGCAGACGTCTACACGCCCGAGGACAAGGCGCGGGGCCTGGGGCTCAGCGGGGGGGAAACGAAGACCCTGCCCGCGATGAAGTACACGCCCTCGATGGAGAAGCTGATGCGGATGGGCATCCGACAGCAGCTGCAGAACGCGAACCCCGGTCGCACGATCAACGAGGAGGACGTGGAGAACGCGTTCAGCCTGCGGAAGGAAATCATGATTCGCGATTTCGACCAGTGGGCGATGACGGCCTTCGACCTGAAGCAGCCGGGCGTCGCCAAAATGCTCGAGGAATATTACCCCGAGCTGCTGGAGCGAATTACGAACATGATCGAGCAGGATATCGAAATTCAGCGCTTCGACAAGTACCAGAAGGTTTTCTTCCCGATGAACTACGATGATCTCGTCATGAAGTGGGCGCGCGAGCGCGGCTGGATCAAGACGATGGAAGAGATCGAGAAGGAGAACCTGCTCGGGCCGGCCGGCCGCTACGGGCAGACGGAGGCGAACCCCCAGGGGCTGCGCGCGGGCTACACCCCCGATCTATCGCCCATGTTCAACGCGCAGACGGCCAACATCAGCAGCGCCGTCAACAAGCCCTACGGCCGCAACGACGTGGACTTCAGCCGGGGCAATCCGTTTGGGGCGATGCTCCTCGATCAGCCGGGGACGCGCGGCCCGGCCCTGCCGACGGCCATGCCTTACGCGGACCAGAACCTGCTGCCCCGCGTCGTCAACCCGCTCCCTGCGCTGCAGGGCAATCAACTTGCCACGCCGTTCCAGAAAGGACGCATGCTAGAGCTCCGCGCTAAAGGAACGGTGGCAGGTATGTCCGCTGCATCGCAGACTGCAATTCAGACAGCCTTCCAGTCCATCGTCCGGAACACGGAGAACAACCAGATTGCCATGCTTGCGGAAACGAACGCCCGGAAGGCGGAGATGTTCGACCAAGCAGCCCAGGCGCTCCGACTCGGTCAGTAATTTCTGAGGCCCACGCGAGCACATGGCTGCGACGGAGGCGACGCTGGGCGAGCAGATCGAGGCGCGCTGGGGCCGCTTCCTCGACCTGCTGGAGCCGGAGGCCAAGGAGCCCGGGGTGCGGGCGCAGATCCAGTCGCTGCGCGGCATAGGGGCCACGGCGGTCATCGTTCTGTTCAGGAGGCACATCAACGCGGAGGCGGAATTGATCAAGGCGAAGGACGACTCGGTTTTCGAGAGGCTGCCGCAGGAGTACGCCTCGGCCGTGCGCTCGCTATTCTACGGCAGCGGGCCCGAGCTGCGCGAAAAGCTCTGGCTTTACATCGAGCTCTTCGTCGAGCTGACCTCGGAGTGAAAAATATTTCTAAGGGGCAGGCGTAAAGGATGGACCCCTCGGCGATGCTTGGCTTCGAGGCGCTGGCCGTGGACGGGCCGAACCCCGTGGGAATCCCGCAGCCCCGGAAGAAGGGCCGCCCCGCGAAGGAGGGCAAGGAAAAGGGCGAGAAGGCGCCGAAGGCCGACAAGACGGCGCTGCCGGGCGACGGGCCCACGGTGCCGCCGACGGCGCCGAGCAAGGGGGCGAGCTTCAGCGTGCAGGAGCACATCGAAATGACGAAGAAGAAGGAGCAGAGCGTGAAGAAGGCGCTGGGGATCGACCTGCAGGAGAGGCCGCGCGACGAGGCGCAGGTGGACGTGGACGAGAAGAAGCAGGTTCTGCGGCAGATCGCGCAGTACAGGCGCTCGTTCGGGGGCGAGCTTACGTCCACGAAGAAGCTGAGCCTGGCGACGCCGCTGGACGAGCTGAAGGAAGAGTACGAGGAGATTCAGCGCGAGCTGAGCACGCGGGGTTCGCTGGAGGCGGCGCGCCTCTTTCTGATCGCGGGCATGCACTCGCTGGAGCACCTGAACAAGGCGTACGATCCGATCGGCCTGAAGCTCGACGGGCTCGGGCAGGCGACGCTCTCTTCGATGGACCAGGTGCAGCCGATCTTAGAGGAGCTGGTGATTAAGTACTCGCGCTACGTGACCCTGGGGCCCGAGGCGCGCCTGGGGATGGCCCTGGTGCAGACGGTGCTGGCGGTGCACGCGGCGAACGCGAACCCGGAGGTGATGAAGGAGGTGACGGAGGCGGCGGCCTCGACGGCGGCGGAGCCCAAGGCGGTGGGCGGCAAGTTCAACGGCCTTTGAGTGTAAAAGCTTGTAATCAATTGCACCAAAAATTCACAATTTATTCGTCCGAGCTACTGCATGGGGGCTGCGTACATAGACTCGGGGTTTAGGTAGGGCTCGAAATCGGCCTCGTTGTCGTAGGGCTTGAAGGCCAGCTCGGGGGCGCGCCCGGCGAAGCGAAAGGCGCCGACCTTGCACTGCTGCACGGCGAGGAAGGACCACTTGAGGCCGAACTTGCCCTCGGGGATGGCGTAGGCGGTGTCGATTTTGACGAGGGCGGCCACCAGGTCGCCGGTGCCGATGGTGGCGCGCTCGGTGATGAGGTAGTTGGACATGTCGACGACGGGGATGGTCTTGCGCTTGCCCGCCATCGTCTGGGTGCGGATGCGCATGTTGAGGTACTTGTAGAAGGCCTGGCCCGACTCCTTGTCGACCTTGATGCGCACGCTGGGGGTCTGCAGCACCGAGATCTGGTCCTTGGAGAGGGAGCGGCCGGGCGAGACCTTGAGCTTGGCCTGGTTCTGCTGCACGAACTCGCAGAATTTCGCGTCCAGGGCCTCGAGCAGCTTGAGGAACTCGTCCGCGGCGGGGTTCGTCTGGCCGTCGACGGCGCTGAGATCGGTGAGGTCCAGCGTGTAGAATCCGCCGTTTTCTTCCATGACGAAGGCCTTCTTCTCGTCGCTCCACGCCTTGCCTTGCTCTGTGTTGATGCAGGGGTTGATGGTGACCATGGGCGGCGCGTACATCATGAGGCCCTGCAGGCCGTCGTACTTGGCCTTGATGCGGCCGGTGGCGTCGATCTCGAAGGCGAGCTTGGCGGGGTCGATCTCGTTGGCGTTGCGGACGGTGGCCATGTTGTCTGAGCTTAGTGTGCGATCAGCCTAGCGCTAGAAAATATTTAAAGGGCGCCCCACCTGACTTCAGCTGAGCGCTCGGGTGATTCAGGTAAAACACGTGTTCAATTCGTCTCACTGGGGAGGGAAGGGCTTCGATCGCGGCTACGCGAATATTCGAGAGTCTAAATCTGGCGCTGGGGCAGGCGACGGCGTACAGGGTGATCTCGTTCTTGGCGGGATTGAGCATGATGTGCTGGAAGCAGTCGCCCTTGCGGCACTCCAGCGAGATGTTGCGCAGCAGCCTGCAGTAGTTGAAGCAGATCTCGCCGTTCTCGTCCAGATCCTCTTCCATGGCCTCGTACTCGAAGATGCCGAAGGTCAGGCAGCAGGTGAAGTACTTGGGGCGCACATTCTCTCGTTGGCTTACGGTTAAAGTGTGAGGAACCGAGGCCCCGTGCCCCTCTTAAGGCCCCGCGTCAGGTGAGCTTCAGACGAAGTCAGAAAACACGCGTTCAATTTCAGAGGGATACAGAGCCATCAAGATCAAAGGAAATCATCCTATCGTCAAGGCTAAAGGGGTAGCCGCACTGCTGGTGCAGCTGATCGACCTTCATCTGGGGGAGCCCATCTGCCTCCGCAAGACCCAGATGTTGCACTGATACCCCTCAAAGAATGTGTAGGCGAGGGAGCGGCCTGAGGGAGAGATCGCCGCGCAGAACGAGGCCCACTCGGGTACTTGAACATGCGTGCAGTTCAGGCGCCCCGCGGAGAAGGTCACGATGTAGGCCGTCTGTCCGGTTTGGGTCTTGGCGCAGGAGACCAGGGTGAAGGAGAAGCCATCGTCGGAGAGCTTCATGAGGAGGATCTTACCGGGGCAGTCCTTGCAGTCGTCTACTTTGCCGTCCTTGAGAACTTCCACCTCGCGGTCAATGGGCTCGCCGATCACGCGCACGGTGTATTCCTCGACGAAGAACTGGGCAACAAGGGCCATGTTGCTTGCTGGTTGCGTTGAGAGAGATTGAGAGTGTGAGGGGAACGCCGCGTGCCGCGTGCTTATAGAGGCCGTTCAGGTGAGGTTCAGGTGAGCGCTCACCTGAGGAGGGGGGGGGGAGAAGTGACGCGGACGCGAAAGATTCCGTCATGGGTTTTTCCGTCATGGGCTGGAACTTGGACCTGGGACTCGGGCCCAAACTCTCCCGGTAAAAAAATAGATTCGAACTTGGCGCCATTTTCTGATGCTAGTCTACCCACCATGGAGCCCGCCATCTCCCAGCTGGTCTCCCAGGGCGCCAAGCTCGACAAGGCCCTCAACATCTACCTTCAGCTGATCGAGCTGGCATGGCCCGAGCCAATGATTGCCCAGGCCTGCAAATCGCTCCACGTGGCGTTCGATGCGCCGTTCTCAGGTGACCCGGATCAGATGACATCCTGGTCCAAGGAGGAGATAAAGGCAGACTTTGAGGCGCTTTTCTCATTTATGAGCAAGAAGTATGCCGAAATCGAAGCAGCCAAGGATGCCGAAGCCCAAGGCGGTGAAGATGCAGAAGCCCCAGAAGCCCCAGCCCAAGGCCCTGCCGGCGACCAAGGCACCGAAGTTCAAGGCGCTGGGCCCCCTGCAGAGGGCGAAGGCCAAGGCGGACCTGCGACCGCGTAGGCCCAAGGACATAGCCAAGGAGGCAAGCGGCCACAGGCCGGACTGGCCGGCGCCGGCGCCCTACCGCTACCTCAAGCTGGACAAGAGCAACGATACCGGCTTCACCAGGAGGAGGTGGCCTGAGCCTCTCAGGTGGCTGGAGCCAAGGGAGATCAAGGCCGGAGGCGGTATCGAGCTAGCGCTAGCGCTGGGAGGCGGTGGTGGTGCAGACTTGGAGGAGCAGGCCTTGCTAGATACCATCAACTTGGGCAAGGTAGAGCTGTGATATCTAGCTAGTGCTTGCTAGCGCTTGCTTAATTAATTAACCTGAAGTTACCTGACATTTACCTGAAAGGTTGCGGAGGTTGCGGACGCGTCACAATTCCGTCATGGGTTTTCCGTCATGGGCTGGAACTTGGACTCGGGACTCGGCCGCAAAACTCGGCGTAAAAAAATACACGTGTTTTTGTCAAGTCTAACGTACCGACTCTGTACCCCTCTATTCGACTTGAAGGTAATTTCAAGTTGCTATGACATCATACTGAAGTTGCTATGACATTATCGTTATTCACAATCAATGAATACTTTAATGTAGTATAGAACGGTCATAGGAGGGGTACGTCGTTCTTGTTCAAGTCTCGAACTTACCAGGAGAATTCCCGGCCGAGTCCCGAGTCCAAGTTCCAGCCCATGACGGAAAACCCATGACGGAATTGTGACGCGTCCGCAACCTCCGCAACCTTTCAGGTAATTAATTAAGCAAGCGCTAGCGCTAGCTAGCTAGATATCGATACCACCTACTTAGTACTACTTAGTACTACTAGGACACTAGGACACTAGGACTCTGGGACACTAGGGCATTTGGACATAGGGGTACCCCGCCGAGTTCAAGTCTCGAACTTACCAGGAGAATTCCCGGCCGAGTCCCGAGTCCAAGTTCCAGCCCATGACGGAAAACCCATGACGGAATCTTTTGCGTCCGCGTCATTTCTCCCCCCTCCTACGTTCGCAATCTCCGGACGCCTCCCACAATTTTCCAAGGTACCCAGCAAGCATGGACTTTACTGACTGCGCAGGTATCAAGCAGGAGCCTGAGGACCTTCTCACCGCCGCCGCCTCGGCGCCCAAGCAGCGCCGCCGCCGTGGGCCCAAGTCCCTCTGCTCCGAGCCCGAGATCCTGGCGGCTCCGGCGCGCGGGCCGGAGACCGTGGACCTGACGCTGGAGGAGCCGGCGCGCGGCCCGCCGCGCCTGCTGATCCTTGCGGCGGCGGCGGCCGCGCTCTACTACGCCGCCCGGCGCCTGGGCCCGCAGCTCTCGGGCCTGGTCCGGAACCTTTTCTAAGTCTTGCCCAATGGAGGCCCTGCTAGATCTCATGGCCTTTGCCCTGCCCATCTTCTTCCTGGTGGGCCTCAGCCGCATGGAGCGCGAGGCGCGCCAGCCCGAGCGCGTCGAGCGCGGCCTCACCCCGCAGAGCAGCGCAACCTCACCGAGTGGGACCTGGCGCTCATGGCCGGCCGCATGCTCGACGGCAACCGTCTCGAGCCGGGCCACCGCCTCAAGCTAGAGGACGGCGGCACGGCCCTCTGGGACGGCGAGGCCTGGAAGCACGATTCGACGGGCGAGCCGATGAAGCTGCTCGCCTCCGGCAACAAGTACTGGCGCGGCGACTCGATGGAGTTCCGGCGCCCGTGATTGCTAGTGATTTTCTGGTCCCTCTTCTAGCCCTTCTACCAGCAAAGAATGCCCGACCCCTCGCCCGACCCCGCCGCAGGTGCCGAGAGCGCGGGCAGCTCGGACGAGTACTCCGAGCTCACGGATCCCGACCCCGACGAGCCCGGCGACGCCTTCGCGACGGAGAACGAGCGCTCCCTCATGCGCGTCTACGAGGCGCTGCGCGAGGCGATCTACTGGGAGGATCCCCGCCTGGGAACCCTGATGAACTTTGCCAAGTTCGCCGAGTTCATGTTCGCTATGACCGTGCCCTTCACCCGAGTCGTGCTCTGGGATAGGAACAGGAACTGGTAAAGGCATTGAATACAACAGTACAGAGCCCTACGAGCTAGAGCTGCTATCGCCCGAGTCCAGGCGCGCCTTCTTGGCCTTGGAGCGGCGGAGGCGGGAGACGTACTGCAGGCGCAGGTTGCGCACTAGGAGCTCGCCGGCCGTGGTGCCCGGCAGCCCGGGAACCGAGTCCGTGGGCAGCAGCTGTCCCTCGCGTATCGCCTTGTACGTCTTGCGCTTGTTGAATGCAACCTTCTCCGTATCCTCCGCGACCGGGACTTCCAGCGCCAGCGTGCGCTTGGCCTTCTTGACGGAGACTGCGTTCGCACGCTCCAGCTTCACTCCGGGCTCCAGGGGGGTAGGGGCGACTGCGTTCGCCACCGGGTTCTCAGCGAAGGAAACACGGGGGGAAGAGCCGCCGCGCATGGTTCGCTCGGTTTACCTAGCGTTTAGAAAATAGCGCGCGAGCCTCGAGCACCAGGAGACCCGCCACAACCGCTGCGGCGATGACAACGGCCACCTTGAGCCAGTGCCAGAAGCGCTCGGCCCCGTCCGTCAGCGCGCGGCCCGCCTTGCCCGGTGCGGTGAGCGCGGAGCCCAGGGCGCCCGCCGCAATGTCGGCCCACGCGCCTCCGTCGCCGCGCAGGACGTTCTCTCGGTTCTTCGTCTCCACCGTGGCGCCAATCGCCGCGTTGATCTCGCCGAACTGCAGGCGCGGCTGGCCCTTGGGGCCGAAGGTCTTCGTGAGCAGCGCATCGAGCCAGCTCATCCTTGGCTAGCTTCCAACCGGGGTTTCGAAAAACTATCTAAATGACCAGGCCGCGCAGGTACCAGACCATCAGGAGCGAGCCGCCCAGCGCCACCAGCAGCGGCAGGTGCCCGTCCACGGCGCGCCGCATGCGGTTGTCGCACAGCTCCTGGCAGCTCAGCCGGTTGGCCTCGTCGAAGTAGGCGCTCACGGCGTAGGGGCGGCCGGCCGGCGGGTGCAGCCCCCGGCCCAGGCACGGGTAGGCCTCCGCCTGGCGCCGCGCGGCCAGCGCCGCCGTCGCCGCGTGCGCCGCCTCCCTCTGCCCCGGCGCGATCGCCACGAGGGGCAGCGCCCCACGCTCCTGCCCTTGCCCGCCCCCTTGATCGTTTTCAGCGACGGCGGCGCGGGATCCGCCGCCCTCACCCTGGGCCCCTCCGCCGCCGCCCCACCCTTAGCCCTCGCCGCCTCGCCGATCTTGCTGCATCGCGAATCCGATTTGAACACGGTGCACAGCAGCTTCTCTACCGCGCTCGACATCTTCGAACGTGTAACGAGAATGAAGAAAATTTAAAAGGGAACGCCAACGGACTCGGAACTCGGAAAAGGGGGAGGGGAGAATGAACTTTGAAAAGTTAGCGCCCGGCGGGGCGCATGCCGGCCGCCGCCTGCGAGGCGCAGCCGGGGGCGTAGAGGCTCTTGGCGGCGTAGCCAAAGCCCACGCCGATGACCGCCGAGGCCGTGGGGTGCCGCCGAGGAGCCAGGTGAGGGTCGCGGCGAGGGCTCCTAGCGAGTAGTGGGCAGGATAAGCTTCGAAGGCCATCGCGGGACCGAATTGAGGGAGGGTTGAGAAAAAATACCGCCTCGGGCCTCAGTGGTGCAGGTGCCGGAAGCGCGCGTTGTCCTCGGCCTCCTCGCGCGCCGCCTGCTCCTCCGCCGCGTCGATCTTTGCCCGCGAGGCCTCGCGCGCCGCCCGCCTTGCGTACGAGGTGGGCACCGGCGCCCGCCGGTAGCTGTAGCCGAGGCCCTTCGCCAGCTCCACGGTCCCGTCCTCGAACGCCCGCCAGCTCTCCACGGCCTCCGCCGCGCTCATCCGCTCCGCGCGGAAGCCCGCCTCCAGCTCGGCGCGGAAGGCGGTGGCCTCCTGCAGGCGCTGGGCCCAGAGGGCCTGGCGCCGCTCCTCCGCCTCGCGCGCCTGGCGCGCCGCCAGCGCCCGCCGCTCGGCCTCCTGCTGGGCCCCGAAGCCCTGGATCGCGGTGAGGACGGCGCCGGGGCCGGGGAGGGGGCTGGGGCCGTCGGCGCTCGCGGAGGAGGCCGAGCTCCCGTAGCCGCTCGGGCCCGCGCCGCCGTTCGTCGGGGTACCCTGCCCTTGGATCAGGAGGGGGGCGGGGGGAGGGGGGGTACGGGAGGGAAGGCGGGGGGTACGCGGGGCCGGACCTGGCGCGGCAGCATCTCGTCGATGCGCTGCTGGCCGGGGCGCTGCTGGGGGCCGTGGCGGGGGCTGGGGCGGGAGGAAGGCCGGCGCCGAGTTGCGGGTGCGCTTGCCCTTGCCCTTGGTGTGGGGCTTGACGAGGAAGGGCCCGACGTCGGGCGCCGGGTCCTTGAACTGGGCGACGGGGATCGCGATCGCCTCCAGCGCCGGCTGGCTCTCGCCGAGGGAGAGCGGGGCCTTGGGGACGATGCCGCGGATGTAGGTCTGCCAGACGCCGCCGAGCTTGTAGGAGTAGGGGCGGCACCAGGAGCCGAAGCCGGCGAGGGTCTCGTCCAGCCGGCCGTTCTCGATGTCGGCGCCGACGGCGGCGGAGGTGTCGGGGCCCTCCGTGCGCGCGATGTACTCGACGATGCCCGCGACGCTCGTCATGTAGCCCTCCGTGTTCGGGGCGGCGACGTAGGTGGTGGGGTCGACGGCGCAGTGGGCGATGATGAAGCGGGTGAGGGGACAGGAGGCCGTCTCCTGCCAGAAGCCGAGGCGCTGCGCCCGCAGCCACGCCGGCTCGAAGGCCTGGATGCAGGAGGCCTTGCCGTCGGAGAGCGCGTGGATGATCTTCCACGCGAAGGTGAAGGCCGCGACCATGAGCGCCGGCAGCTCGTTCTCGCGGATGTCGGAGTGGAGGTAGGTGCGCTTCTTGGCCGGCTTGTGGTCGAGGGGGATCAGGACGACGCGGGCGAAGAACTCGAGCATGCGGTTCTCGAGCTGCGCCGGGGCAAGTGAGAAAGGGCGCCGGGGAAGGGGAAGGGGAACGGGCGCACCTGCGGGAAGCTGTTGCAGACGATGACAAGCACCTTGCGCGTCGCCTTGGTGCGCACATCGTCGCCGCGGACGTTCTTGAAGTTGCGGGAGTAGGCGTCGCCGGAGCGCATCTTGAGCTCCTCCTCCGAGCAGGCCTTAGGGTCGAGGCCCTCCGCCATCACCATGCAGATCGCCTCCTCGCCGCCGTGCTCCGAGAAGGCCGAGCCCTTGGAGGGGCGGTAGACGCAGACGCGGCCCGGCGGCAGGCACTCCGTCATGATCTGCGTCACCATCGACTTGCCTGTGCCCGACTGGCCCTTGATGATGCCGCAGTACTGCAGCATGGCGCCCTCGGACGGCGGCTCGATCTCCGCGCGCGGCTCCCGGTCGAAGACGGGCTTGTCGCAGAAGTTCCACGGCCCGACGAGGTTGAAGGCGTAGAGGACGGCCGCCGCGTAGCCGAACTCGTCGGCCGTCACGTAGCCGTTGTCCGCCAGGTGCTTGACGACGTTGGGCATGAAGGGGTGCAGCATGCCGTACACGGTGGGCCAGTCGCAGGTCTCGGTCGCCTCCTCGATGCCCGCGGGCAGGCGCCCCTGGATGTAGCAGGTGTTCATGTAGCCCGCGTACCGCTCCCGTGCCTCCTCGTGCGTCATGACGAGGACGCAGGCGCTGCCCGTGCTGTCCTGCGGCGCCCGCACCACGAAATCTGCGCAAGGGGCGTCGGCGGGGTACGGGGCGGGGCGCAGGGGTACGGGCGGCGCACGCGTGTCGCAGGCGAAGGCGAAGCCGGGGATGACGGGCATCTCGGGGCAGACGTCCTCGAGCTGGAGGGACTCCTCCACGAACGTGCGCGTCCGCCCCGAGAGCACCTCCTTCGAGAAGGTGAACTCGAAGGAGCCGGGGTTGGACTCGTAGGTCTTGTGGAAGGTCATCGCCAGCAGCTGGATGACCTCCTTCATCGTCCCGCGCCCGGCGTGCCTGTTCGCGCTGACCTTGTCGTACACGAAGAGGTTCGGGAGCTCGACGTAGAAGGTGGGCGGGGAGTTCGGGCCGTAGGGTCTCTGGCGCACGATCCGCTGCGCCGGCAAAAGGGGGTTAGCGGGGTTCGAACGCGGGGAGGGGGGCGCACCGGCCGAAGGCGGCTCGGGCCCAGCGCCTTAAGCAGCTGGGCCACGGCCGCCTCCGGCCTCTAAGGGGGGGGGGCGCGCAGCTAAGGGGGGCGGGGCGCACGTTGTTCTTGACGAAGAGGCGGAGCGCATCCTGAATGGCCGCCTCCTTCTTGGACTTGTTGTCCTTGCTGTACGTTGTCACGTCGTCGTACTTGGACATGTCGATCTCGGGCGCCTCGCGCGGCTGCACCGCCAGCTCCGCCCGCGCCAGCTCCAGCCTGGTGGCGCGCGGCGGCTCGCCGTCGCTCTCCGACGCCTGGCCGTCGTCGTGGTCCGCCTCCGCCTCCGCCCGCTGATCGCGCAGCAGCTGCCGCTCGCGCTCGCGCCGCTGCTGGGCCCGGCGGGAGAGGCGGCCGGCGCGGGGGCCGGAGGGGGCGGAGGGGCATGTGGCCGAGGGAGGAGGCGGGCGTGGCGACGGGCGTGCCCCGCGGCGGCGAGGGGATGGGGCGGGCGAGGGGGTACCCTGGACGGAGGGCGGCGGGCGCTGCGAGGGCTGCGAGGGGCGGAAGGGACTGAAGGCCGAGGGGTTGCCGCTCGGGCGCCAGGAGACGTCGGAGGCGGCGGGGCTGGCGGGGGCACGGGGCGGGCGGGCGGCGGGGGGAGACGAGGGGCGGCCTGGGGCCGGCGTCGCCGGGCTCGTCGTCCGAGAACTCCTCGATGGGCGGCGGCGGGGCGCCGTCGAGGGAGGGGAGGGCGGGAGGGGTAGAACTCGTCGACGGGGGCTCGGGCTCGAAGGTGTCCCCCGCCCCGCCTCCACCGTCGCCGCCAGCTCCGCATCGGGCTCGCCCTCGCGCTCGCGCTCGCGCTCCAGCTCCATCGCGTACTCCTCCGCCACCTCCAGCTCGCGCGAGGCCTTCGCGTCCGCCGCCGCCGCCAGCGCGGCCTCCATCTCCATCTCGCGCTCGGCCTCCAGCTCCTCCTCTGTGGGCAGGGTCATTCCTTTGCGCCTCTGGAACGCCCTAGGCTCAGAAATTAGGGGCGGGGAGGGCGCACCGGCCGCCTTGGGGGCCGCCGCCTCCATCTCCTCGCCGAGATCGCGCCGCGCCGCCGGGGCACCCGCCTCCTCCTCCTCGAACCGCAGGTCGATGTAGGCGGCCTTGCCCTTGCCCTTGCCCTTCGCCTGGGCCTGGGCCTGGGCCACGCGCATGGCGCGCGCGAGGCCCTCCGCCGTGATCATGCTGCCGCCGGCCCGGGCGCCCGAGGCGGAGGCCGTCGCCTCGCCGATCGCCGCCTGGAAGGCCGCGGCCATCGCCTGGCCGGCGCGCGGCAGGCTCCGCGCCCGCTCCAGCTCCTCCTCCGTGAAGTCCAGCGCCCGGGCCGCGGCGGCGGCCTCGGCCTCGCGCTCCGCCTCGGAATCCGAGTCGGAATCCGAGGACTCCGCGGCCGCGAGCATGGGGCGGGGGCGGGAGGCGGCGGCGGCGGCGGCGGCGGCCGCCTTGTCGAAGACGGGGACGAAGAAGGTGAGGGCGAGGGTGCGCCGCGGCACCACGTACTTCACGGCGCCGTGGATCATGGGCCGCCCGTGCGAGTCCGGCATCGAGCACCGGCGGATGACCTGCGAGGGGGTTTAAATGGCATCTAAATAGTCTAAATAGCATCTAAATAGCATCCAAATAGAAACGGCGCACCTGCACGCGGTCGCCGATGGTGACGCCGGGCACCTCGAACTCAGGAACCAGGTCGAAGGCGCAGATGCCCTGGCGCCCGTGGCGGTCCCGGCACGTCCGGCAGGCCGCCTCCAGCACGATGCGGATGGCGTAGGCGTCGGTGAGGACGCCGGTGTCCGGCCGCTCGCCCCAGACCGCCGAGCTCTCGTGGCGCGTGATGAACGCGCGGCTGTTCCGCATGATGCAGCGCGCCTCGACGCCCATGATGCCCTTCGCCAGCCTCTGCGGGCCGGCGGGGGTCGGCGGGGAGGGGCGGCCGCGGCTGCACGGGCGGCCGGGGGCGCACCTCGGGCGTGTAGGCCGGGTCCGAGCTGAGCACCAGCAGCCAGAGCAGGTGCGGGGCCGCCTCCGCCATGCGGTTGAAGTAGAACTCCTCCGGGCCCGCCAGCAGGCCAATCGTGCGCCACTCGCCCTTGGCGATGTGCCGGGGCACGGCGCCCATGAGCAGCCGCAGGCGCTGCGCCGCGAACAGCCGGCGGGCGTCGGAATCGCGCCCGGGCTTCGGCTTGCTCGGTGTGTCGAAGTTCTCCTCCGTCATGTTCAGCGCCGCGTGCATCGCCCGCACGTCCGCGTCCTGCGAGCGCGGCGGCGCCTCAGCCGCTGCGAGCCGGGCGCGCGAGGGAGAAAGAGGCAGCGAGCACCTCCGCGAGCCGCAGCCGCGACAGGACGGAGTCGATGGAGAACTGCACCGACGGGCCGGGGGCGCCCTCGAGGTTCAAGGTCCGCGCCGCGGCCAGCTTGCGCTTGCGCTCGGCCAGCTCGGTCTTGCGCAGCACATCCTTGCTGTTCGGGCTGAACTGCATGCCATCCTCCAGCGCACGCGCCTGCGCCTCCTTCGCCTGGTCGCTGATACCGGCCTCGAACACCGTCCAATCGACGCCGAAGCTGTCGCCGACGCAGAGAACGTCGTACAGCGTGTTCTTCGCCAGCTTAGCCGGGATCTCCGGAGGGAGCGCGAGCCGAGACATGCTGCTGCCGCCGATGCTGCCGCCGGTGCTGCGCGCGCTCTGCTGGGAGTGCTGCGCGCGCTGCGAAGGTTCTGGCGCCAAGTTCCCAGCCGATTTGAACGAGCGGCCTGCATTGCATCGCCGGACTGGGCAGTCAAAAAAAAGCGAGAAACCGACCGGGGTTCGAGCCCAAGGGGGGTACGCATTTTGAGGGGGGGGAAGCGGGCTTCAAGTCTGAGTCTTCGCGAGTTGGGGAGGGAACAAGCCAGCGGGGGTACGACGTTGAACGGAATCCGTTGAGACATCGCGGGCAGTAACACTCGCGATGCAGGCGGCGACCTTCCGCTCGTGCGCGAAGCAGCAGCAGCCCGGCGAGCAGGACAGCATAGCCCGCGATCTCGGCAGCCTGTCGGCGGAGGAGGCGCTCAACGCGATGACCTGCGATAGCGTGTTCAACTCGGCCGGCGTGCCGCGCTTCGAGCCGTTCGGCGGGCTGAAGAAGATCCAGAACACGGACGGCCACCCGAAGCGCTTGAAGACCAAGGGCCAGTTCACGCCGGTGAATAAGTTCAACGAGGTTCGCGGTTTCGCCCGCACCGCTTCGGCCCCGGCTCACATGCCCCGGCTCGCGTGCCCCGCGCGCAGATCGTGCCTTACAGCATTCACGAGCTGCCGGAGCATGTGAAGGCGAAGTACGGCTTCACGCACGGCGATGTGGCGCTGTTGCTGATGTCCGACAATGCGGCGGCGGGCTGCTTCAACAGCATCGCGCTCCATCGCGATTTCCATCCGCGCGCGATCTTCTCCGGCACTCCGGAGCAGAAGGAGTTCCTCGCGGACCTCAAATCCGGCAGCGGCGGCGCCCACGGGGTGAGGGCCCTTCCCTGCGCTCGCGTGCCCGCGCTTGCTCACGCGCGGGCCGCTGCAGCTCTTGATCGCGCGGGATCAGTGCCTGGCGTCGGTGACGGAGAAGGAGAAGGCCAGCCCGTCCGGCCTCGGCGTTCGGTGCGATTACGTCATCGTCACCAAGCGCATCAACCCGACGTACGCCAAGAAGTACGACCTCAACTTCGTCTACGTGAAGGAGGGGCCGCCGGCCTCGCAGTACACCGTCACCGTCCAGGCCGGCATCTGCGCCGGCGAGACCATCCAAGGCGCGTACCACGGCGTCGGCACGCTCCCGTCCGGCGGCTTCTTCGACGTCGTTGATCACATGTTCCTCTCCTGCGCCGATGACATTTACGTGCGCGAGAGCCCGCCCTTTCCCCTTTCCCCTGCCCCTGCGCGCGCTAAGGTCGCGTCCGCAGGTCGGGGAGAACCCGAGCGCGGAGAGCCCGCTGGGCTACGCGTACTGGCTGGTCAGCGTGCAGAAGGTGCTCTCCTGCGCGGCCCTTCTGAAGTACGCCAGCGTCTGCGACTCCGGCATGCGGCCCCAGCTCCAGCTTCTCGTGGATCAGGGCCGGAGCGACGAGACCCGCCAGCGCCACCGCGATCTCGCGCGGACGGCCGTGCTGAAGCTGGAGGAGGTTCTGCGCGAGGGCCACCCAAACGGGCCGGCCCGCGCCCGTGAGATCCTCTCGGCGGCCATCTCCGTGATCGTCGGCGAGCTCTCGCACACGGTCCGCCGCCGCCCCGCTTAGCCCGCCTCTCCTCCCTGACCCCGGGCCCTCGGAGCGCAGGAGGAGTCGGACGTTCTCACGGCGCGGGCGGACGAGTTCCAGCGCCAGGCGGAGAAGATCAAGTGCTGGTACGAGAAGGTGAAGAAGGCGGAGGAGACGGACCTGCGCGACTGGGGCAGCAAGAGCGGCGACGCCGAATTCGACCGCGACAAGCTCAAGCGCGTCTTCTTCTGGATGCGCATCTGCGCCAAGCTGGAGGCGCTGATGGACGAGTGGCACATCGAGGGCGTCCGTCTGGCGAAGGCGATGATCGCCATGGAGTGGGGCCACGGCCACCCGGCGCGCAAGGAGTGCAGCATGCTGGCCAAGGAGATCGGCCGCCGGGGCCGCTACATCAAGGAGGTGGCCTACGGCATCGAATGTGCGTCCGCCCCGCCCTTGGCCTGCGCCCCCGCCCTTGGCCTGCGCCCCGCGCTCTCCCCGCTCACCCCCTCTCCCGCAGTTACCATCCCGCTCGTCCAATTCTTCCAGCGCGAGTTTGTGCTGATCCAGGCCTCCATCATCAAGATCGGGTCGCTCTCCGCCAAGGAGGTGGACGAGGCAAGGGACGAGGGCCAGGCGGAGGCGGAGGCGCGCTGGGACGATGCGGCGTTCAGCGCCGTCTGGGGCGTCGGGGACAACGCGCTCTCGCCCCCGCCCCGTTCGGCTTCAGCGGGCGGCCCGCGCTGGCGTTCGACGAGCACGGCCTCCCCGAGCTGGCGGAGGCGGACGCCGTCGGCTTCAACTGGGCGACGTTCGAGGCCCGCATCGACGAGAAGGCGAAGGAGGCGCAGATGCGGCTGCTGGAGGAGGGCCTCGTCCCGGCGCCGGTGCCCGCGCCCTTCCCCTTCCTCTCCTCCTCGGCCCCTCTCACCGCCTCCTCCAGCCCCCGGCGTCCTCGGCTCCGGCGCCCTTGGCTCCGGCGCCCTCGCCCCGGCCCTCTGCCCCACCTACGGAGAGAGGTGCGCCCACGGCGCCGATTGCGCCCTCAACGGCTCCCACCTCCTGCCCGCCAAGAAGGCCCGCCTCGGCCTCTTCTCACCCCACCCTCTCAGCCCGGTGAGTGACTCTGAATCGGAGGGCTCGGAGGCCTATAGCACGCCCCGCGACCCCGACGCCCCGCCCCACAAGGCCGGCGCCTTCGGCTTCTGTGAGTGACGCCCCCGCGCAGGCCCTGCCGACGCCGCCCGTCGCCAACCGCACCGTCTTCGTCCAGGTGAGTGCCAGGGCTGCCGCGAGTGGCGGCTCGAGAACTTCTCGGCTCAGGTCCCCGCCACGCAGCAGGCCGGCGCGATCCCGGCCTCGCCGCCCGTGACCGTCGACGTCGAGGGCGGTATGTTCGAGATGGAGCTGGAGCCGGCGCCCTCGCAGGCCCTCGCCACCCAGGGCTCGGCCCCGGGCTCGCCGCCGCCGTCCCAGCCCTCCCTCCCGCTGGTGCACGCCAACTCCAACATCTTCGAGGGCTGCTGAGGGCCCTGAAACGGTGCGCGCAGGCCCGTCCCGCCCTCCCAGAGCAAGTGGTCCACAACGCCATAGTGGACGCCATGTGGGATAACAGGGGCCGCCTCCCCACCCCTTCCGCTACGTCTCTATGGCCCTCCGCGGCCTCGCCTTCCCGCCCCCCTGCACCGAGCAGCTCAACCAAATCCTGCGCGGTCTGATTCATTACAGACTCGCCTACCCGGCCTGGGCCTGAGCTACACCAAGCTACGGTGAGTCCGACCAAGCCCTGTCCCGGTCCCGGGAAAATTTATATTAAGATTCCAAAGACCTGGGACAGAAGTAGTCTGACCAAGAGACGTGTCCGGACCCTCCCAATAATCATATAGAGTATTGGAAAGGTCCGGACACTAGAGGAGGGCGTACGACTTAAACTCGCGCAGCGCCGCCTGCTCCTCGCTGAGGTTCTCTGACTTCATTCGATCGCTGTAGGGCTCGGGCGGCGTGCCCTCCTTGACGTGCATCCAAAATAGATGTAAGCACTTCCTCATGAGCTTGATGTACCTCTCGTCCCGTCTGACGTACCACGTTTGCACGCGCAGAGGAGTGAAGCAAAAAAGTTCGGCCCACTCGCGGCCCGTTATGTCCAGCAGGCCCTGGAGCTGGGGCATGTAATAAGTTGGGACCTTTTCGTAGAGTTCTTGTTTGTAGGGGCATTTTATTTCAAGTATACGATCGCTTCCAATCAGCCCGTCCGGGCTGCCCGCCAGGAAGGGCAGTTCCTTATGTTCGTGCAATCCAGTATGTTGCACGTCCACGTTGTTGTTCGACGTTTTGTAGAGAGAGACCGCGAGGGGCTCATAGTCATGCCCATAGGTTAGGGCAGGGTTGTCAAAGTTGTTTTCCTCCGCTATCCCGCTTAGCTCCGCCCACAGGCGGGCCCTGGATTTCCAGGGGTTTATGCCGCACGCAGCCGCAAAATTAGATGCAGTTAGTTTTTCACGGCGCGCCGCGTGCCACGCTGCGCTCCCCTGTTGCAAAGTCTCGCAATTTGTATCGGTATGCATAGCGTAGCCTCGCAGTAGCGTTTAGAATTTCTTGATGTGTGCAATTGCAAATGTCGGATGCAGAGGAAGCGCCCAGGGACGTGATCGCACAGTTCATAGATCAGGTCAAGGACCTTAGACGCTGGGTGGTAGAGCAGGCCTCGCGACCGAATCGACAGCGCCAACCCTGGCCGGTGCTAGAGCTGGCCCGGGCAGGGTGGCTAGACACGCATTACAACTCTGGCGGGGCCCTTTACGTTCGGAGCCACGACGAGGGCAGGATTATCGACGAGTTCAAGCGCATCTGGTTCGCCCTGGGCTCCAAGCTCAGCATACTCTCGACCCTCCCGGACCACATTCGCATGCAAATCCTCGAGTGGTACGCGAAGGCAAGGGACTCGCAATGGGACGACGTAAATTTGCGCGACCTCTCGCGCTTGCGCTCGGCTGTGACGGCGTATGTCACAAACTATGATTATCACGTCAAAAAGCCCCAATTCGAAGTTGAGCCAATTCCGATGAATCTGGTACCCCTGGGATGGGAAGAGTACCCGAGTACTCGTGGAACAGGGGCCTCAACCCCCGCGCCAGGCCCTGCCAGCCCCGCCCGCCCACCGATAAACGCCCCCGCCCCGCGTGACGTCAGACGGGACATACGCGAATGGGAGGAGTGGAGCAACGACCCGAAGAACTGGCTACCCGGGGAGGCGGAGATGCGGAAGCGCGCGAGGCTGATGCCCGGCGACAGGTACCCCGACCGCGAGTAGGGGTACAGGTATAAATTCTCACCGAGCCGCGAGCATGGCGCGAACACGCGAGTCCGACGTGCTGTACAACAACGGCGACCTGGACGGGGAGATTCGACAGCGGAACGTGGACTTGGAGGATGCGAACGCAGTGCTGGAGGGGAGGCGCACGTCCTCAGGGGCGGCTCGCCGGCGGAGAACTTCATGGAGCGCGTGCTCTACCTTGTGCGCTGGATTAGAGACGAATTCCACGACGAGCGAGAGCTCCCGGACAGGGAGATGATCAGGGCCGCGGGCTTGATGGGTATGACAGAGAACCCGAGATCGTACCTGAGGCGCGAACGCAGGGATCTGAACGGCGATTGGGCCGACCTGCAAGCGCTGTGGACGGCCTTTGCGAACCGCAAGAGCCAGATCCTTGCCCTGCCCGCGCAGGTACAGCAGCGTATCATTGATTTCGTAGCCCCCTGGCGCGACGAGTCCCTCCAGCAGCCATTCATGCAACCACGCTTCCTCTCCGGGCTCAGGAGCGCGTTCTTCCACTTGGCCGTGAGCAGCGACCGGTATTTCACACCGCAGAGGATCGTTCACGGCGAATTCGGCATACCCCCGAGTGGCTGAATTTTGCCACCGTACCCCTTCCCCACCCGCCTCGAAGGCCCCCCTCCCCTACCCCCGAGCAGCGTGAGTCACTCAAGCGTCAGAGGGAGGTACGCGAATGGATGGACGACACCAGCCACTGGGTACAGGGCGAGGCCGAATTACGCAAGTTCGGAAGGTTCGGGCAGTAACAGCGGGGGGTACAGCATTCAGTTAGAGCCTGAGCATCGTTAGAGGCCGGGAGGCCCCCCGAGGGGTACACCGGCTGTTACTCCCCGCGTCGGTTAGTGCTAGCCCCCCTGTTAGTGCAGCGTGTACCTGATCGCAATATAACACCCAAACCTCCGCGACGCGTGACTCATGCAACCTCCGAGGGTTAACAATGCATTGACAGCGAAGGGGCAAGCTCGAGAGCTCAACGCTTCACAAAGGCCCACATATATAATTATAACCACACGTGCATATGTACATGCATATGTACGTATACATGCCAGTGCGAAACTTCGTGTGAAGCGTCAACCCTAGCTGCGGCAGTCCAGATGCCAGTCTAGATCTCCAGATCTATATATAGCTAGAATTCGAATCTCCAAGAATCCAAATCTATTGCTATAGCTATTAGGCTAGCCTAGTACGGGTAGGTCTACATCTAGACCCCAGACTCTCCCATTAATCCTATTTAATTCTTGCTTTTGTGCTGGGTTGTTGAAATTAGACACTAGTGCTGTGACACTGCTGTCCAGTGTCCACTCGAGCTCCTGAGTGTCCGACTCGATGCCTGTCGTCATGGTGTCGTCAACGCCGAATTCGAATCATGATCAGTGTCGAGTTATACTGTCGAGTCAGTGTCGACACCGTGGCACAATGACTCGACATAAAATCAGGCTATTATCAGCCGGAGACTGATAGCGACTGATATCGCTCTCACAGGTACTTATGCATATACTCTGGCAAGCCTGGCAAATTTCACATCTAGAGTGAGACTCACGCATGTACAGCAAAAGAGTTCCTGGGGGAATGGCCATGGGGGAGCAAAAGCTCTCTGGGCGGGGCTAGACAGCACAGCAAAATTTGACTCCGCGCATTAGGCATACGACAAGACACGATTTGAAGACGTAAAGCAATACTAGTACTAGCATGAATGCATTTAGAAGCCGTATGCTGTATGTCGGTGCACGTGCTGGCTAACGAGACTAGTACTAGTACTAGTACTAGACTACTAGTACTGCACAATTGCAAAGAAATAGTTAATTCGCCGAGAACAGGCTGCTCGGCGTTTGAATTCGTCGACAACAGGCATGCGACCCAGAAGGCGCGGAAGACCACGTTGGCCATGGCCCGGCCCCTCGGCCCGGCCCCGCTGGGCGGACTCGGGAGACCCTGGCCCCTCGCGATCGGCAGGTGCGTGTACGTGTACGCCCCATGCATATATATGGCCAGGACCCTAGGCCTGCAGCCGCAGGTCGACGATCTCCGCCGGAGCAGCGCCGGCGCCGGCGCCCCGCGGCGGCGGCGCGCGCACGCGCAGATGGGCCTCGCTGCACGCGTCGAGTTCGGCGACGACGGCGCCCGCGACGTGCCCGTGCCCATGCGCGTCCGCGTCCGCGTCCGCGGCGCCGGCGTCGGCGTCGCCGTGGGCGGCGGCCTTCGAATTCGCGGCGTTGCCCTTGCCCTGCACCGTCGGGCGGGGCTTGGATGCATATGGCAGGCCCAGGGGGCTCGCGATCGCCGGCGGCGCCGCGGCGGGGGGCGGCGAGCCCGCGTCGCCCTTGACCTCGATCTCGTTGTCGTTGTCGTCCGTCGCCGCCAGCCAGTCCCGCACGTACCTAGCCGCGATCGCGAGGCCCCCGTCAGAGACAAAGAGAACTACACTAGTGATAGCACCAGCACTGCACGAGAAGGGCGGCGCACGAGATGGCGGAGAGGCGGCGGCCGACGGCGTCGGCGAAGAGCAGCACCGGCGCGTCCGGGAACTGCCGCGAATGATCATGACCCATTCGAAAACCGATCCGAAAACCGCATTCGAATTCGCAGCGGCGATATCGATATCGACATCGGAGACACAGAGGCGCCACTTTTATAACTCAGCTCCGGCGCCGCGCCCGGCCACGTGCACGCACGATCGGCGCAGGATCCGAAAACCGCATTCGCGGCGGCGATATCGATGTCGCAGATCCAGAGGCGCCACTTAAAACTCCGGAATTCGAAACACGGCAGGGCGATACATAGTGACCCGGCGGGAAGGGCAGCCCCCGGGAAAGACGTCTTCTCATCGCAACGCCCACTTTTCACTCTTAATTTGTTTTTGGCAAAGATCTGAATCTAGAGCAGAGCGCGGGCGGACCTGCTGCTTGGCCTTCTTGTGGAGCTCGTAGGCGAGGCAGGCGACCCAGAAGGCGCAGAAGACCACGTTGATGCCCAGCTGCGGGGGCGGGGGCGGACGGGCCGGGGGCGCGCGGGTGAGAGGGAGGCGCGCGCGCGGTCCTGACTTCATGTTCAGCTCTAGATCTAGCGCTAGCTCTGTATCTAATTGGCTCGATTCGATCGGATTCGTCGCGGGCGCACGAGGATGACGGTGACGGCGGCGGAGTCGGCGCCGGCGACCTCCTGCGAGTAAAAGAAGAGCCCCGCGTACAGCTGTCCCGCGGGCGCAGGCACAGGCGCCCGGCGTCAGCGGCCGCGGGGCGAGTGAGGGGGCGGGCGAGGGCCGACCGTGAGGGCGGAGGCGAGGAGCGCGGCCGAGTCGAGGACGTTCAGGAGCTCGAGCGAGTACGGCCGCATCACGATGTTCAGGATCAGCGCTGCCGGCCCGGCCGCCGTCACGTGCACGTTTCGATCGGCATCGGGATCGAAATCGGCGCCGGCGATGCTCGTAATTATAAATCGGGAAATTTAAAGTGCCTCGGATTTGAATTAAGAGTTATGGTCGCGAAGCGCTGGTAGGCTTCGTGTAGCGAGGATATATAGTCGTCTCGCAATTTCGCGGGCGATCGATCCGCTTCGAGCTCGGGCCGGTGGCCGCGGCGGCGCGGCGGCGGGCGGCGCCGGCGATGTTCGTATATAAATATTAGCGAAGCAACGAATCGGCTTCAATATACATGGGAAATTCAACGTAATAATTGAGAAGCGCTAATATATAGACTTCGCGGCGCTAGGATCGGCCCGCTTCGAATCAGAGCTGGAGGGCGCACCGGCGACGAGGATGCCGGTGCCGAGGAGGCCCTGGACGACGGGGCGCGACGAGAAGAAGGAGGCCACGAAGACGAAGGCCAGCTTCCGCAGCACCACCACCTGCATACGCGATAATATAAATTACAAAAAGCATTATGGAGAAGCGTTAGGCGGATTCGTGTATCGACGGCTGTCAGGAAGGATCGATAATGAAAGGGCTTACAACTATAGATTAAAGCATCGCGCACAAGATGCCAATAAATTACAAAAGGCTTCTAGAGAAGTTCGTAAATAGATTCGAGGGGCGCACGGCCTCCCAAAAGAAGCGGCGGCGGCGGTAGCCGCGGAGGAGGAAGCCGTAGCGGAGGAGCACGCGCCGCTCCGCCAGGCGGCCCCGGTTCGCCGTCTGCGGCGCCGGGCGCGGGCGGGCGGCCGGTCAGCGCGCGACGCTCGGAGCCGCCGATCGCCCCTTATTCTTTAAATTCTCTGCGCGCCTCATTTCCAAAGCTAGTGCGGAGCTTAAGCTTCTAGCCTCTCCCCTCGCGATCGGGGGCGGGGCCGGGCCGGGGCCGGGGCGGGGGCGGGCCAGGAGGGCGAGGCCGGCGAAGGGGATGCCGACGACGAAGAGGAGGACGCCGCCGAGGCCCAGCGTCGCGCTCCAGAGCGCGTGCTCCGCGCCCCAGCACCCCACCCGCCTGCGCGCCCGCGCGGGAGTGGTTGGATGGGACGCAATCGCAACTATTAGTTATCAATCGATGATCGCGAGGAAGGCTAGGCTAGGCTAGGCTAGGCTTGAGCTCTGATCCGAGCGGCCGCAGCAGATGTCCTGGTCGAGGAGAGATAGCTATAGCCTCAGGTGGCTTAGGTGTGGCTTATAAATTAGAGATGTTCTTATCAACTCTAGACCGCCCCCCGCTATCTCTAGATCTCCTCGCCGCTTTAGGCGATCCCTTTGATCCCCGCCGCACATCCGCCCCGTTCGGCTTCAGCGGGCGGCCCGCGCTGGCGTTCGACGAGCACGGCCTCCCCGAGCTGGCGGAGGCGGACGCCGTCGGCTTCAACTGGGCGACGTTCGAGGCCCGCATCGACGAGAAGGCGAAGGAGGCGCAGATGCGGCTGCTGGAGGAGGGCCTCGTCCCGGCGCCGGTGCCCGCGCCCTTCCCCCTTCCTCTCCTCCTCGGCCCTCTCACCGCCTCCTCCAGCCCCCGGCGTCCTCGGCTCCGGCGCCCTTGGCTCCGGCGCCCTCGCCCCGGCCCTCTGCCCCACCTACGGAGAGAGGTGCGCCCACGGCGCCGATTGCGCCCTCAACGGCTCCCACCTCCTGCCCGCCAAGAAGGCCCGCCTCGGCCTCTTCTCACCCACCCTCTCAGCCCGGTGAGTGACTCTGAATCGGAGGGCTCGGAGGCCTATAGCACGCCCCGCGACCCCGACGCCCCGCCCCACAAGGCCGGCGCCTTCGGCTTCTGTGAGTGACGCCCCCGCGCAGGCCCTGCCGACGCCGCCCGTCGCCAACCGCACCGTCTTCGTCCAGGTGAGTGCCAGGGCTGCCGCGAGTGGCGGCTCGAGAACTTCTCGGCTCAGGTCCCCGCCACGCAGCAGGCCGGCGCGATCCCGGCCTCGCCGCCCGTGACCGTCGACGTCGAGGGCGGTATGTTCGAGATGGAGCTGGAGCCGGCGCCCTCGCAGGCCCTCGCCACCCAGGGCTCGGCCCGGGCTCGCCGCCGCCGTCCCAGCCCTCCCTCCGCTGGTGCACGCCAACTCCAACATCTTCGAGGGCTGCTGAGGGCCCTGAAACGGTGCGCGCAGGCCCGTCCCGCCCTCCAGAGCAAGTGGTCCACAACGCCATAGTGGACGCCATGTGGGATAACAGGGGCCGCCTCCCCACCCCTTCCGCTACGTCTCTATGGCCCTCCGCGGCCTCGCCTTCCCGCCCCCTGCACCGAGCAGCTCAACCAAATCCTGCGCGGTCTGATTCATTACAGACTCGCCTACCCGGCCTGGGCCTGAGCTACACCAAGCTACGGTGAGTCCGACCAAGCCCTGTCCCGGGTCCCGGGAAAATTTATATTAAGATTCCAAAGACCTGGGACAGAAGTAGTCTGACCAAGAGACGTGTCCGGACCCTCCAATAATCATATAGAGTATTGGAAAGGTCCGGACACTAGAGGAGGGCGTACGACTTAAACTCGCGCAGCGCCGCCTGCTCCTCGCTGAGGTTCTCTGACTTCATTCGATCGCTGTAGGGCTCGGGCGGCGTGCCCTCCTTGACGTGCATCCAAAATAGATGTAAGCACTTCCTCATGAGCTTGATGTACCTCTCGTCCCGTCTGACGTACCACGTTTGCACGCGCAGAGGAGTGAAGCAAAAAAGTTCGGCCCACTCGCGGCCCGTTATGTCCAGCAGGCCCTGGAGCTGGGGCATGTAATAAGTTGGGACCTTTTCGTAGAGTTCTTGTTTGTAGGGGCATTTTATTTCAAGTATACGATCGCTTCCAATCAGCCCGTCCGGGCTGCCCGCCAGGAAGGGCAGTTCCTTATGTTCGTGCAATCCAGTATGTTGCACGTCCACGTTGTTGTTCGACGTTTTGTAGAGAGAGACCGCGAGGGGCTCATAGTCATGCCCATAGGTTAGGGCAGGGTTGTCAAAGTTGTTTTCCTCCGCTATCCCGCTTAGCTCCGCCCACAGGCGGCCCTGGATTTCCAGGGGTTTATGCCGCACGCAGCCGCAAAATTAGATGCAGTTAGTTTTTCACGGCGCGCCGCGTGCCACGCTGCGCTCCCTGTTGCAAAGTCTCGCAATTTGTATCGGTATGCATAGCGTAGCCTCGCAGTAGCGTTTAGAATTTCTTGATGTGTGCAATTGCAAATGTCGGATGCAGAGGAAGCGCCCAGGGACGTGATCGCACAGTTCATAGATCAGGTCAAGGACCTTAGACGCTGGGTGGTAGAGCAGGCCTCGCGACCGAATCGACAGCGCCAACCCTGGCCGGTGCTAGAGCTGGCCCGGGCAGGGTGGCTAGACACGCATTACAACTCTGGCGGGGCCCTTTACGTTCGGAGCCACGACGAGGGCAGGATTATCGACGAGTTCAAGCGCATCTGGTTCGCCCTGGGCTCCAAGCTCAGCATACTCTCGACCCTCCCGGACCACATTCGCATGCAAATCCTCGAGTGGTACGCGAAGGCAAGGGACTCGCAATGGGACGACGTAAATTTGCGCGACCTCTCGCGCTTGCGCTCGGCTGTGACGGCGTATGTCACAAACTATGATTATCACGTCAAAAAGCCCCAATTCGAAGTTGAGCCAATTCCGATGAATCTGGTACCCCTGGGATGGGAAGAGTACCCGAGTACTCGTGGAACAGGGGCCTCAACCCCCGCGCCAGGCCCTGCCAGCCCCGCCCGCCCCACCGATAAACGCCCCCGCCCCGCGTGACGTCAGACGGGACATACGCGAATGGGAGGAGTGGAGCAACGACCCGAAGAACTGGCTACCCGGGAGGCGGAGATGCGGAAGCGCGCGAGGCTGATGCCCGGCGACAGGTACCCCGACCGCGAGTAGGGGTACAGGTATAAATTCTCACCGAGCCGCGAGCATGGCGCGAACACGCGAGTCCGACGTGCTGTACAACAACGGCGACCTGGACGGGGAGATTCGACAGCGGAACGTGGACTTGGAGGATGCGAACGCAGTGCTGGAGGGGAGGCGCACGTCCTCAGGGGGCGGCTCGCCGGCGGAGAACTTCATGGAGCGCGTGCTCTACCTTGTGCGCTGGATTAGAGACGAATTCCACGACGAGCGAGAGCTCCCGGACAGGGAGATGATCAGGGCCGCGGGCTTGATGGGTATGACAGAGAACCCGAGATCGTACCTGAGGCGCGAACGCAGGGATCTGAACGGCGATTGGGCCGACCTGCAAGCGCTGTGGACGGCCTTTGCGAACCGCAAGAGCCAGATCCTTGCCCTGCCCGCGCAGGTACAGCAGCGTATCATTGATTTCGTAGCCCCCTGGCGCGACGAGTCCCTCCAGCAGCCATTCATGCAACCACGCTTCCTCTCCGGGCTCAGGAGCGCGTTCTTCCACTTGGCCGTGAGCAGCGACCGGTATTTCACACCGCAGAGGATCGTTCACGGCGAATTCGGCATACCCCCGAGTGGCTGAATTTTGCCACCGTACCCCCTTCCCCACCCCGCCTCGAAGGCCCCCCTCCCCTACCCCGAGCAGCGTGAGTCACTCAAGCGTCAGAGGGAGGTACGCGAATGGATGGACGACACCAGCCACTGGGTACAGGGCGAGGCCGAATTACGCAAGTTCGGAAGGTTCGGGCAGTAACAGCGGGGGTACAGCATTCAGTTAGAGCCTGAGCATCGTTAGAGGCCGGGAGGCCCCCGAGGGGTACACCGGCTGTTACTCCCGCGTCGGTTAGTGCTAGCCCCCCTGTTAGTGCAGCGTGTACCTGATCGCAATATAACACCCAAACCTCCGCGACGCGTGACTCATGCAACCTCCGAGGGTTAACAATGCATTGACAGCGAAGGGGCAAGCTCGAGAGCTCAACGCTTCACAAAGGCCCACATATATAATTATAACCACACGTGCATATGTACATGCATATGTACGTATACATGCCAGTGCGAAACTTCGTGTGAAGCGTCAACCCTAGCTGCGGCAGTCCAGATGCCAGTCTAGATCTCCAGATCTATATATAGCTAGAATTCGAATCTCCAAGAATCCAAATCTATTGCTATAGCTATTAGGCTAGCCTAGTACGGGTAGGTCTACATCTAGACCCCAGACTCTCCCATTAATCCTATTTAATTCTTGCTTTTGTGCTGGGTTGTTGAAATTAGACACTAGTGCTGTGACACTGCTGTCCAGTGTCCACTCGAGCTCCTGAGTGTCCGACTCGATGCCTGTCGTCATGGTGTCGTCAACGCCGAATTCGAATCATGATCAGTGTCGAGTTATACTGTCGAGTCAGTGTCGACACCGTGGCACAATGACTCGACATAAAATCAGGCTATTATCAGCCGGAGACTGATAGCGACTGATATCGCTCTCACAGGTACTTATGCATATACTCTGGCAAGCCTGGCAAATTTCACATCTAGAGTGAGACTCACGCATGTACAGCAAAAGAGTTCCTGGGGGAATGGCCATGGGGGAGCAAAAGCTCTCTGGGCGGGGCTAGACAGCACAGCAAAATTTGACTCCGCGCATTAGGCATACGACAAGACACGATTTGAAGACGTAAAGCAATACTAGTACTAGCATGAATGCATTTAGAAGCCGTATGCTGTATGTCGGTGCACGTGCTGGCTAACGAGACTAGTACTAGTACTAGTACTAGACTACTAGTACTGCACAATTGCAAAGAAATAGTTAATTCGCCGAGAACAGGCTGCTCGGCGTTTGAATTCGTCGACAACAGGCATGCGACCCAGAAGGCGCGGAAGACCACGTTGGCCATGGCCCGGCCCCTCGGCCCGGCCCCGCTGGGCGGACTCGGGAGACCCTGGCCCTCGCGATCGGCAGGTGCGTGTACGTGTACGCCCCATGCATATATATGGCCAGGACCCTAGGCCTGCAGCCGCAGGTCGACGATCTCCGCCGGAGCAGCGCCGGCGCCGGCGCCCCGCGGCGGCGGCGCGCGCACGCGCAGATGGGCCTCGCTGCACGCGTCGAGTTCGGCGACGACGGCGCCCGCGACGTGCCCGTGCCCATGCGCGTCCGCGTCCGCGTCCGCGGCGCCGGCGTCGGCGTCGCCGTGGGCGGCGGCCTTCGAATTCGCGGCGTTGCCCTTGCCCTGCACCGTCGGGCGGGGCTTGGATGCATATGGCAGGCCCAGGGGGCTCGCGATCGCCGGCGGCGCCGCGGCGGGGGGCGGCGAGCCCGCGTCGCCCTTGACCTCGATCTCGTTGTCGTTGTCGTCCGTCGCCGCCAGCCAGTCCCGCACGTACCTAGCCGCGATCGCGAGGCCCCCGTCAGAGACAAAGAGAACTACACTAGTGATAGCACCAGCACTGCACGAGAAGGGCGGCGCACGAGATGGCGGAGAGGCGGCGGCCGACGGCGTCGGCGAAGAGCAGCACCGGCGCGTCCGGGAACTGCCGCGAATGATCATGACCCATTCGAAAACCGATCCGAAAACCGCATTCGAATTCGCAGCGGCGATATCGATATCGACATCGGAGACACAGAGGCGCCACTTTTATAACTCAGCTCCGGCGCCGCGCCCGGCCACGTGCACGCACGATCGGCGCAGGATCCGAAAACCGCATTCGCGGCGGCGATATCGATGTCGCAGATCCAGAGGCGCCACTTAAAACTCCGGAATTCGAAACACGGCAGGGCGATACATAGTGACCCGGCGGGAAGGGCAGCCCCCGGGAAAGACGTCTTCTCATCGCAACGCCCACTTTTCACTCTTAATTTGTTTTTGGCAAAGATCTGAATCTAGAGCAGAGCGCGGGCGGACCTGCTGCTTGGCCTTCTTGTGGAGCTCGTAGGCGAGGCAGGCGACCCAGAAGGCGCAGAAGACCACGTTGATGCCCAGCTGCGGGGGCGGGGGCGGACGGGCCGGGGGCGCGCGGGTGAGAGGGAGGCGCGCGCGCGGTCCTGACTTCATGTTCAGCTCTAGATCTAGCGCTAGCTCTGTATCTAATTGGCTCGATTCGATCGGATTCGTCGCGGGCGCACGAGGATGACGGTGACGGCGGCGGAGTCGGCGCCGGCGACCTCCTGCGAGTAAAAGAAGAGCCCCGCGTACAGCTGTCCCGCGGGCGCAGGCACAGGCGCCCGGCGTCAGCGGCCGCGGGGCGAGTGAGGGGGCGGGCGAGGGCCGACCGTGAGGGCGGAGGCGAGGAGCGCGGCCGAGTCGAGGACGTTCAGGAGCTCGAGCGAGTACGGCCGCATCACGATGTTCAGGATCAGCGCTGCCGGCCCCGGCCGCCGTCACGTGCACGTTTCGATCGGCATCGGGATCGAAATCGGCGCCGGCGATGCTCGTAATTATAAATCGGGAAATTTAAAGTGCCTCGGATTTGAATTAAGAGTTATGGTCGCGAAGCGCTGGTAGGCTTCGTGTAGCGAGGATATATAGTCGTCTCGCAATTTCGCGGGCGATCGATCCGCTTCGAGCTCGGGCCGGTGGCCGCGGCGGCGCGGCGGCGGGCGGCGCCGGCGATGTTCGTATATAAATATTAGCGAAGCAACGAATCGGCTTCAATATACATGGGAAATTCAACGTAATAATTGAGAAGCGCTAATATATAGACTTCGCGGCGCTAGGATCGGCCCGCTTCGAATCAGAGCTGGAGGGCGCACCGGCGACGAGGATGCCGGTGCCGAGGAGGCCCTGGACGACGGGGCGCGACGAGAAGAAGGAGGCCACGAAGACGAAGGCCAGCTTCCGCAGCACCACCACCTGCATACGCGATAATATAAATTACAAAAAGCATTATGGAGAAGCGTTAGGCGGATTCGTGTATCGACGGCTGTCAGGAAGGATCGATAATGAAAGGGCTTACAACTATAGATTAAAGCATCGCGCACAAGATGCCAATAAATTACAAAAGGCTTCTAGAGAAGTTCGTAAATAGATTCGAGGGGCGCACGGCCTCCCAAAAGAAGCGGCGGCGGCGGTAGCCGCGGAGGAGGAAGCCGTAGCGGAGGAGCACGCGCCGCTCCGCCAGGCGGCCCCGGTTCGCCGTCTGCGGCGCCGGGCGCGGGCGGGCGGCCGGTCAGCGCGCGACGCTCGGAGCCGCCGATCGCCCCTTATTCTTTAAATTCTCTGCGCGCCTCATTTCCAAAGCTAGTGCGGAGCTTAAGCTTCTAGCCTCTCCCCTCGCGATCGGGGGCGGGGCCGGGGCCGGGGCCGGGGGCGGGGGCGGGCCAGGAGGGCGAGGCCGGCGAAGGGGATGCCGACGACGAAGAGGAGGACGCCGCCGAGGCCCAGCGTCGCGCTCCAGAGCGCGTGCTCCGCGCCCCAGCACCCCACCCGCCTGCGCGCCCGCGCGGGAGTGGTTGGATGGGACGCAATCGCAACTATTAGTTATCAATCGATGATCGCGAGGAAGGCTAGGCTAGGCTAGGCTAGGCTTGAGCTCTGATCCGAGCGGCCGCAGCAGATGTCCTGGTCGAGGAGAGATAGCTATAGCCTCAGGTGGCTTAGGTGTGGCTTATAAATTAGAGATGTTCTTATCAACTCTAGACCGCCCCCCGCTATCTCTAGATCTCCTCGCCGCTTTAGGCGATCCCTTTGATCCCCGCCGCACATGTCCTGGTCGAGCAGCGAGTTCCGCCCGACGTTCGTGCACGCGAAGATCATGAAGACCTGCGCGTGCCGCCGAGATCGGGCCGGGCCGGGCGGGGCGCAGCGGGGGGCGCAGCGGGAGGGGCCGGGGCGGGGCGGGCCTGCCGGGAGACGATGGGGTGCACGAGGAAGAGGCCAACAACGCTGCCCGCCACCGCGCGTACACGTCAGAGGAACGTTAACGGGATCGAAGACAAGTATATAAAGATGTATAGAGGTCCCCCGAGCGCTAAACACACGAAACAAGACCCGATTTCGTCCTAGAATTGATATAACCGATGCTTTTCATCTGTACGATTAAGTGAATCCATCGGACCTGGATAGGACGAAGAGATCGAATAGGTATGCCCCGCGGCCGCCGTCCTGCAGCTGCCCGCCGGCCTCGCGATCGCCCGCGGCGTCTGCCACCGCCGTCGCCGTCTCCCCCTCGTCCGAGAGCAGGTCCTAAACTATAATTAGCTATAGAAACCAGAGAGATAAAGGAAGATGGATGCGCAATTATAAAAAGACCGTTAAACAAACACGTTAAACAAATCAGAAAACATTATATGTAAAAAGACCTCGAGGTTGCGGTGGGAGCGGGAGGCGGCGTCGGCGTCGTGAGTCAGCGTGGCGGCGAGGCCGGGGCCGATGCCGAGGTCGCCATCCGGGGCGCTGGCGGAGGCGGAGGGCGACCCGAGCGCGCGCCGCGCCGGCGGCCGTCCGCGGCCGCTCAGCGCCGACTCTGAGAGGGAGGGGGAGGAGAAGGGCGCCGAGCCGCGCCGGGGCTTGGGCGGCTCGCGATCGTAGCCGGCGGCGCTGCTGTAGGGCGCGAGGAGGCTCGAGCCGGGGGCGAGCGAGGAGGGCCGCGGCGAGCGGGAGGAGGAGGGCGGCGAGACGAGGAGCGGGACGTCAACGGGGCCCGCGCGGGCGTTCAGGGGCAGGGGCGGGGCGGTGGCGGGCAGGTCCGCGCCGGAGGACGGCGCGAAGAGGATCGAGGCGAGCTGCGCTGGGCGTGAGGATCGAGGGCGCCGACCTTCCCGAATTTCGAGATTTCGGCGGGTCGGGTCGGGCGCGCGCGCCTCGGGGGTCGACGCGGACCGCGATCGCGACCGCGAGCCTCGCGATCGAGTCGAGCCACTGGGCGAGTCGCCGCCGAGGCTGGCGCGGGCGCCGCGGCGCCGCGGCGGTCAGAGGCCGTCCTCGCCACGGCGGGCGCCGATCGCGACGGATCGGAGGCGAGCGCGTGCGCACCTGACGACGGCGGGCCGCGCGGTCGACGCGTCGAGCACCGCCACGTCGAACTCGAGGGGAAATTGCTCCGGAAACGCAAAGGCGAGGGCCGGCGGCGGGTCCGATTGCGAGGCCGGCGCCCGCGCCGGCGCCGCCGCCCCGGCCTCGCGCTGCTTGCCGGCGGCGAGGGCGAGGGCGAGGGCGGCGGAGCCCCGCACAGAGTTGGAGCCGGAACCGGACCCAGAGCCGCGCGAGGCCGGCCGCGAGTCCGAAGAGTAATTAACGTTCGACGCCGTCCACGCCGATCGCGACGCGCGCGGCGCCTCCCGCTCCTCCCCCGCCTCCTCCTCGTCCTCCTCCTCCTCATCCTCCGGGTCTGGAGCCGGCTGGGCCGGCGAGGGCGCATCGCGATCGTCGGCCCCGGCATCCGCCTCGGGGCCCACGCGGGCGCGGCCGCCGGCGCCGCGGATCCGGAGGCGACGGAAGGAGCGCGCGGCGCGGCGCGGGAGGGACTCAGGTCGGTTCGCCCTGCGCAAAACGCGCCAGCTTTAAATGAGAGAAGCTCAAGAGAAGATTTGCAGGCTCGTTGACGACTGCTAGGACTCGAACGACTGTGAGCGAATCCTCTTGTCTTTGCGGACCGGTGGTAGGCGTAGGCGAGGGCGAAGACGAGGGCGGGTGCGGCGACGGCGATGAGCGGGAGGAGCGTGTACCTGCGCGTGCGCCGGCCCCCGCCGCCGCAACGTCAGCGACGGGACGACGGATCCGGAAAAAATCTCCCGGATCCGGGAAGAGGCGCTAGAAAGTCTGGACGAGGAGCGGGAAGCCTAGGTAGTACTAGTATTTCCTTTTTGCGATTATCCGCGATTCTCCTGACGTGAACGCTAACGCGGCGGGGCCGGGGCCGGGGCCGGCCGGCCGGGGGCGGCGGGCGCACCCGAAGACGCGGGAGAGGAAGGCGGAGCGGGAGACGCGCGACTCCATGAAGCACTCGAACTGCGCGGGGGGCCGGGAGGGGCCGGGGCGGGCGGACACGCGGGCCCGTCAGCTCTCCGTACTGAGATTTCGCCCCTTTTCACGCCCTCTCGAGACGTCGATGTCTGATCGGGCTCTTTACGCACGGAGACGATCATGTCGGCGGGGGAGGCGATGATGGTCTGGACGAGGAAGACGGCGCGGAGCTCGGAGGGCCAGCGCAGGTTGAAGTCCCGCGCCACAGAGAGCAGCTGGATGTAGCTGCGCGCCGGGGAGGGGTTATAATTAGTGAGATTCAAGCTTAAGATAGCTTAAGATAGATGGCCGCGAGACGCGAATTCGAAGGAGCCGATATATTCGGGGATTAGAAGATTAGATAGGAGCGATAGGCCGAGAGCTCTAGTGATAATATATAAAGCTCTAGCTCTAGCGGCGCCGGGTGACCTGAAGAGGATCTTGGTGATGGTGGTGAGGCGCGAGGGCCGCTTCGTCGCGTTCGGCCGCAGCGAGCGCAGGTTGAACGCCACAAGCACTGCCGACCAGAAGAAAATCAAATCATAAATCTAAAGGGGATCCAGATCGTCGGGAGCGCACCAGCGACGACGACAAGGGCGACGACGCAGGTGAGGACCAGCAGGGCCTGCCCCCGCACGGCGGATGCCGGCCCGCGCGCCCTCGTCAGCCGGGGGGGTAGAGGGGGAAAAAGGAGGAGGGGAGGGGGGGGGGGGGGGGGGGGGGGGGGGCGCACGGCGTTGAGGGCCCGGCCGGGGCAGCTCGCGCACCCGTACTTGTCGCGGCGGCCGTGCCCCTCCGCGCAGATGGTGCAGAGCGGGCCCTCGTGCCCCGGCGCGCACCGGTCCTCCGGGCCTCCCAGGCACGCGTCGTTCTGCCGGCGAGAGCTCAACTTAAACGGAATCGCTTAAAGCTTCAGTGTAAATTTATTCTGCGGGGCGAATTCAACCTGGCAGGGCAGCATGACGGTGAAATCGTACGGGGCGCGCTGGTACCCCCGGGAGGGGTACACGGCGGAGCCGCCCGGGCACTCGGCGCCCTGCGGGGGCGGGACGGGGCGGGGCGGGGCGGTCGGGGTCGGCTGGCGCTCGAGGAAAGAGAAATTCGAAGGGCGCACGTCGCTGCAGGGGCGGCACTCCTGGTCCTTGAAGCCGCTCTCCAGGATGCTGAACGTGCCTGGTTGATGGAAGGTAAGATTCTGACGTGAGCAGCGAAGGTGTTGAGCAAAGGACGAAATCAAACAAAGGCACCCGCAGGGCAGCGCATGCAGACGCGCGTGTTGGGCAGCTGCACCTCGCCTGACCGACGCGATCAGTTCAAGTTTTCAGACCGAAGAAGATTAAGCGCGGGCCGCTACGGACCCTTGAGGCAGGGGCGGAGCCGGACGGGGAGCTCCAGGGTGACCGGGCGGTAGGGGATGTCCGCCGTGAACCGCAGCGCGTGCGCCTCGCCCGGCTGCGCCACGATCTGCGCGCCCGCGCGCAGGCGGCAGAGCCGGCTTAGATTCGGCGTTGTGTTCTATATTTAGGCAACTGTGCGTTGTTTGAATCGATCGATATTATATATCCGGCCTCGGCGTCGCTCTTTGATTTGAACGAAAGTGAAAGGGCGGTGTGACCTGGGCGGTGATGGTGGCCTCCCCGTCAAGGGTCGTCGCGGAGAGCGCGCCCCGAAGCGACACGGCGTCCGGGTCCGCCGCCGCGAGCGAGACGGCCGTCGGCGAGTCGACCACCTGGCGAGTCGACGAGATGAATTCGACGAGGGGCTTTAATAAATGACGATAAATAACAATACGGGGCTTTCTAAATCTCGAGTCGACGAGATAGTGACAATAAATAACAATACGGGGCTTTCTAAGTCTCGAACGGGGCAGAAAAGATAGATTCGCCGAGAAAGCTTTGCTTAAGCGTGGCCGAGCGGGCAAGGCGGGGCGGGGCGGGGCGGGGCGGGGCGGGGCGGGGCGGGGCGGGGCGGGGCGGGCCTTGGCGCCGAAGCTGTCGGTGAGGACGACGTGGAAGGAGAGGAGCTCCCCCGAGGCGCGGTTGGTCTCGTTCGTCAGCAGCCGCACCGCGATCGCCCCGGGGCCTTCGAAGTTCGGGATCGACCAAAAGTTCGGGATCGACCAAACATTTCAAACATTTCAGCACCGGCGACGATGGAGCGGTTGCCGTTGCCGTTGCCGTCGAAGGCGCGCGGGTCGGCGAAGGCGGCGCAGCGCGTCGGGTCGGCGTCCTTCACCACGAACGCCGCCCCCTGCGCCCGCCTTTATGAACGCATCCTCCAAAAGACGCCCTGTCAAGCTCACCTTGGCGGCCTCGTTGCCGCGGACGGCGGTGCCGTTGAGCGAGACGGCCGAGCAGTCCATCGGCTCGCCCGTCGGCTTCGACAAGTCCATCTGGAACAGACCCGCACGCGTGAGATATATAATTGCAATTGGTTTGTGTGCACGTGAGGATCGGAGAGATAATTGCACATCTACGCACGTATCCAGCGCCGCCGACGCTCGCTCGGTTCGCAGTCATCGTCGACCCCAGCATCGAGAAGGAGTCGGCCGTGACGTAGATGCCTGCAGGCAATTGCAAGCAAGCTCAAAATGTGCGCATGGATTCCAGAGATCCTCGCACCGCCGCCGCGGCCGGAGGCGAAGGACGACGCGATCGTCACGCCGACGAGCTCCGCGGAGATCGGCCCCGATACGAACAGCGAGCCGCCGTCCCCGCCCGCCGCGTTTCCGCGCAGGGCCGAGTTCTCGACCCGCACGAGACGGGTGAAAGTCGGCATGGACGACGACGCGGCCGGGCTCGGGGGCGCGGGCTCCTGGAGGAGCGAGCGCAGGCTCATGCGCATCGGGGACGTGTGCTGCGTGGCCGGCGCGGCGGCCCCCGACACGGCGCGGAGGAGGCACGCCCCCTGCGCCGTCGAGAAGCCCGAGGCCCGGAGCCTGCGCGTGCGTGCGCGCAGCGAATGAGCCGACGGCGTCGACGTCGAAGATCGCGATCAGCCGCGCTGGTCGCAGCAATGATCGAGCGCGGCCGGACGCACCCGCCGCCGTCGACCTTGGCCGTATTGTTCAGCACGGTGGAGTTGAGAACGCGGATCTCCGTGTCAGTCAGCTGCGGCCGCGTGAGGCGAGCTCGAAGTGAGAGCGAGCGGCTACGCGGGCGCATGGCGCACGAAGAGATCGCCGCCGCTGCCCTCGGCAGTGCACATTTCGATCGTGCAGGCCTCCAGATGCAGGGACGCCGAAGTGGCGTAGATCGCACCTGAGGAGGGTTGGCGACGATCGCGATCGCGATCCAGAATTAATTCACGCGTTTCTTTTTTGGGAAAGCACGCACCGCCGTCCCCCGCAGTGGCCGTGTCCTTCGTAAGACTTACGCACAGCAGAGAGGCGGAACCGCCGTCGAGGAAGAAGCCGCCCCCGCTGGCCGCCGTGCACTCGTCGGCCGCGGCGTTCTCCACCGTCAGCTGCGACTGCGACGCGTACACGCAGCCGCCGGCCGCGAACGCCGACGAGCGCGAGACGGGCGAGCGGAGCAGCGTGAGGGACGACGACTCGCTGTAGACGGCCCCGCCGACGTGCCCCGAGCGCCCGCGGAGGAGCGAGCAGTTCTGGAAGACGACCGGGCCGCGGGAGTTCTGCAGCGAGACGGCGCCCCCGTACGAGATGGGGGCGCGGCAGTCCTCCAGGGAGCAGTTCGAGAAGAGGCCCGAGCCGCCAGAGACGTGCGCGCAGCCGCCCCCGTCCTCCGCGCTCACGCCGCGGTCCAGCGCCGAGCTGCGAGGCGCGTCGGGTCAGCGACGGCCATTCGGCTGGGCTCGATCTGACGACGCGGCCACGGATCCGGAGCGGAGCGCACTCGAGAACGGTCAGGGTAGAGGCGTCCGCAGAGACGGCGCCGCCCGCGCCGCGGCTCTGCGAGTCGGAGAGGTTGCAGGCCTGAAGAGTGACCTCTGCGCTGATGGCTTTGAGGGCGCCGCCGGCGCCGGGCCGGCCCAGGGCCCGCGAGCCGCGCATGTCAACCGCCGTGAAGTTGGCCACGCAGCCCTCCACGAGGACAGCCCCGCCGGATCCCGCGGCGGCGCTGGCGCCCGTCATCGGCGAGCCGACCACCGCGACGGAGGCGGCGCGGAAGTGGGCCGCGCCGCCGCCCTGGCCCTCCCCCGCGCGGGCGTCCCGCATGGAAACGCGCTCCACGCGGCCCTCTCCGACGTCGACGAACAGCGCGCCGCCCGAGCCGCGGGCGCTCGACGCGCGGTCCATCGCGCAGTCCTCCACCACGAAAGACGACGCCTCCAGCGCCGCGGCGCCGCCGTTGCGCTCGGCCTGCGTGTCGGAGAGGTCGCAGCGCCGGAGCTCCACCCGAAGCGACGAGAAGGTGCGGACGCCGCCGCCGGAGCCGGCGGGGCCGCCCGCCTGGGAGCGCCGCATGTCCGAGTCGACGGCCGTGAGGTTGCAGCGGGAAGCGTGGACGGCGCCGCCGGGCCCGCCACGGGCCGCGCAGTCGGTCGCGTCGACCCGCGCGAGGCTGAGGGCGCAGGGCGCGCCGGCGTCGACGCCCTCGACCTCCACGCCGCCGCCCGACTCGCCCGCCGCGCTCCCGGCCACCGACACGTCCTCCAGCGCCGCCGTCCCGTTCTTGAAGTACGCCGCGCCGCCCTTGCCCGCCGCCCGCGAGCGCGAGAGGTCGCACGCCGCCAGAGCGGCCGCGCCCGAAGCGACGTACAGCGCGCCGCCGTGCCCGCCGCCCGCGGAGCTCTGCGACAGGTCCGACCTCACGATCGAGACCTGCCCGCCGTCGCTCCAGATCGCCCCGCCGCTCCCGCGCTCCGACTTCGAGCCCGCGAAAACAGTGCTGCGAAGGCGAATCAGGTCGCGATATCGATCACCAGAAAGCTGAAGGAGAAAATGAAGAGTTCAAAGCGCACTCGGAAACCGTCAGAGGAGCGCCGATGGACGCGACGGCACCGCCGTCGGCGCCGGCGCTGGCGCCGGAAGCCGAGCAGGCCTCGAGCCTGACCGCCGCCCGCGAGGCGAAGAGGGCTCCGCCGCGGCCTCCAGCGGAGCAGCGCGCGAGCGTCGCGGCCGCGAGGCGCACGCCTCCGTCATCCACGTAAACACATCCTGAATTACAGTTTTAATTCGCTTTCCTGTAGATTTGTTTAAGAGAGCGCACCTCCGTCTGCGCCGGCGCGGGACCCGTCCAGCGACGATCCCTCGACATCCAGGGCGGTCATGCGGGAGTAGACGGCGCCGCCCGAGAGGCCGGAGCGGGAGTCGCGGAGCGTCGCGTTGCGGATGCGGACGTCCGCCATGTAGGCCGAGACGCCGCCGCCGTTCGTGCCCGCGAACCCGAGCGCCATGTCCACGTCCTCCGCCCGCAGCGACGTCGTCTGCTCGCCACTCAGCATCAACGGAAAACCAGTATTTCAACGAATTCGAAGCGAGAGAAAAGTGGAGCCAACCTCCACGTGGATCGCGCCGCCCGCGCCGCTGATGGCCGCGCACGCAGAGAGGTTGGACGAGGCGACCGTCACGTCCGACCCGAGCGCCGCGACGCAGCCGCCGTCGCGGGCCGCCTTGGAGCCCGAGAGGTCGCTCCCGACCACCGTCAGCGTCGTCGTGGTCGCCAGGACGGCGCCGCCGTTACGCTTAGCCTCGTTCCTGGTCAGATCCGAGTGCTCGATGACGACCTGCGAGCATTTGCATGTCAGTCGAGAATATACCAATTTCTCTCGCGTCATCAGCTGTATACGCATTAGTTTGCGAACCCTGGACTGCGCGTTGGCGGAGATGGCGCCGCCGTCCTGGGACGCCACGTTCTGCGACACCGCGGAGCGCGCCACGCTGAGGACGGCCGCGTTGTCCAGGTGCACGGCGCCGCCCAACGAGAGGGCATGGTTGAACACGACGGAGGAGCCGGTCAGATTCGCTGATCCGCCGTCAAGGTAAATCGCGCTGCGATATCACGAATGTTTGAGAAAAAGAGATGCAAATGAATGGATAAAAGAGGGCTTGGAGCACCCGCCGGAGCCGCCGGCACGGTTGCCCTTTAGGGAGACGTCGGTGAAGCTCGTGGTGGCCTGCTCGGCGAACACGGCGCCCCCCGACCCGGACGTGGCGACGTTGTCGTCCATCGGGACGGCCACGAACGCGACCGCGGCGCCGGAGACGAAAACCGAGCCGCCGTACATTCCCGCCGTGTTGGACGAGAGGTTGGTTGCCACTATGGCCGCGGCGCACAGGCCGGTGATGGAGAGTGCGCCTCCTCCCCGCCCCGCCGTGTTGCCCGTCGCCTGCACGTTCACGAGCGAGAGCGACGGCTGCGTGCCCGTGGCGAGGACCGCCCCGGCGTTCAGCTGGGCCGCGTTGCCGGTGAGGTTGCAGTTGGAGAGCGAGAGCGACGCGAGGTGCTCGACGACGAAGGCACCGCCGTCCGACTGCGTGGCCACGTTGCCGAAGACGCTGCAGCCGGAGAAAGAGGCGTCCGCCTCAGCGGAGACAATGCCGACGGCGCCGCTGGCGGCTCGGTTGCCCGAGGCGACGAAGTCCCTCGCCTGGAGGCCGCCCGTCCCCGTCAGGTAAAGGACGCCGGCGTCGCCTACGGCCTCGTTGCCGTCCCACGACGTGCCCTCCAGCTCCAGCAGGCCGCTCCGCCCGAGGTTGGCGTAGATCCCGCCGCCCTGCGCGGCGTCGTTGCCGGAGCCGCGGACGCGCCGGAAGGTGACCCTGGAGCTCTGCTGGGCGTATACTACGCCCCCCTGCGAAACATGTACAAATCGTGAAACCCTTGCGGCGCAAAGTTTCTGAACGCAAGATTAATATATTGACGCGGACCAGCGACGCGGCGTGCGAGTCCGCGAAGCTGCAGTTCTCGGCCAGAACGGAGGCGCGCTGGTCGAGGAAGAAAGTGCCCTGCGCGGATGGTTGTGATCAATTTCGATGGCGCGCGGCGCTTAATAGAAATTAAAGTTTCCTCGAGGAAATCGTACCCCGTTGTCGGCGGCATTGGAAGTGACGGTCAGGTTGAGAAGCGCAAGGCAGCTAGACTTCTTGATGTAAGCCAACCCCTGCGAGACTCTCGCTTAGGATCCGGAGGGCCCACTGGCCATGGTAGACGGATGGCGAGAGGATTCCGTACCCCGTTTGCGGTCGCCGTGTTCTGGGTGAGCTGCCCGCCGGTCAGCTCCACGCTGGTCTCGCCGGAAATGAAAAGCCCGCCCCCATTCTCTTCGGCGTAGTTCCCGATGAACGACACGCCGGGCATTTTGAACTGCGGTTTATAATGCATGAGCTCAGGCGCGCGCGCGTACCGTGTTGCGGAAAATATAGACGCACAGAAACAGGCCAATCCGAAGTGATGAAAGCTCCTCCGCCGTTCGAGGCGGCGTTCGAAGCGAAGGAGACGGAGGAGAGAGCCAAGGCGCCAACGTCGACCGCGTACAGGCCCCCGCCGAGTTGTCTGGCTTCGTTGTCGAAGAGGGCGCTTCGCGCAGCCGTGAGAGACAGGCCCCTGCGCATGCGCATAATCAGCGGAGGCTCTGCATCGGAAAGCACGGCGATCAGCTCGACGGCGCACGATCCGTCCAGAGACATGCCGCCGCCATCAGCTGCTCTATTTGAGGAAATGTTGACGCCGTCGAGCCGGGCGCGCAGCCTCGGGCAGCCTTCAGCCGACGGATCCCTGCATGCGGCGCTGGTAACGAAAGCTGCGCATGGTTTCATGTCAGTGGACCACCCAGCTGCAGGCCGCCCGGCCCGCGACGCATGCGCACCGAGCCCGGCGCCTGTGTTGGCGCGGTTTTCCGAGATGACGCTCCCGTCTGAAAGCGAGAACGAGAGAAGCCCCTCGATGTAGAAGCCGCCCCCATTAGCTGCATACGACAAATTCATGCACACGAAAGCGAGCCAGGAAGCGAAAGAGATCTAGACGCACCCGCCGCGGCGTTGCGAGCCACGCGCGTCCGAACGAACGACGCCGAGCTGGAGTTCAGGCGCTGCGCGTACGTGGCGGGGCCGCGGATGGTGACGCCGCCCCCGTTCGTGACGGCCCTGTTGGACTCGAAGATGGAGTCCTCGACGGCGACGTAGGCGGGGCGCGAGGTGGCGGCGACGTAGAGCGCGCCTCCCATGCCCGTGCGCGACTCGTTCTCCGAGAATACGCATCCGGACACGTTCGCCGAGTGGGACCGTTCCGTCGGGGGCGAGCGGGAGCCCACCCAGACGGCGCCGCCGGTGTCCGCCGAGTTGCCGGTGAACGAGATGTTCTGGAGAGCCATCTGAAGCACGGAGAGCGCCGCGAGGCCGCCGCCGCCGTCGGTTCCGGTTCCTCCGCTCTCTGCGTTGCTCGCGAACGACGAAGCCTCGATCCTGCAGCAGGAAGCGGTCATCACACAAGCAGCATATATAGAAAGACGACGATGAAATTTTAGGGCGGGAAAATATATAATTCGCACAAGAGGCGGGAAGCGTTGATCACTAGAGCGCCCCCGCCTCTTCCGGAGGCCACCGTGTTCTGAACGAACGAAACATTCCGCCTGAAACGAATCGGGTCAGAAAGACGAAGAGAGCCTCGAGAGGATTGCACGAGCGGTCTCACAGAGTGACGCGGTCCATGCCGGTGGAGAGAAGGCCCCCGCCGCCGCCGTCGACCTGCGAAGCGAGCGGCAGGTGCGTGTTGTTGAAGAATAGGCTGTCGCTGATGCTGCAGACGACGCATCAGCCGCTGTAAAGCAGCCCGAGGAAAAGCAGAGGAAAATCAGAGAAGATAGAAGCGCTCACGTAACACTGCCCCTATTGCCAGCGCTACCGCCCTCGAAGCCGGAGAGGCCCGCGCCGACCCAGAGCCCAACGCCGCCGGAAATGGAGTCGGCGTAGCTCGCAGATTGGGCGATGTTGTTGAGAAGCGACGTCCGCCTCACTGCCCATGCCGCGGGATACATCACATGCGTTCAAAGCCACGACTCGCATGCGCACCGATGACAGTGCCGGCCCCCTGGACCATGAGACCCGCGCCGGCGGAGAGCGCGCTGTTGGAGTCGAACGCGCAGTCCTCGACCCGCACCGTCGTCGCCAGACCCGGCGACCGAGCAAGAACGGCGTAGACAGCGCCCCCGTACGCACCTATGCAAAAGTAAATCAACCGGCGATGCAGACATTCTAGTTACGTATACTCGGATCCAAATTTAAAGCAGCGCACCCGATCGGGAAGACGTGAAGTTCGAGCGCAGGATTGCGATGCTGTCGGTGATGTCGTACAGCGCGACCGCGCCGCCGTGGATCTTGCGGGCCGTCGAGTTGCTCGCGGCGCCCACAGCGTCCGTCGATCCGCTGATCGTGAGGGACGCTGCGAAATACGATATATTCGATATGCGCGTAAGGAGCTGCCGGTTGCGCACACGCTCTGAAAAATAACGTTGAAAATCAGCGCACCCTTATTGTTGATAAACAGCGAGTCGCTTATTGTGACGTTCCTGCGAAAGGGTTCAGAGAGGACTGCGGCTGTAATTTACAATCATGCGGCCCGCACGCACTTCCCAAGAGCGAAGTTGACAGCCCCGCCGCCGAGAGCCGCGTTGATATCGCCGCCCCCGAGCGATGCGATGTCTGGGCACAGCAGAATTTGAATTAAGCGCCAGAGAGGACAGGAAGCTGCGAGCGGACCGAACAGGGCGGTTCCAGAGCCGACCGTGGCGGCGTCGTTCCAGATCACCTGAGAATCGACACGTCATCCAGGCGGAAATTAAATACACGATGAGCCAGACACAGAAGCGTGGCTCGCCTCGTTGTTTCTGAAGTGGCAGTTCGTGATCGCGACGTTGTTGCAGCCGGCGAAGTCCTGGTTGGGGCTGAGCAGCCACTCGCCTGCGAAGTCGGAGCGTTTCATTGATGGGAGGAATCTGAAAAGGGAAAGTGGGTCTAATCAATTACCACACTGGATCGCGCCCCTGCACACACAGAACAAGCGCGTGAGCCTCGCGATCGCGTGGCGGACAATCCAGACGCATCCGCATCCGTGAATTCGAAATAAAGCAAAGCGCACCCGGCGGGCGAGCTGGAGGCGCCCTGGTTGCTGATCGTGCGCGGGGAGCGCGTCAGGTACCGCGCGTTCGCGAAGGCGAGCCCCGTGATGTGGCTCGTCCCCAGCAGCCGCGTCGACATGTACAGGTGCCATCCCTGCCAAAGGGTCGCGCGAGCTCAACTTCTGTCCAGGCCCCGGCCGCCGACGTCGACGTCGGCTGCAGCTAGCTATAGCCGTACCTGGCGCTCAGCGTCGAGGATGGTGTACAGGGGCCCCGACAGGCCCATCAGCGTCAGGTGGAGGTAGGCGATGCTGTTGTCCTGCGAGCGCAAGCCCGGGCCGGGCGTAATCATAATTATAAGATGCACCGAGCAGCAATCTTGAAGGCTACAACGAATCTCGCCTGGTAGGAGAGCCGCCGGTTGCTGATGCCGGTGTACCGCCCGGGGAGCACGACGATGCGGAAGCGGTTGACGGGGAAGCCCTAAAGAAAGAACGTGGCGAGGGCAGAATTTAGTACGTATGCTTATTCATTCATCCGAAGGTTTAGGAAAGAAACTACCTGCCCAGCCAAGTAGGTCTGCACCGCCGAGAGAGCCTTCTGCTCGACGGGGATCGGCCGTCACCGCAGGGCTCGTGCAGAGGCTGAAATCTTGAAATCCGGCACGGACCGCGATCGTTCGGAAGGGGTTGTTCCACGAGTACCCGTTATCGCAGGGGTACTGCGTGCACCAGATCACGTCGGTGCCGCGCGGGCTTACATACAGCTGCGCCAGAGGTCAGGCGGATTTAAGACGGAGCGCCCATACAAGCCGAAAAAGGCCTGACCACGTTGTTCGCGGTCGGCGAGCTCGACGGGATTCCCCCGCCGCCGTTGACGGGCCACGTCGGGCGCGCCAGTGGGCAGTAGGCGCACGTCCCTGTTATAATTAATTCGAGGCGCTCACATGCATATGCTCAGGAGATCTTAATCTAGATCGCATTCGAAAGAGGGCAAGGGAAATGGCTTCGGACCGTCGTGGTACGAGTTAAGACCTCCAGCACACCAGCCTTGGGGGGGCTCCGGCGTCTCGCAATCCGGGTCGTGCAGGCCGCAGCCGCAGTCGCAGCCGTCCCTAGTCCCGTAGTTGTCTATAGCGCAAGTCCAGTTTGAAGCCACAAGCGGCGCCAGACCTGCGGCGCGCGTGCGTTTAGATCAGGATTCTGGTACTCGGGGCGGGGATGGGCACGCACGCGTCGGGACATTGCAGCGGGCGCCTGTAAAGTTCGCGTTGCAGGCGCACGTCCCATTTACGCACTGGCCGTTGATGCAACTGGGACATGTCACTGGATGGCGGGTCAGTACTAGTCCAACAGAAAAGCCGTTCAGGCGGCCAGGGAGTCGCTCACAGCGGACGTAAGAAGCATTGAAGCGCATGGTCGAGTTGAGCGTCGACGTGTACACGACGAGCAGCCGCGTGCGCGACGTCGTCACGTTCACGTTCGAGGCGGTACCCGAGAAGCGCGCGAGGACCGGCGCCGACTCCTTGTCCCCGTCGAACACTGAAGGATCGCGCGCGGGCGAACTCGAATCAGTCAAATTGCGAAGCGAGAGGACAGCCTTCAGCGAGAGAAGGATAAATTTCGAACCCGTCAGGCTGTCCTGCTGCTGCAGGCTGGCATTGTGAAGCTGGAAAGCGATGCCGTCGGGGGGCCCGCCGGCTGTCCTCGTCACGTCGATGACCCAACGGCACGTGACACCCCCCGTCACGACGGGGTAGCCAGCCCCGCCTGATCATGATCACGACATGGCGGTGAGCGGGACACGCGATATCGATGATCATGAGGAGAGGGGGCCGGCGGGGTGGAGGGGGAGGGAGCAGCTATACGGGTGGAATGGGGTGGCCTTGGGGTGGCCAATGGAGGGGGTGGGGGGAGGGGTGGGGGAAACTGGAGAGGGGGGGGTAGGGTGGAGTAGGGGAAGGGAATGGGGGCGGCAGGAGGGCAGGGGGAGGGGAACGCGGGGGGATGGGTAAGGGGAGGGAGAGGAGGGGAGAGTGGTGGTGGGGGGGGGGGGGGGGGGGGCTGGTGAGGGGAAGGGCGGAAAGGGGAAGGGCGCGGGGGGGGGGGGGGGGGCGGGGGGTAAGGGCAGGGGGGGGAAGGCGGGGAGGGGAGGGGGGAGGCGGAAGGGGAGAACGGGGGGGCGGAAGGGCGACGGGGGAATATTTTAATGAGGGAGGGGGGGAGGTGGAGGGGGTACGGCACCGTGCAGGTAGTTACTCGGCATGTTCAGATTGGTCGTCATGTTGTGTCTGCAGTTGAAAGAGACTGGGGAGGGGTACGACACGTCAATCGTGCGCGAAGCTCAAGGGTTACAGATCTAGATCTAGAACAGAGAAATCGAGACACCGCACCCGCTTGCACGAAGATTCCCCATCCTTCGAACTGCACGTCAAAGTCGATCATCCAGTACACGAGGAGCTTCGGCCTGCGGGGCCAGTTGCTGGGCCGGCTGATCTGTATCGCCTGCACCGTCCCGTTTCCCGTGACGACCCGAAGCGCCGGCGGGTGGTTCACGTCGGTCGGGTTCGGCCCCGCGAGCCACGCCGTCGGATTGCTGTCCGTGATGTCCACGAAGACAAGAGAGTCGCCCGGACTCTCCAGATCGATGTACGTCACGCCGGCGACGATCTGATCGACCCCGGCCCGCGGCCGGTGCTCGTAAGGGGCGCGAGAGGGTCGCGCGGCCGGGCAGAGCGCACAGTGGTGACTCCCGCGGGGGCCTCGAAGGTCCACGCGCATGTGGGTTGGCTGTTGATCGAGTACGGCTGCCCAGGTGCAAAAGGCGTCCACCCGTTGGGCGTGGAGGTGTACGGGCCGTTCCAGTGCGGCCCTGTGCAGAGAGCAGAGCGCGGCGCGTAAGACGTGCGACTGAGAGGCGGGGCAGCCGCAGCGGACCGTAGGCGACGTCCGGGGGGCTATCTTCTAGAAAGACCGGCGCCTGGGAGACCGGAAGCGGCCTCAGCGTATCGATGACGAGATGGCGGTTCTGGCTCATGTACTGCGCAGCGAGGAGAGCGTGTGTGAGCCCTTGAGCTCGAGCGCAGCTTCAGGAGCGCTCGCGCGGCAATCCTCCGTGACGATCAAATTAAAGCACCGAACGCCGCCGTGCAGCGACCGACGCGCACCTGATTCGGGGTGCCCAGGCAGTACTGGTGCGTGTACTGCCGACTGCTGAAATCCACGCTTCCCTGTCCGGCTGCCAGCTCGATGCCGGTGAACACTTGCAATTGAACGATGACCACGAGCGCCGCCAGCCGCGCCCCGCTCGTTTGGACTGCACATAGTACACCTCTGCACGCTACACTAGCGCGCTGAACGCTGGCCGCTCTGCAGCGGCGCTGCTGCAGCCGGGGCGGTACCGGTCCTGCTCGGGCGCCGCCCATCGCCGCCTTCTCCGAGCGCGACTATGCCCTCCCGCTTGCAGGAAACATTGCCAGCGGCGATTCAGCGCTCGCTGACTCCGCCGCCCCCTCCCGCGAGCTGAGGGCCCATTGTTCAGCCAACTCGGAGGTCTGGATAAGATGCGGCAATTGCGCAAGGTCGATCTATCAGTAGCTGTGATCTTTCCGACGACACCGAGCTGCTCGCCGAGCGCCCGGCCTCTTCGCGTTGCGGGTGGCTGGCTGGATTTAACCCTGTACCCTCGTTCCGGCCCTTTCGCGGATTTCTCCACCTGCGCATGCGCATGCGCTCTTTGCCACTGCCAGCTGCGCTTTTAGCTGCTACCGGTAGCTGCGCGAGCGCTCGCCGCTCGGACTGACGAACATTTGATCCGGCCGGCGCCGCCCAGCGCGCGCGGCGGCCAAATTAAACTGCCACCACGTACGTATTCTACGGTACGCCTGCTCTCACTAGCTGTCAATCTCCTGCGCTGTTCTCGCTTTGCTCGCGTCTTGCTGCTGCGTCGGCTCCACGCGCGCCGACGTCGACGTCGACGTCGACGGCCACGGCCGCGGCCGCGGCATGCGCAACGGCCGCGCCGTCGACGTCGCTTCCGATGCTGGCCTCCGCATCGCGCGGAGGCCCGTGCCTGCGCGCTCGGATTCCTTCCAATGAGCTCGAATTCCTTCCAATGAGCTCGAGAGCCTAAGGCGGGCCGCCCGCGCCTGCAGGCTCGGCGGCGGCGGGCCGGGGCACAGCGAGAATTATTTCGGGTACGATTTCGGCGAATGCCGAAATGAGCTATCCCCCGCCGAAATCAGCTCGAGATAGCAGGCGCCGTCGCGCATAGAAGCGGAGGCGTAGGAGGCGAGGCGTAGCGACAGCTATGTTCTGGAAGCAGTTTCAACGTTGTCTGTGCCCTCGCGCACCGGCACCAGTGGCGCGAGTACGATCGCCCTACAACGTGTCGCTCCGCGCGAGCTAGCCCGTCAGAAGACATGCAAAAGCTTCGGAGAAGTGCTTTCGTCCTAGCCTAGCCGCGCGCGCTCGTGATACTGCGGTAGTTAACGTTGCTCACTGGAGCTATATAGCCGACAGCTGGCCGACTATCTATAGCTGTATAGCGCGCTATCTAGGCACATCATGCCCCGCCCGCCCCGCCCTGCCGCGGCGCGCCCAGCCTCGCCGACGGGGCTGAGGCCAGGTCCGCGCCGCCCCCGCCGCCCCCCGCCCGCCGCGAGCCGCGCTGACGCCCGCGCGCAGGCCGGATCGCGCCCCGCGCCGGCCCCTGCCCGCCCCGCCCCGCCGCGGCGCGCCCCGCCTCGCCGACGAGGCTGAGGCCAGGTCCGCGCCGCCCCGCCGCCCCCCGCCCGCCGCGAGCCGCGCTGACGCCCGCGCGCAGGCCGGATCGCGCCCCGCGCCGGCCCCTGCCCGCCCCGCCCCGCCGCGGCGCGCCCCGCCTCGCCGACGAGGCTGAGGCCAGGTCCGCGCCGCCCCCGCCGCCTCCCCGTCCGCCGCGAGCCGCGCTGACGCCCGCGCGCAGGCCGGATCGCGCCCCGCGCCGGCCCCTGCCCGCCCCGCCCCGCCGCGGCGCGCCCCGCCTCGCCGACGGGGCTGAGGCCAGGTCCGCGCCGCCCCTGCCGCCCCCCCGCCCCCCGCGAGCCGCGCTGACGCCCGCGCGCAGGCCGGATCACGCCCCGCGCCGGCCCCTGGCCGCCCGCCCCGCCGCGGCGCGCCCCGCCTCGCCGACGGGGCTGAGGCCAGGTCCGCGCCGCCCCGCCGCCCCCCGCCCGCCGCGAGCCGCGCTGACGCCCGCGCGCAGGCCGGATCGCGCCCCGCGCCGGCCCCTGCCCGCCCCGCCCCGCCGCGGCGCGCCCCGCCTCGCCGACGAGGCTGAGGCCAGGTCCGCGCCGCCCCGCCGCCCCCCGCCCGCCGCGAGCCGCGCTGACGCCCGCGCGCAGGCCGGATCGCGCCCCGCGCCGGCCCCTGCCCGCCCCGCCCCGCCGCGGCGCGCCCCGCCTCGCCGACGGGGCTGAGGCCAGGTCCGCGCCGCCCCCGCCGCCTCCCCGTCCGCCGCGAGCCGCGCTGACGCCCGCGCGCAGGCCGGATCGCGCCCCGCGCCGGCCCTGGCCGCCCCGCCCCGCCGCGGCGCGCCCCGCCTCGCCGACGGGGCTGAGGCCAGGTCCGCGCCGCCCCTGCCGCCCCCCGTCCCCCGCGAGCCGCGCTGACGCCCGCGCGCAGGCCGGATCACGCCCCGCGCCGGCCCCTGGCCGCCCGCCCCGCCGCGGCGCGCCCGCCTCGCCGACGGGGCTGAGGCCAGGTCCGCGCCGCCCCCGCCGCCCCGCCGCCCCCGCGAGCCGCGCTGACGCCCGCGCGCAGGCCGGATCGCGCCCCGCGCCGGCCCCTGCCCGCCCCGCCCCGCCGCGGCGCGCCCCGCCTCGCCGACGGGGCTGAGGCCAGGTCCGCGCCGCCCCCGCCGCCCCCCGTCCGCCGCGAGCCGCGCTGACGCCCGCGCGCAGGCCGGATCGCGCCCGCGCCGGCCCCTGGCCGCCCCGCCCCGCCGCGGCGCGCCCCGCCTCGCCGACGGGGCTGAGGCCAGGTCCGCGCCGCCCCCGCCGCCCCCCGTCCGCCGCGAGCCGCGCTGACGCCCGCGCGCAGGCCGGATCGCGCCCCGCGCCGGCCCTGCCCGCCCGCCCCGCCGCGGCGCACCCCGCCTTGCATCCCTGTCCTTCTTGAAAATCACACTCGAGCACACACACTACAGAAATACAAAAAATACAGAAGAGCGAGAGCGAAAAATCGCGACGAGCGAGGCCGGCGATAAAGTTTTGGGAGAGAATTCGAACTCGGGGCCGGGCCAAAGCGTTTGCCGATTTTGACATTTTCCCCCGAATTCGCGCACAATCTCGAGAATCACGAATATTCTGGCGGAATTTTGGAAAGACTCCGGCGAGAATTCGGGGCCACGCCGGTTTCCGGTTTTGACATTTCCCCCGAAATTCAGAATTCACTACAGATAGCTAGCTATAAAGCGGGCCGCGAAGGCAAAGTAAATACATTCGGGCATTCCAGAAGCTGGTACTATTACTCTGATATAAGGTGAGCCGGGGCCGGCACCGCCGGGCTCGACACAGAAGAATCGCCTCGAGGGAGTGAGGGGGGCACCTGAGAATGATGGGCCCGCGGAACCACGCCCGTCCTCCCCAGGGCGGGCCCCGCGCCTGCATCCGAGCCCTGAGAACCAACATCGATTACATTGGGATTCAGTTTATATAAGGTGAGCCGGGGACGCCGGGCACGACACAGAAGAATCGCCTCGAGGGAGTGAGGGGGGCACCTGAGAATGATGGGCCCGCGGAACCACGCCCGTCCTCCCCAGGGCGGGCCCCGCGCCTGCATCCGAGCCCTGAGACACAACATCGATTGCATTGGGATTCAGTTTATATAAGGTGAGCCGGGGACGCCGGGGGCGACACAGAAGAATCGCCTCGAGGGAGTGAGAGGGGCACCTGAGAATGATGGGCCCGCGGAACCACGCCCGTCCTCCCCAGGGCGGGCCCCGCGCCTGCATCCGAGCCCTGAGACACAACATCTATTACATTGGGATTCAGTTTATATAAGGTGAGCCGGGGACGCCGGGCACGACACAGAAGAATCGCCTCGAGGGAGTGAGGGGGGCACCTGAGAATGATGGGCCCGCGGAACCACGCCCGTCCTCCCCAGGGCGGGCCCCGCGCCTGCATCCGAGCCCTGAGACACAACATCTATTACATTGGGATTCAGTTTATATAAGGTGAGCCGGGGACGCCGGGGGCGACACAGAAGAATCGCCTCGAGGGAGTGAGAGGGGCACCTGAGAATGATGGGCCCGCGGAACCACGCCCGTCCTCCCCAGGGCGGGCCCCGCGCCTGCATCCGAGCCCTGAGAACCAACATCGATTACATTGGGATTCAGTTTATATAAGGTGAGCCGGGGACGCCGGGCACGACACAGAAGAATCGCCTCGAGGGAGTAAGAGGGGCACCTGAGAATGATGGGCCCGCGGAACCACGCCCGTCCTCCCCAGGGCGGGCCCCGCGCCTGCATCCGAGCCCTGAGACACAACATCTATTACATTGGGATTCAGTTTATATAAGGTGAGCCGGGGACGCCGGGGGCGACACAGAAGAATCGCCTCGAGGGAGTGAGGGGGGCACCTGAGAATGATGGGCCCGCGGAACCACGCCCGTCCTCCCCAGGGCGGGCCCCGCGCCTGCATCCGAGCCCTGAGACACAACATCTATTACATTGGGATTCAGTTTATATAAGGTGAGCCGGGGACGCCGGGCACGACACAGAAGAATCGCCTCGAGGGAGTGAGGGGGGCACCTGAGAATGATGGGCCCGCGGAACCACGCCCGTCCTCCCCAGGGCGGGCCCCGCGCCTGCATCCGAGCCCTGAGAACCAACATCGATTACATTGGGATTCAGTTTATATAAGGTGAGCCGGGGACGCCGGGCGCGACACAGAAGAATCGCCTCGAGGGAGTGAGGGGGTCATCAGAGAATGATGGGCCGGGCCCGATCGCGAGGAACCACCGTGGCACGCCCGGCCTCCCCAGGGCGGGCCCCGCGCCTGCATCCAAGCCCTGAGAAACAACATGTGGTATACATGGATTCAGAATCTATAAGATGCGCCGGGGTGCCCGGGCCCTAGTGGGATGGCAAGAGCGAGACCAGGGCACCATGTGCCATCCACAGAAGTTTCTTTTCGAACTGAATATCTTTGGATAGAATTGAGCTCTATTACATCAGAGTACATCATAAGAACGACAATGAAAAGAACTTTCAGGATATATAAAAAGGTCGGGACTCGCAAAGTAATCTAACCTGTAAGAGCCCGCCAAAACGTCTGACGAGCTCTCAAGCCTGACATCATGGCGTCTTGATCATGACCTCATCCAACTCTGTCATCCGATCATGAAAACTGACCTCGGTGAGTGGCTCCATTCCCAGTCAACAACAGCATGTGTGTTGCATCATATAAAGGCTTAAACAAGCCTCATATATCACTCATTAACAGGGCATCGCTTGTTGGAACGAGATTTCGGAAATTATTACGGCCAAGTGCCGCCTAGAGCTAGCTATATGCCCCGGCGAGATGCCCCGCCGCGCGCCGCGCCTCCGCCCCGCCCGGAGAGCCGCGCCGCTGCCCGCGCCGCCTCCCGCGCCGCCCGGCGAGATGCCCGCCGCCCGCCGCGCCTCCGCCCCGCCCGGAGAGCCTCGCCGCCGCCCGCCGCGCCTCCCGCGCCGCCCGGCGAGATGCCCCGCCGCGCGCCGCGCCTCCGCCCCGCCCAGAGAGCCTCGCCGCCGCCCGTCGCGCCTCCGCCGCGTGCGGCGAGCCTCGTCGCCGCCCGCCGCGCCTCCGCCCGCCCGGAGAGCCGCGCCGCTGCCCGCCGCGCCTCCCGCGCCGCCCGGCGAGATGCCCCGCCGCCCGCCGCGCCTCTGCCCACCCGGAGAGCCGCGCCGCTGCCCGCCCGCGCCTCCCGCGCGTGCAGCGAGCCTCGTCGCCGCCCGCCGCGCCTCCCGCACCGCCCGGCGAGATGCCCGCCGCGCGCCGCGCCTCCGCCCCGCCCGGAGAGCCGCGCCGCTGCCCGCGCCGCCTCCCGCGCCGCCCGGCGAGATGCCCCGCCGCCCGCCGCGCCTCCGCCCCGCCGGAGAGCCTCGCCGCCGCCCGCCGCGCCTCCCGCGCCGCCCGGCGAGATGCCCGCCGCGCGCCGCGCCTCCGCCCCGCCCAGAGAGCCTCGCCGCCGCCCGTCGCGCCTCCGCCGCGTGCGGTGAGCCTCGTCGCCGCCCGCCGCGCCTCCGCCCCGCCCGGAGAGCCTCGCTGCCGCCCGCCGCGCCTCCGCCGCGTGCGGCGAGCCTCGTCGCCGCCCGCCGCGCCTCCCGCGCCGCCCGGCGAGATGCCCCGCCGCGCGCCGCGCCTCCGCCCCGCCCAGAGAGCCGCGCCGCTGCCCGCCGCGCCTACGCGGCGTGCAGTGAGCCTCGCCGCCGCCCGCCGCGCCTCCGCTCCGCCTGGCCGCGCCTCGGCCCTATGCGGCCGCCCCATGACTTGTCTATGAGAAAACTCCTGAACGTGGTACGAACTGTTCATATCGCTTGCCGGAAGGGCGGGTCCCCGCATGGATCGCGCTGCGTCAGCATCTGCGCTGCGTCGCCGAGTCGCCCTGCGCCACGGAGTACTCAGCCCTGGGGACTCATAGGAGAGAATGTATTAGAAGTGGCACGCACGAAGCTTTTCGCTCGTTAGCGGCTCGGGCTGTGTATCGGTTGCCTGTCGCCACATCGCGCCGCGCCAGTTCTTGGCATCCTTGGCATCCTCGCACACGTATGCTTGCACGCGCTCAGCTGCACGATGGGATGCAGCTGCGGGACCATTGCACATGGTTGCAGCAGCAATGCAGCTGCGGGACCGGGGTACCAGTACGCGATTGGACAGGGTACACATCCAAAAAGCCTTCGTCAACGTCTTCGTCCCGCAGGCCTCGCTGGCCGCCGCCCGAGCAACAGCATTGAACCGCGACTCCTAGCGCATTCCTGTCCTCTTCACGCGCAGGTCCTTGTTCATCGGCTTCCGTTCATCGGCTTCAACGGACACCCGCTGCGGTCGGTCTCCCGCCGTCCACTTGGTGCCACGCTGGCTAACTAGCTCTTGAGGGCGGACAGCAACCCTTCCGAGCACCGAGACGCGAATTCCGACGCTCTGGACCGAGACGCGATGGCAGGTTCGAACAAGTGCCCAAGACACCGTCCTGCCATCGGATTTGCTAAGTGATCTGACTACTCCGTGCAGGAGCCCTCGGTGGTCTCCCTAGGCCTGCGTTCCGCGTTCCGCGGGCCGGGCCCTCTGGCACCAGGTACGCGCGCGCCCCAGGCTGCGCCACGTTAGCTAGCAATGCTTGCTAGCAAGCGCGCCAGGCCGGTCCATCCTATAGCTTCCCGTCCCGCGCTGAGCTTAGGTGCCACGCCTTGCCGTGACTTCGCGCGTGCAGGCGCCTGGCGGCACCGCGGCACGCGCAACGAGGCGCCGCGGATGTGGTGGAGCACATGGAGCGGCGCCGGCGGCTGGGACAAGTGGGCGATGGCGCTGCGCGGATGGCGCTGCGAGTAGCTAAGAGGTGGTCAACGAGGCGCGATGTAGGTGTAGCTAGCTAGCTAGCGAGACCATTCAGGCATCTGATAGCTAGCTAGCTAGAGAGTGAGTGCAATCGAGATTGGCTGCTCGCTGGTGGGCGCGCGGCGCGGGTGGACGGGTGCTCCGGTCACAGGCCTGCGAGATAAGCTTAAATAAGCTTAGATGCCTGCCGAGATGAGCTTAAATGGTATTTCGGACTCATCATTGCGTGTCCGTTTCACTGAAATGGTATCTCGGGTTTTACTTAAGATACACCCGAGTTAATTCTCGCTGTGGGGCAAGGCGCACCCCGGCGGGTAGGGCATCTCCTCGTCGCTGTCAAACTCGACCGTCTCGTCTCTGGACCACTGCCCCGTGCGCGGGTCCCTGCGCGGGCGCGGCGCCCGTACGTTAGGCGGAGGTTCCGACGGCGAGCGAGTCTGGAATTCGAAGACGAGCGCATGCGCACCGGCGCCAGCCGAAGTCCGCGAGCCGGAGCGCGAGCTGGTGGTCCTCGGCGGTGCGTGGGGCCCAGGACGGAGCGGACGGAGGCAGGCGCGCGGATGCAGGGAGCGCCGATGAGGAGCCGCTTAGGCCGGCGTCGCCTCTCGCCCGCTTCGCAGGCCCCGCCCGCTGTTGATAGTTAGCCACAGGGCTGGAAACGCACGGAGAATGGGGGGCCGACGTGTTTACCTGTGCAGAATCTTTGCGTCTTAAAGGAGGCAGTGGATTCGTCCGCGTATGCTCCTGCTGAGGAGCAGGCCCTGAGGATGTCTTCTCTGAGCTGCAGCTAGCGCTGTCCGCGTTGCCGCCGTGCCTGCTGCAGCTGGAGCCGCTGGCGCGAGCCTGACGCCTCGCCTGGGCCTCCTCCTTGTGCCGCTTGCCCGTCCGGTGGAGGACGAGCGCGTCAAAAGTGTCCAGCACTGGTGTAGAGCGGCAGACTGCGGCCGGCGGGCATGAGAGGCGCGACGTGAGCGATCTGAAAGAACTCAAGCGCTACCGAGGCAGGCCCACTTGCCGTTCGAGAGCTGCGGCCAGGCCGACGTCGGCGGAGCGCGAGGCGCGTACGCCAGCGCGCACGCACCTGTTTTCCCTCATCGCGCCGCACGTTCTCACCAAAAAGCTCGTTCACCTGCGAGGCAGAAAGCGGAGGGCGCGCTTAGGAACCAGGCAGCTGCAGCCAGGCTGCGAGACCGGCGACGCGCACCCGACGCTTCCTGAACGCTCTGTCCACGCTTGGGTCTCGGCTGTCGCCTAGAACGTTGCCGCCCATGAGGCACAGCTAGAGGCAAGCCAGGCAAGCCTGGCAAGCCGCAGCAAGCCTGGCAAGCCGTCAGGCGGGTACAGCGCAAGTGCGAGATGCCGCCGGGCGGAGGCCGGGGCGCTGGCACGCGAGAGCGGGCGCTGCCCAGAAAGGCGCGCATTTGTTTCCCGTGGGATTCGCAGTGCTCTGTGACCGGCGTGCAGGTTGTGGTGAGAAAACTCCCTTACGCCCTCAACGAGGAGGGCTTCAAGTCGACAATCGAGAAGTATGCCGGGCAGTACGACTGGATCAGCTACCAGATGGGGAAGATTGGGTCCGTCCTGCCCGGTCTGCGTTTCGACCGCTGATGAAGGCGCTCGCCCTGCAGCACGAAGAAGAGCGTGTACTCGCGTGCCTTCATGAACTTCAAGACGGCCGATCTGGCCCAGGAGTTCCTCCGGCAGTTCAATGGGCACGCTTTCATCGACTCCAAGGGTGCGCCCGCGCCGCCGCTCCCGGAGCCGCTGCTGCATGCATCGGACATCAGGTGCACAAGCTTTCTTGCCAACACGGCGGCGCAGGCACGGAGTTCAAGGCGGAGGTCGAGTTCGCGGTCTACCAGCGCGTGCCCAAGTCTCGCCGCCCCGACGCTCGGCAGAACACGATCGAGAAGGGTTCGCCACGTCCCTCCTGTGCATGTCGATCATTCTGTGACCCCGCTCCCCCAGACGCCGACTTCCTCGCTTTCTGCGAGCTTTTGAAGAAGGTTCCGGACCTGCTCCCGAGCGCCGAAGTCCAGATGGACCGGCGCGAGGCGGAGGAGAAGGCCGCTGCGGGTTCGCGCGCGCGCTTTTGCGACCGCCAGCCTCCGCCTTTCGGCTCATGACCTCCCGGCAGCTGCGCACGGGGGCAGCCTTCCGACCAAGACCACGCCGCTGCTGGAGGCCCTGCGCGAGAAGCGCCGCCAGAAGGCCGAGGCGAAGGTGCCGGGGTGGCGCTTTCGCTCGCTCGGGCCTCGCTCACGCGCGCCGGGGCGCGCAGGCGAACGCAAGGGCCCGGGAGGACGCCCGGGGGCCCAAGCGCATCATGAAGCGAGAGGGCCCGCCCCCCGCCCAGGCCGCTTCCGCCGCCGCCGCCTCCGGCGCGGGCAAGGGCGAGGTCCACCTGGGTACGCGACGCCCGGCCGCCCGCGCAGGCGGCGCCCTGAACGTGTACCCCGCGCAGATCCGTACGGGCGGCCCCTACCTTCCCCGCACCTCGCCCCGCAGCCACCGAAGCCCGCTACCCCAGCGGTGACCGCCCCCACACAATCCGTTCTCTTGCATGTCTCATTCCCCGGACAGAAGCGGGATTCCGGCGGCGGGCCGGGTCGGGGAGGCGGGCGGCCGTCCTCGGCCCCGCAGGGCGGCGGTCGGGGCGGGGGCGGGGGCGGGCGGGATCAGCGTCCGCAGTCCGCGGCCCCGCAGCAGCCGGCGGCAGCCCAGGGCGCGGCAGTGAGCACCGTCAGCCGCGGCGCCGTCCTGACGACGACGCGGGAAGTGTCGGCGACGTCGGCCGGGGGCGAGGGGCAGCCGCAGGCGGCCCTGGCGAGGGCGGGCGCGGCGGCCGCGGGGGCGGGGCGGCCGCGGCGGCAACAGGAACAACCAGGCGCAAGCCCCGCTCGTTTCCCTCTCGCAGACGGCGCCCGCCCCCGGCACGCCGGGCGAGGGCGGCCGCGGCGGACGCGGCGGCAACTGGCGGGAGAAGGGCGGTCACGCCCCGGCTCCCGCTGCTTCATCCGCCCCGCAGGCCCCGCCGGCCGGCGGCGGCGGCGTCGTCATTGAGACGGCTGTACCCATCGCCGCCCTGCCTACGGCCCGGGAGGAGGGCGCGGGCGGAGGAGGGCGCCGGGGAGGCTGGCGCGGCGGCCGCGGCGGCCGCGGCGGCCACGGCGGGCACGGCGGCGGCCAGTGGGCGCCCAAGGACAACGTCCAGCAGCCCGCGGCGCCGATCAAGATCATGAGCCGGCCCGCGGTGAGCCCGCCTGCTCGCCGTTTTGGCCGCGCTCGGGTCTCTGAGCGCTCCTTTACAGACGGCGACGTCGGGAGAGTGAGCGGCCAGCAGCGACCAGCATGTGGAATTGTGGTCCTGCTTCATAAGCCGGCGGCGAGGGCGAGGCCTGCGCCGAGAGAACCCGACATTCCGGCCTCGCCAGCAACAGCAGCAGCCGACGGTGCACGTAACAGCACCCCGGCTTGCCGCCGGCGGGTAGCACGCCGCAGGCGGCCGCACAACAGCGCACAACAGCCGAACCCGCGGCCCTTCGCGTCAGGGGAAGCAGAAGCAGCGGATCCGGAGCCAAGGTATACTCGATCGCGGCGCGCAGCTCAGGGAGATATGCAGGCGCTGTTTGATGTTCGAGGCTTGGTGGAATCTCGAAGTGTGCCTTTTACTCGCATTTGCACGCGAGCCTGCCGCGCCAGCTTCCGAAGTTCGCTTGAGACATCCTCGGAAGTGGGCGATATCGATCCCGGCCCGCGCGCGGCCGCTAGCGCTGTAGGCCGGATCAGATCTAGATCTAGAGCTCGAGCCCCGGGGCCCTGCACCAGCTAGCCCCGGCAGGCTCGCCACTAAGCGCTTTAGCTGTAGATATAGCGCTATATATATAGCTAGCGCTAGCGCTATAGCTATAGCTGGTACCGGTCGCTGACGCGGGCCTGCCGCGCAACTTGCTTCTTCCCCCCCTCCCCCCCAAGAACGACAAAACCCGGTAGCCCCTTCGCCTAAGAAAGGACTTTTTTCCAGCGCGGTTTCGCCGCCATGGCGGAGCTACTGACAAAGTGGCTGAACGAGGACGTAGGCCTATCGGTGCAGATCACATCTTTTGAGCGGGACCTTGCCAACGGGTTCCTGCTGGGCGAGCTGCTCGCACGCTTCAACCAGCAGGCGGATTTCGCTAGCTTTATTGATAAGAATGTGCCGGAGGCGGTTCTCAACAACTTCTCTCGCCTCGAGCCATCGATGCGGAGGCTGGGCATCAAGGTCCGCGTCTCGCGCTGCATATAGCTATCGCCCGCTGAACCGCGCCCGCGCCCGCCGCGCCCCCGCAGTTTGATAGCAAGGTTGCGAATGCAGTGATGACAGAGCAGCGAGGCGCAGCCGCCTCTCTCGTGGTGCAGATGAGGCACTCGCTGGAGAACATACAGCGGACGACCCGGGTGCCAGGCGGCTTCACTGTCGCGCAGAGCAAGCGCACGGGTGCCCCTGCATGCGGTGCCGAGCCGCCTGCGCGCTCCGCTCACTCCGCCCCGCGCGTAGGGACCCTGACGCTGCCCGCCCTGAAGACCACCCGGCCGAAGGAGACCTACGAGACGATGGAGCACAAGCTCTTCGACGCGCGCATGCGGGGCACGATGACGAACGTGAACGACCTGAAGCTAGCGATGCACCTGCGGCGGTTTACCGAGGAGATGCTTGAGCACCAGGTCCGTCGGGGGCGGGGCGGGGCGGGGCGCGGGCGCGCCCCGCGCGGCGGCCGACGCGCGCCTGCAGCGTCGTGCGGCCGCCCTCGACCGGGACGAGTCGGACCGGCGGGTGCAGCACATCACGGAGGAGCGCCTCAGGACGCTCGAGAAGACGCGCGAGGGCAAGGAGTGGAAGAAGGCGTGGGAGGAGAGCGGGTGGCAGGACCACGCGAAGAACATGGCGCGCAAGCACGAGCAGGAGCGCACCGCCCTGCGCCTCGAGCTAGCGATGAAGGAGCGCGACCGGCGGCGGAAGCTGGTGCGGCCGCCCGCCCGCCCCCCGCTTTCTTCTCCTCCTTTCCGCCGCGCGGGGGACGGGGCTGACGCGGCGGGGCCAGTACGCTGGCGAGGCGGCGCAGGCGGACGCGGAGGAGGGCGTGCTGGAGTTCGAGCGGACGCTGAAGCGCCTGGAGAGCGAGGGCGCGCGGCCGGCGAGCCGCGACGAGGCGCTCGTCGCCGCCGAGAACCCGATCGTGCGCCTCTTTTGCAGCCCCGCCCCGCCCGCCCGCCCGGGGGGGGGGCGCTGGACCGACGCGGCGCGGCAGGACCACCTCTCGGCGCTGAAGCAGCTGCTGCCGGACCAGCGGGCGCTGGAGGCGTCGGCGCACGAGCACATGTCGCGGATCAAGGAGCGGAGGAAAGAGGAGGTCGAGGCGCGGAAGGAGCGGGAGCGGCGGCGGCGCAAGGTGATGGTGGAGCAGCTGCAGACGCAGCAGGAGGTCGAGGAGAAGCGGCGGGCGGAGCTGCTCGTGGAGAAGCTGCTGAAGCAGAGCCACGAGGAGCAGACGCTGGCCTCGCGGCTCTGGCAGGCTCGCTACGAGAAGGACGTGATGCGGGAGAACCGGCTGCTGCGGGAGCGGCAGTACGAGGAGCGGCGGCAGCGCGACTGGGAGGAGTTCCTCGAGCGCGACGCCGAGCTCGGGAGGAAGCAGCGGGAGGAGTACGCGCGCGACGCCGCCGCCGTCCGCGCGCTCTTCGAGCAGCAGGAGGCCGCCCGCCAGGCCGCCCGCTCCGCCAAGCACTACGGCCTCTGCGAGGGCATCGCCTGGCAGGTCCGCCCGCGCCCGCCCGCCCGCCCGGCTCCTACGGGGCCCCGCGCGGATCCGAACCGGGGTCCCTCCCCCCAGGTCGTGGACCTCGCGACGAAGACGTGCGAGTACCGGGAGCTGGCGGACGCGCAGCTGGTACCCCCCAAGGTCTGGCGGGAGTGGAAGGAGCTCTTCGTGTACGGGCAGCCGCTGTACCCCCCGGGGGAGGGCGCGGCGCCGGCGGAGGGGGAGGACGGGGCTGCGGTGCCGGGGACGCCCGAGGGCGAGGAGGCGGCGGACGTGCTCGACACGGCGATGTACCTCGAGTACAACCGCTCGGAGGGCGTCTGGGCCGACGGGTGCGCACGCACGCACGCCCCCGCGGGGCCGGCCGCGCCTGACGCGCCGCGCCGCGCAGGGAGCCGGGGGAGCTTGCGGTGCGCCTGGGCGCCCTCATCGCTGAGGTCTCGCGCCTGGTGGACCCGCCGCCGCTGCCGCTGCCGCCGCCGCTGCCGGAGTACCCCGTGCGGGCGTGCCTGCTCGGGCGGCCCTTCTCCGGCAAGTCCTCCGTGGCGGCCAAGATGGGCGAGCTCATGGGCTGCCTCGTCCTCGACGTCGACGAGCTCGTCCGCGAGGCCGTCAGGCGCGCCCCGCCCCGCCCCGCCCCGCCCGCAAGCCCAGCGAGGCTCTCCGAGTGGCGCGGCGCTCATGCTTTCTCGCCCGCAGCGCCGCCGAGGCCGGTGAGATGAAGCCGCTGCCGCCGCCCCCGCCGCCGGAGGAGCCCCCCGCGGACGGGTCGGAGCCGCCCCCGCCGGCACCGCCGCCGCCCCCGCCGGCGCCGGAGCCGTCGGCGCGGTCGCTGCTGGGCGTGGAGTGCCAGAAGCTGCTGCTGGAGGGCAAGGAGGTGAACGACCGGCTGCTGGTCTCCCTCGTCGTCGAGGCGCTGGCGCGGGCCGAGGCCGAGGGCCGCACCGCCACCGGCTGGCTCCTCGACGGCTTCCCCCGCACCGCCCTCCAGGCTATGCTCCTCGAGAAGGAGCTCTCCGGGTGCGCCTTTCTTTCTAGAGAAGAAAGCGGCCCCGCGCGGACTCGAGCCGGGGCCGCCCCGCAGCGTGACGCCGCCGGAGCTGGCGGAGATCGAGGCAGCGGAGGCGCGGGCGGCGAAGGGCGGGAAGGCGCCCAAGGGCCAGGCGAAGATGGCGCCTCCGCCGCCAGAGCCGGCGGAGGGCGCCGCGGCGCGGCCCTCGGCGCTGGACGTGGTCATCCGGCTGGACATCGGGGCCGAGCAGTCGGAGCGGCGGGCGCTGGGGCGGCGCCGGGACCCCCTCACGGGGGCCGAGTACCACCTCGAGTTCGACCCGCCGCCGGAGACCGACGCGCTGAACGAGCGGCTCGTGCCCGTCCGCAGCGGCTCGAACGACGAGCAGCAGATCCAGCACCGGCTGGCGGGGTACGCCGAGGAGGCGCCCAAGCTCGAGGCCTTCCTCTCCAAGTACGGCACGCTCTCGCCGCTGGAGGCGGCGGCGCCCCTCAACGACGTGACGAACGCCGTGGAGGACGTCCTCCGCGCCCTCGTCGCGGCCAAGGAGCGGGCGGCGGAGGAGGCGCGCATCCGGCGGGAGGAGGAGGAGGCCGAGCGGGCGCGGCAGGAGGCCGAGGCCGAGCGGCTGAGGCAGGAGGAGGAGAAGCGGCGCAAGGAGGAGGAGGAGAAGCGCGCGGCGGAGGAGGCCGCCCGCCTCGCCGAGGAGGCGCGCCTCGCCCAGTCGCCCGAGCCGGCGGCCAAGGGCGCCAAGAAGCCGGCGGCCGGCGCCAAGGGGGCGGCCAAGGGCAAGGACGGCAAGGGCGGCGACCCGAAGGCGGCGGCGGCGGCGGCCGGGGCGAAGGGCAAGGACGGGAAGGCAGGGGCGGCGGACGCGGCCGGCGCGGCGGCGGCGGCGGCGGCCGGCGGCGGCGTCGACGGGGCGGCGGTGGACGCCCCGCCCGAGCCCGTGGAGCCACCCAAGCCCAAGCCCGAGAAGCTCGACGTCGAGCTGGCCAAGGCGCGCCCCGCCGCGCCTCCGGAGCTCCGCGGTCTCACCTGAGCTGACTTCTCCCCCCTCCCCAGGTGCTCAAGTCCGGGCTGGACGCGTGCGAGGAGGGGTACGTCTCGGGCCTCAAGCGCGCCTTCCGCGTCCTCCGCCACGAGCGCCGCGCCGTGCGCCCCGCCCCCCGCCCCGACCCTATTTCGCGCCCCGCCCGCCTCTGATTTGCGCGCGAGCAGGCGCTGCACCACTTCGCGTCGGGGCGGGCGGCCTTCCTCGACTTCATCCGGCGGCCCGACACCAAGCAGGTGGGCCCGCCGGGGCGCCCGCGCCCGCCCGCGCAGCTCGAGCGCGCCTTCCCCTAACACTTCGCAGGAGACGGTGGACGCCTTCCAGCGGGCCTTCAATGCAGTCGAGCGAGAGCTGCGCCAGGACCCCGACACCAAGGTCCGCCCCGCTCCCTCGCCTTCGGCCGGGGCGGCCCGGCCCGTGCCAAACCGGCCCGCTCGCTCGCGCCTCGCGGTGCAGGCGGAGCTGGGGCTGCGGTGCGACGAGCTGCGGGACGAGCTGTGGGAGGCCTGCGACGTGCGCCGCGCCGAGGCCGAGGGCGAGCTCAAGGCCCTCGTCGAGGACGGCTACCTCGCCGACAAGTTCGAGGTCCGCCGCCGGCCCCTCCGCCCTCGCTCGCGAGCCCTTCTCGCCGACGCCGACGGCGCGCCGGCTGCATGCAGATCATGCAGCACGCGTTCGTGGAGATGGTGCAGTGCGAGGTGAACCGCGACTTCGCCGTCCGCGCCGTCCTCAAGGACCACTTCGACTACATGGAGGTCCGCCCGTCTGCCTCTCTCTCTCCGGGGCGGCATGGATGGATGGATGGCTGAGGGGCGGGCGGGCGGGCGGGCGCAGGGGAAGGACCTGGACCCTATGCCCGAGCAGCCGCCGGAGCCGGCGGTGGTGGACGAGCCGCCGCAGGGCCTCGTGCTTCCCGAGCGCTACAAGAGCCCCCTCGTCGGCAAGTTCAAGGTCAAGCGCATCGCGGTGTCGGCGGCGGCCGGCGGCGGCGCGGCCGGCGGGCCCGGCGGCGCGACGGCGCGGCCGGACGCGGCGGGGGGCAAGGGCGCCGGCAAGGGCGGCGCCAAGAAGGAGGAGCCAAAGAAGGCGGCGGGCGCGGCCAAGGGCGGCGCGGCAGCGGCGGCGGCGGCGGCGGCAGCGGCGGCGGCAGCGGCGGAGGATTTCATGCCCGACCCGCTGGAGCGGTTCGCGCGGGCCCTGAACTACGCATTCAGCCTCGTGAACGACCCGAACGCGCCGCCGCCGCCCCCGCCCGAGGCGGCGGCCGGCGGCGGCAAGGGCGCCAAGGGAGACGCAAAGGCCGCCAAGGACGGCAAGGGCGGCGCGAAGAAGGGCGAGGACAAGGCGGCCAAGGCGGCGGCGGCGGAGGCGGCCAAAGCGGAGGCGGCGGCGGCGGCGGCGGGCGGGCGGGCGGGGAGGGCGGGGCGGGGGACGGGGCGCCGCGGGAGCCGACGGAGCGGGAGCTGGCGATGAAGGAGGCGGACGCCGTCTTCCTGAGGCGGCTCAAGGCGCTGGGCGCCTGCGTGCCGGCCTTCGTCTCGGAGCTGAAGGAGCAGGAGGAGGCCCTGCACGCGCGCCTGGAGGCGGCCCTCTCCGACCGGTACAGGGCCGAGCTGGCGGCCGTCGCGGGGCTCGCCAAGCTCGCGCGGGGCGCGGCGGAGCGCGGCGAGGCGCTCCCGCACCGCCTCCTCATCTCCGGCGTCGACGTTGCCGTCGACGCGGCGACGCTGGCGCCCCCGCCGCAGCCGGCGCCGGCGGCGCCGCCGGCGGCCCCGCGGGAGGCGCCCGAGGGGCGCGCTTCTCGGGGGAGCAGCTGCTGGCGCTCGTGGGCCACCTGCGCTACGTGGCGCCCACGGGGGCCCTCTCCGCGGACGACCTCGTCGGCCTCCTCGCCCGCCTCGCCGCCGACCCCTTCGGCGCCCCCGCCCTCCCCCTCGAGTGGGCCTCCTGGCCCCGCGAGAAGTTCGCGGCCCTCGTCGCCCCCTTCGCGGCGGGGCCCTCGGCCTCGGCCCCGGCCTCGGCCTCGGGCTCGGCGGGGTCGCCGCGGGGGGCGGGCGCGGCGGGGCTGGTGGACTGGCGCGAGCTCGTCGTGGCGGCGTCGCTCCCGTCGGTCCCGAGCCTAGAGGAGGTCCGGTCCCTCCGGGAGGCCTGCGAGATCTGCGACACGCGGCGCCGCGGGCGGCTCCTCTGGCCCCAGTTCCTCGCCGTCCCCTTCTGGTTCGAGGACCTCAGCGGGGAGGGCGCCGCCGGCGAGCGCTCCGCGGCGATCAAGTCCGTCTACTTTGCGATGCTGCAGCAGAGCGGGACGGGCGCCGTCGCGAGCGCCTCGGGCGAGCCGACGGGCGCCGAGGCGGACTCGGGCGAGGCGGCGGCGCTCCAGGCGGAGCGGGAGGTGGACTACCGGCAGCTGCTGCTCTACCTCTGCGCCGACCCCGACGCGCTCGCCGGCCTCCGCAAGGCCTGCGCCGTCCTCGCGCCCGGCGACGGCGACGCCGTGTCGCCCCAGACGCTCTTCGAGGCGACGCACCACGGGGCCGTCCGGCGGGCGCAGCACGCGCACCCGGTCGCCGCGGCGCGCGACCCGTTCTCCCTCGAGCGCATCGCGGCGGGGTACATCGAGGCCGGCGGCGGCCGCTACGCGAAGGAGCGCCTCACGCTCGACGAGCTCCGGTCGACGGCCGCCGGCGGCGCGCTGCTGGCCGAGGCGAGGCACTTCGCCCTGCGGCCCCTGCGGGCCCCTTAGCCCACCAACCCCCTACATCCATCCACCCACCCCCTCGGAGAGAGAGAGATAGTAGGAAGCAGGCACGTAGGGCTCCCCTTTTCTTGTTGCACATAAGCACATATTTGGTCAGCGAACGGCGCCGGGGCTTCATGATGAGGGGAGGCGGGTCGGCCGCGGCCCGGGGGGTCCGGCCAAGCAAGCTCGAAGGGAAACGGGCTGAAGAGTGAAGCTGATGCCAAGGAGCGCAGGCTCCGACGATTGATACGGCCATAGCTAGAGAACAACAGCCGATTGACATAGAGCGCGGGAGGGGGGGGGGGGGGCAGCGAATCGCCGAAACAGAGGGGAGTGGGCGGCGGGAAGAGATGCGCGCGGCTCCATCCATCGGCTGCATCTACCTCCTCGCAAGAACTTGCCAGGCGCCAGCACTGCCGGCCGGGTTGATCTGCGGGGGACGGCGCGCGGGGGGGATCAGGGTCCGCTGCGAGGAAAAGGCCCGGCGACGAGGAGAAAGGCGGCAGGGCGGGCCCCTAAGCTACGAATAGAGGCGCTCAGACTCGGCCTTAGTGCAATCATGACTCGCAGCGGGGCGAAGCCCGCGCCAGCCTAGGCAGCCTAGGCTTTTTAGGCCTAGCATGCCACCTCAGCTTAACCAACTCCCATGTTGGTCATCTCCGCGCCAGAGAAAGAGAGAGAAAGAGTGGGGCGGCACTAAGCGAAGAAAGGGGGGGTGTCTGGGCGGGCCGGGGCGGAGCATGGCGGGGCGAAGCCGCGAGAGGGCGAGACGAGGAGATGAGCAGGGAAGAGCGATGGTCGCTAAGACTCGCCTTAGCATCTTCAAGGCGACAGCGAGCCGAAGCCCGCGCCAGCCGCATCGGAAGCCCGATTGGGTTGTTGTGTTTCATCATCGCGACCCGGAAGGAGGGAGATCCTAGCGTCCAAATCGCTCGCCGCAACACGAACCTGGCAGACGAAATGGAGAGGGGACATTTGAAAAGCTTGCGAAGGCGGGGCTGCGATCTGCTCGGCGGGTGCGGGTTGGTCAGAACCATCGACTCGCGCGCCTTCGCGGCCGAACGGCGCGCCTTCTTCCTGCATGCTCGGATGCGTAAGACCGAAATCGAACTGTAGTGCTTCTTGCGTTGGTTGCAAAGAACTCTGGGCATGCAGGGAGGTCGCCGCATGGCTGCGAAAAAAGCGTGCAAACGCCTGCGGCTGCGACAGCGGGGGCTGCGACAGCGTGCTAAACCGCACAGCAGCGCGGGGGGCGCGAGGGCCGCGGCGGGGAAACCGTCGCAGCGAGGACTGAGAGCTGCGAACAGCTTGATCCTACGAGCACGCCAAGGTCCACTCAATGCTCTGTGCCACTGTCACTTTCACTGTGACACTGTGCTGGGTCCGGGTACCCGATTCAGCGAGGGGGTAGAGGCCAGAGCACTCAAGAAAAAAAGAGGAAGCTTCGGGAAGCGAGAACGCAGGGACGCTGGCCGGGGATGATCGACCTGCAAGGTGAGCTCAGAAGCATGTCTAGTGCTTGATTCTTGAGTCACCTTGCCTCTGTTGCCCATGTGAACGGCTCCATAGACTGACCTGCCGGCTCGCCTCAGACGGCCGCCTATCCTTGTCTCTCCGCTCCAGCGACTCCAACCCGAGATTCCTCGCGCCCGCTTCCCAGAACGCCGGTCTGACAGGTGCACGGGTATACCTCGCGGATGCATGGAACCGCCTTTTGGTTGATCATGATATTGTGCACTCCAGGCCAATCTTCCATTTTCAAGCACAGCACAGGGAATCCTGACGCCGACATAGTGCCTCAGCGGCAGCGGGAACGCCCTGTAGCTACGGAGTCATCCATCCGGCGCAAGGTGCCGTCGCTCTCAGTTCCCCACGTCCGTATGTCGCATCTAAAGGCTCCTGTGCTCCCCAGCGTCGCTCGCTGTCTAGATCGCGCCGGTATGTGAGCGGCGATTCCGACGACCGGTTCGTGCCGATCCCGCGCCGGGTCCCTCCGGAGCGCGCAAAAGAGAGCATTCCTCTTCCGACATGACGAGACGTGCGCTTGTGCAGGGGCGAGGGCATCTACGACGGGGACAGAGAAGATGAAGAAGACGAGGAGGCGTTCTTCCCCATGGCGGACCTGATCTCCAAGCTAAAGCTCGGCACGAGCACCAGCATACAGAGCCTGGACCAGGCAAGCGCCGCGCGCTCGCGCCGAACCCGCCCGCCGTCGTTCCGCTCACGCGCCCGTGCAGACAAACGAGGCGGCCCTCGCGGACTCGACCATCGGCTTCTCGGCCTCGCTCTTGAATCTCTCGGGCATTCTCGGCGCCTCGGAATCGAGGCAGAAGCCCACCCCGCGCAAGGTCCGCGCGACTCCCGCCACGCCCCCGCTCGCCATCGCCGACGCGCCGCAGCTGCGGGCCGCGTTCCGGCGACGGCTGGCGCCTAGGGCGTACTACCCGCCGGACCGCTCGACGCTGATCTCGTCGCTGCGAGCGGCGTCCCCCTCCCACTCCCTCTCCTCGTCCAGCTCGGCCGTGCGGGGGCCGCGCGCGCTGCGGGCCAGCCGCACGCTACGCCGCTCCCCGTCCATCTCCCGGCGCCGCGCGGTGCTCGCGGCGCGCACCGCGCCGGTCGGCGCGGCAGCGGCGGCGGTGGCCTCAATCCCCCTCTCGGGCTCGTGGTGCCCGCCGCTCTCGAACCGGACGTACACGCAGAACGCCCAGTCCACACCCTACATCGAGGCGGCCTTCTGCCTCGCCCCCTCCCGCTACGACTTCTCGCCCCTCGAGAAGCTCTCCTCCATCGCCCCCTCCTCCCCCGCCCCCTCCGCCCACCCGGGCAACCTCACCCTCTCTCTCTCCCACTCGCCCTCGCCCGCCCCGTCCCCTTTCCTCTCCGCCCGATGACGCCCGTGAGCCCGCGGCGCTCCTCCAGTGTCGTTCGTTCGTTCTCTCTCTCTCTCTCTCTCTCTTCGTTTTCACTTTGCTCCTTTCGGGAAATTCGCGCGGCCGCCGCCTGGCGCGACCGCGCTGTACATACCCCTCTAGCGCCCAGGGACCCTGTGCCATACAATTCGCAATTTTCAATCCCCCGTGCCCATGTGCGGCTTGTCTGTGTGTTCTCGATTTAAACTCTTAGGCATCAGTATGCAGTTCTGTAGTCGTCAGACGTAGCAGGAACAGGCATCAGTATTCAATAAAGTCCACTAAGGTACTTCATGCTCTACAGACAGCGTGGCCTCGCTGCGGCTGCCAGATACGCCGGCCGGATTTGACCGGCGAAACCAGAGGCTGCGGCTCGGTACGTATACCAAGAACAAGAGCCGGAGGGCCCAGCCCAGCAAAACGGGAGGGAACCAGAAGGAGACGCATGCGCAGGCTCGGCAAGCCGGCGACGGGTGCGACCACGAGTCCGGGAAGAGATCTAGATCGGGGAAGAAGGTCCCGGAGCTAAGGGCCCATAAATTCAGGATGAACAACCGATCAAGATGCCATGAATTCCTATGTTACGATCTCAAATATAAAGGAGAGACAAGCCTTGCAATTCGAGGAGTCCACTCCTGATATGTGTAGCGCGCGCGGTTCAAACTCAGAGCAACACGCAGGCGATCAGAGGGCGGCGGCGGCGGCGAGGACGAGGGCGTCGCAGGCGGCGGCCGCCTCCGCGGCGGGGGCGGCCCCGGGGAGCGCGAGGGGCAGGCGGGGGCCCAGGGCGCCCCGCAGCCAGCGCCGCGCCTTCTTCTCCAGCAGCGCCCACTCCGCCTTCGCGCTGCGCGAGGAACTTTGAGTTCATTCAACGATAATATTTTCTGTTGGGGCGCACTCGGCGCATTTGGCGACGAGGAAGGCGACGGCGAGCGCGGTGGCCCAGAGCGCGGCGCCCGTCCCTCCGCTGCGGCGCGAGCGCGTCAGAATCAAGCGAAATTAAAGCAAACGAGCGGAAGGAAGGGGGGGCGGGCCGGAGGGCGGGGGGGCAGGCTGCGGAGAGGACGTCGAGGGGCGTGCCGAGGGCGTCGGCGAGGGCGGCGCTGAGGCCCCACGAGCCGTCCACCGCCTGCAGCAGCACCAGCCGGTCCAGCGGCCGCGCCGCCCGCGACGCCTGCAGCGGCCCCGCCGCCGAGAACCCAGGCGCAGGCACCGGGGCCGCGGCGGGCATGGGGCAGGGCGGCATCGGCGCAGGCGGCGGCGGCGGCGGCATGGGCGCGGCGTTGGCGAAGGCGTCGGCGCCCGCTTCGTCGCACTCAAGCTCCATCACGTCCGCCGCCTCCCTCTGCGGCTGCGCCCCAGTGAGCCCAAAATCAAAGATTTGATCTCTTCGACGGGGAAGCGCTCGATTTAAATTTGGCGGAGCGGGCGGGGCGGGGGCGGGCGCACGGCGCTCTTCTTCTTCGCCTTCTCGGCGCCGAACAGGCCCCCGAGGGCTCCCAGGAAGCCGCCCTTGCCGCCGCGCCCGCCCGTGGCCGCGCCCACGCCGCCGCCGCCGCCGGGCGCCGCTGGCGCCGCCCCGAATGCCATCGCCATGGCGGGGGCCGGGGCCGGGGCGCCGCGGAGGGCGCGGGGGCCGGCGGCGGCGCGGAAGACGGGCGGGGGCGCGGAGGCGCAGGCCATGACCGGGGCCGACGAGAGGGCGATCGGCGCTCCGAAGGCCATGCCGCACATCATCATCGGCATAGGCGGCGCCTGCGGCGCCACGTGCTGCGGGCCGGGCCGGGCTCGCGATCAGCGGGCGCGCTTTGATTTCGGTCGTGATCGTGAGGACCATAGAATATATCGCGCTCTTGAAAAGGAACGTTAACAGCGAGCTCTATAGCTAGATCTAAGAAGAGCTTCGGAAGGCCGTATGTTATAAGAAGGCGCAGCGAGCTCTAGATCTTCTTGGAGGGCGCGGGGCGGGCACCCTGCGGATCTCGGCGACGGGGACGCAGCGGGACTCCATGGGGGCCTCCGCGGCGCCGCCCTCGCGCCGCTCCACCGCCACGAAGCTCGTGAGGCGGGAGGCCAGCCCGTAGGCCAGCGCCGTCTTGACCACCTGGGCCGGCCGGGGCGGTCGGTCGGTGCGGGGGAGAGCGGGCGGGGGTACGGGGCGCGCCTCGGCGTCGAGCTGCTCCTGGGTACGCCCCTCGAGGAGCTGGCCCCGCCCGTCGTGCATCGGGCTCCGGCCCGACTCCAGGTCCTGCCGGGGTACGGTGTTACGGGGGGGTACCGGAAGAAAGGGCGGGGGAGGGCGTACCCGGATGAGGGAGCGGCCGGCGAGCTGCTGGACCTGTGCGCCCTCCGCCGGGGCGGCGGGGAGGGGTACGGCGAAGGTGCGGTCGCCGGAGGAGGTGGAGACGTGGAGCGTGACCTCACGCGGCCACTGGACGGACGCCGGGTCGACTCCGGGGCGGGTCACCGCGTACGAAACAAGCCGGTCGCCCTGCGGGGGGATCGAAGGGCTCAGCTTGGAGCCTCCGGGGACCCGAAACGAATGGAAGGGGGTACCTTGAAGACGGGCGGGGGTACGTGCGGCGTGACGGCGACGTGGGGCGCCGCCGGGCCCCAGTCGACGCGCACGCCGGCGACCACAGGCTGCGCAGCAGACAGACGGACGGCAGGTCAGCGAAGGCGGGCAGATGCAAGCTTAAGAGAAAGAAGAGAGGCGGTGCGCGCGCCTGCATGGCGCGGGCGAGCTGGGCGAGCACGGGCCCCTCGATGCGCTCCCCGTCCGAAATGAACACCGCCTCGCCCCCGCCGGCCCGCGCCACGCTCTTCACAAGGTGCGAGCTCGCCCCGGCCCCGATGCCTGCGGCGGGAGGAGGTCGGCGGGGGGTACGGGACGCGAAAGCTCGAGGGAGGTACGTGCGCGCGCACCGAACGCGAAGACGCGGCAGCGGTCGCCGTGCCGGCGGACGAGGTCCACCACCTGCTGCGTGTTCGACACCTGCCGGGGGCGTTTAGCTCTCGACTCGAAGCTCCGCTGTACCCCCCCCGGCTTATTTCGTTCGCACCTCGCCGTCGGTGAGGATGAAGACCTGGCGGGGGTACGCCTGCTCCGGGGGCCGGTTCTCGAAGAGCTCCTGCGGGGGTACCCCGGATCGGCCCCGCCTGCTGGGGCGACCAGGGGGGGGTACGCACGCGGAGGGGCTCGAGGATCTCGGTGCCGCCGAGGTCGGCCCCGATGCCGGCCACGTGCTGCCGGCCCTTTAGCGGCGGCGCCGGCTCCGGCTCCGGCCTGGGGGCGAGCGCGGACCTGGGAGGCGCGGTCGAGGGTCTCCTGCGAGTAGTCCGCCGAGCGCTCGAAGAGGAACTGCGCGAGGCGGTGAGAAGAAGAGGAGGGCTAGAAGGGGGAGCGGGGCGGGACGGGGCGGGGCGGGCCTGGAAGGTGGATCCGAAGCCGACGATGTTGAAGCGGGCGCCGACGGGCAGCGAGCGCAGCAGCAGCTGCGCCGCGTTCTTCGTCTGCTCGATCTTCGACCCTGCAGGCGGCCGCGGCCGCGCCCTGTCAGACCTTGGCCCCGCCCCGCGCGAGGCGCCTGGGATCGCAACGCGGGGCCGACCGCCCTCCAGAGCTAGAGGAACGCTCTCCTGCTCCTGGGGATTCTGGTGTCTAGGCGGCTGCTAGGAGCCCCGCTGGGCCCCGGGCTCCCTTCCGGGCGCTCCCCCCCCCCCCCCCCCCCCCCCAGCGGCGGGCGCACCGCCCATGGAGCCCGATCGGTCGATGACGAGGACGAACTCGGCGCGCTCCAGCTCGTCCTCCTCCGTCCAGGCGGGGAACCTAAAGGCGGTGAGGCCAGGGGGGGGGAGGGGGCGGGGGAAGGGGAGGGGGAGGGGGAAGGGGAGGGAGGGGGCGCACCAGGCGACCATGGCGGCCGCCGCCTTGTCGCTCTGCAGCGGGCGGGGGCGCGGGCGGAGGTTGTGGGGCCGGCCTGTCAGAGCGGCGCGGAGACGGGAGAGACGGGCATAGCTCTCAAGCCGGCAATGTGTTAAGCTGAATCCGGCGGGAAAGAGCTAGGGGCTAGGAGCTAGGGGGTGAGGAGGGGCGGCGCAGGGAGCGGACCCGCTCGAAGAGGGCGCGGGGGGCGGAGGGCTCCCCGTACGCGAACTCGAGCACCACGTCCCCGTCCAGCGCCACGGGCCGCCTGGTGGGGGGGGTAAGGGATTAGGGGGTAGGGGGGTGGGGGGGTGGTAGGGGCGCGCTTGAGCTCGACGCGGGCGGGCCCGGCGCCGGCGGGGGGCAGCTCGACGCGCAGCTCGGGCCCGTGGGTGGGGGACGTCACCGCCGCCACCCGCGCCGCCGAGTGCACCTCTAGCGAGAGCTGCGGGCGGTGAGGGCGGGCCACGGGTCAGAATCCCGCCGGGTCCCGTCCCAGGTGCCACCTCGGCATCTATCTATCTATCTATCGTAGCTATCCATGATCTTATCCATCGCTTCTGGATCATCTATCGTCTTCTTCGAGTTCGGACCTGGAGGCGGTACGGGACGTCGGGGAGGACGACGCCCGGGTTGAGGTGCGGTGCGCCCTCGGGCCCGGCGGCGAGGGGGCTGTACTTGGGGCAGAGGGCCGTCGGGAGGCGGAGGGCGGCGGAGCCGTCCGGGCGCTGCTCCAGGATGCTCACGAAGACGATCTGGCGGAGGGGGCGCGGGGCGCTCGTCAGACGCGAGCGGTTCCAGAGCTTTGTTAGGAGGAGCTCATTTGTTAAGCTAGCGTTGTGCGGGGGCGGGGGCGGGGGCAGGGGCGGAAGGCGCTGGGGGCTCGCCTCGACGACGGCGTGGCCGCCCGGAGGAAGGTTCCCCACGCTCAACGTGAAGACGTCCGGCTGCGCGGGCGGGGGAGCGGGGGCGGGGGCGCGCCTCGGCTCGGCCTCGGCCTCGGGGGCGAGCCCGAAGCCGGCGGGGGGGGGCGGCACCTGCTCCTCCTCGACAAGGTACCCCCCTGCGGCGCGGGGGGGCGGCCGTCAGCCGCCTTGGAGGAGAAGCGGCGCGGGGGGCGCCGGTGCCGCAGAATGTGCCCGGGGCGCTCGCTCGCTCGCTGGAAGCTTCAGCGGGCCCTAGGTGCAGCGGGCGGGCGGGCGGGCGGACCGTGGCCGCCGGCGATTGCCTGGCTGTACGTCTCGAAGGCCTTCTCCTTCTCCTTCACCGTCCCCTCGAACCGCCGGCCCCCGGCCTGGACGCGGGAGGCGAGGTGAGTAGGGGGTAGGGTGGGGGAGGGGGGTACGCGGACCTCGACGGAGAAGCCGACGAGGGCGGCGCCCTCCTCGAGGGGGAACTTGTACGTCGCCTCGATCGGGACCTGCGCGAGTGGGGTACGGCGCGCCGCCGGCGGGTGAGAGGAGCGCAAGAGGGCCGCCTCGATCGACGGGCTCGAATCCGGGCGGCACCTTTTCGACGTTCATGTAGCGCTGGCGGATGGCGATGCGCGCCGTGGCGTCTGCGCGGGAGGGGGGTACATCAGCGCGCGACGACGGCGACGTGGCGGGGTACGCGTACCGCGGATGGTGCCCACGGCGGCGACTTCCACGAGGGGTACCGGCTTCTCGTCGGCCTTTGAGAAGAGGCCGAAGGGGGCTACCACGGCAGGAGCGGCGGGAGATGGGGGGACGGGTGTAGTCATGCCGAAAACGCCGCGCGGGGCAGTGCCGAAGGGGAAGTTCGGGGGAGGCGGAGGGGAAGAGGCGGAGAGGGGTCCGGGGAAGTTGTTCGCGATGGGGATGGGGTACGGCATGCGCAGGAAGGGGTGCGAGGCGTCGTGGCCGGCGCGACCGCCGAACTCGCACGTGAAGCAGAGGTCGAAGTCCTGGCAGGCCATGCACTTGAAGCGGGTGCCGCGGAGCGGATTGGCGCCGCACCCGTCGCAGCCTGCGGCGGGGCGCGGCGCCGTGCGTCACGGCCGTGGCGCAGCGAGGAGAAAGAGGACCGGGCGGCTCGGCTCACGGATGCCCTCGTGCTCGTCGGGGGCGCCGGCGTGCGCGGTCCGAGGCGGCAGCCCGTTCGGAACGAGTGGCGACGGCAGCGACGTAGCGTAGTTGACCTTGACGAAGGCGTGCGTCTGAGTGGGATCCGGGCAGCGCCGGCCCGCTGCTTCGCAGGTGCCGCAAAGGTCTGACAGACACGTCGACGTCGACGTCAGCCGACTCGAAGCAAAGGAGGGCACAAGCGGGGGCGGAGACGTCGCATACGCACCAAAGTCAGCACAACTCGCGCACTTCCACCTCACGCCGACGATGGGAGCAGCGCCGCAGCCGTCGCAGGTAACGCCGTCGTGCCGCGCCATCGCAAAGTTGCCAAATCGGTGAGCTGAAGAGTGGTTGAAGCTCGGGGGCGACGGGCGAGAGGAGGCGCCGGGCTCAGGCTCGAACGCCTCGAGTGAAAGTCAGGCACAACGACATACCCCTCTTCGCAGCCAAGGCGCCAGGCGACCCAGCGGCGCAGCGGAGCGCCGGCTGTGCCGCGGAAATGGGTTCCGGGCACGGTACGGCGGCGTTCTCCGCCCCGTCCCCGCCGCCGACCGGTCACGACGGCGGTGTCGCGTCGTCCTGGCGGCCGGAAACCCCGCTGCCGCGCATCTCGCCGTCTTTTCGTAGGACAGACGCGCTCCGGGAGCTCCGACCGCGTTCGCTGCCCGTCCGGCCGCGGCGGCCCCGGATACGGTTTGCGTACGCACAGCCGTTCAACCTCGCTGAGCCGGCGGCGGCCCGCGTCCTGGAGGCGAGCACTCCGAAACGCCCGCAAGAAGTAGTTCAGAGCGCCAGGGAAGTCGTCAGCGGCGGCGGAGAGCAGAAGGCCCCCGAGGATTGCGGCCATGATCTAGATTTGCAGAAGGGGCGGCTCAAGCTCGTCGGGCCGCGGCAGCTGGTCCAGCAGGCGCGAAGCAACGATGATTCTTCGTCGAGCGGCGATTCCGGTGAGGCGGCCGGCGGCCGCACGCCCCGCCTCCGTCCCAGAGCTGACCGCTGCCGGCGCCCCAGAGGCGGCGTTCGTGCGGACGCGGCTCCGCGAGATGCGGGAGGCGGCGCGGCGGAACCGCTATGGCTACGGCTACGGCTACGGAGGCGTGGACGACGAGGTCGTGGATCTGAATGACGAGAGCTTCGCGTGAGCGCGCGCCCCGGCCCTTGCTTTCTTGCTCGCTTCGTTCCTTCCTGACGGGCCTCGCCGCGCCTGCTCAGGTACCGCTACGGCATCGGTGAGCGTATTAGCCCTTCGCTTCGTTCGAGGCGCTCCTCACGCGCCGCGGCCGCCGCCCGCCCGCCGCAGGAGCACTCCGCTCGCGCCGGAAGCGCTCGCACGCGCTGGCCGCTGTGCTGGAGCGCCGCCCGCCGCCCGCCGGGTACGAGGACGAGCGCGAGTTTCTCGTCGACGACGACGTCACGTTCGAGGCGTACCTCGCGCGCGAGAGCATGCGCGTCAAGGTCCGGCGCCACCGTACCCCTCCCCGCAGGGCCCCCTCGTCGATCTTGACTTTCGCCACGCAGATGATCGGAGTCAAGTCCGCGGACGGCCTGGGGTCCCTCTCCCTGGTCTCCGAGGACGAGGACGAGGCGGGGACGGAGGCGGCGCCCCGGCCGGCCCCACGGCTCATCTCGGTCCGCGCCGAACCAACCGCGCCGCCACTGCGGCCGACCCTGTACCCTCCCGCGAAGGTGGAGGAGGCATCGCACCGCCTCGGCGTACCCCCCGAGGAGGTCTGCGCCCGCCTCGAGTCCGGCGCCCTCGAAGGCGTCATGGTGCGCCGTACCCCCGGCACCTTTCTGTCCCCCGAAGTAACCTGACGGGTACCGCGGCGCAGTGCGTGGGGGCGAAAGAGGCCGTTTGGTTCGCGTGGGAGGACTCGGTCCACGAGGCAGCCCTCGGCGCGATGCGGGTAGCTGGCGTACCCCCCGCCCCGATATCCGATACCCCCGGGTAGGGTCTTACCGGATCCCCGCGCGTCAGGACGAGGCCTGCGGTCCCGAGGCCCTGGAGTGCTCGCTGGTGCGGCGTACCCCCCTCCGGCGGGTTGCTGTACCCCCCGAACGCCCCGCAGGAGACGGCGGCCGACGGCATCGCCCTGACGCTGGACGAGGCCGCCGAGCGGCTGGTGCCGCGTACCCCCCCCCCCCGATCCCGTCCCCCCCCCCCCCAACGTTTCGGTCCGCTCGCAGGGGATACACAGGGACACGCTGTTCCGCCTGGTGCAGTCCGGGGAGGTGCCGGCGTCGCGCCGGCGGCTGGGCGGGCGCGGGCGGCCGGCGTGGCGCGTGCGGCCGGACGACCTCCTGGCCTTCCAGGAGCGCCGCGGGCGCGAGCTCGACTCCCTCGTACCCCTCCGCGCCGTCGCCGCCCGGTGCGCCCCGCCCGAGCTCCCCGCCCGTTCGTTCGTGCACCCCCGGGGGGCCCCTCGCGCTCTGACCGCGTCGCTCGCGCGGCAGGCTGGGCCGGGGCACGGGGACGCTGGCGCGTTGGGTCAAGGAGGGGCTCGTCCGCGGGGAGAAGCGCTCGGGGCGGGGCGGCGTCGGCGGGTGGCGCGCCCAACCCCTGCCCGCCCCTCTTCCCGTCTACGCCCTCTTTCGAGACTCACGCGCGTGCCTGTGCGGCCCGCAGGTGGATCCGGGAGGAAGACGCCCAGACGCTGGCCCAGATGTCCGTACAGGAGGGGGGAGGAGACGAGGACCAGGGGGGGTACCTCACCGTGGTGCGACTTCCCCGCCCCCTAACCCTTGCCTACCGTCCTCCTTCTCAGCGTTTTTGTAGAGGGGGGCAGCGTCCCTTCTGGGGGTACGGGCCTCGGCGGTCCACTCGATGATCGCGCACGGGGAGCTTGAGGCGGAGCAGTACCCCCCCGCGGCCCCGGGGGCCGAGATTCAGGTGAGCGCCGAGGAGATCGGCGGGTCGTGCGCGGGGCGCCCTTCTCACGCGGCGCAGGCGCCGCCCGCGTTCCGGCGGCGCCGGCGGGAGTGGCGCGTGCCGCGGTCGGCGGTGGAGCAGCTGCGCGGCCAGCGGGGGGCGCAGGGAGCACGGCCCGGCGCCGCGTCGCGCCCTCGCGCCTTGGACGAACGGTCCTCCGGCGAGGGAACGGTGTCGCTGGGTCGGGCGGCGGAGGCCCTTGAGATGTCCCGCACGGGCCTAAGGCAGGCGATCCACGAGGGCTCGGTCCCCGCCGTGAAGGTGCCCCCGCCCCGCCCCGTCCCGTCCCCGCACAGAAACAAGCAGAGGTGCGGACAGGTGTGGAGCGAGCGGTGCGGCATGGAGGTCTGGCGCGTGCCCGCCTCCGCGCTGCCCCCGGCGCGCCGGCCCCGGCCCCGGCCCCGGCCCCTTTCCCGCGGCGAGTAGCGCCGCATTTTAAGCTTTGATGTTCTGGATCTCTCTTTTTGAGGTAGGTTATCGCCTTTCCTTATGATACGTTTGACAGAATTTCAACTGGCAGGCTCTAGCAGTGCAGCAGCGCAGCTAGCTGTAGGCTTCAGCTTACTCAGGTACTTTAGAATCGGATCTGGATCTCTAGATCTCTTTTTCAGGTAGATTATCACTTTTGCTTGTGATACGTTGCAGGCTCTAGCTGTGCAGCTAGCTATAGACTCGAGCTCAGTCTAGATCTGAGAGCCCGGGGGCGGCCGGGGGGTGGGGGGGGGGTGGGGTGGGGGGGGGGGGGTGGGGGGGGGGGGGGGCGGACTCTGGCCGCTCATAATCAGTACTCAAGAGTACTGGAGCTCAGCCCCGGCCCAAGAATCGCACGTATACGTACACGTCAAGATCTAGAATTTCCTCCCGGAGTCCCCTCGCTCCTCTAGCTTTTTTTTTAGGAAAAGCCCCGAGGGCATATCAGTATATTGGTTAGGCCAGCCCCGCGTATATCCCCGCTGGGGGGCCACAAAGGACGGACTGTGGACATGCTAAGGGTGCTGTGGAGCCTAAGAGCGAGTACTACAGTAGCTACAGGTAGGTGCGGGCCACGAAGGTACAGATGCGGGTGGGTGGATTTGGAGGGGGGAGGTGGTTGCGGTCATGAGGTTGCAGTATTGAGGGGGGGGCGGAGGGGGCGGGGGGGTAGCGGAAGATCGGGTATGTAGGGAGAGGTGGACCTGAGGGGGGAGGGAGAGAGGAGAGAGCGAGGCTGCGAAGGGAGAAAAGGAGGCAGGGAGCGGGGTGGGAAGAGGGCACTATTGGGAGGGGAGCGGCCACTGAAGAGGGATCTACGGGGTGGCGTCGGCGTCTGCCCCGGTGGCATCCGCGCCGCCGGCCTCGTCCTCGCCACCGGCATCGTCCTCGCCGGTGGCCTCACCGCCACCGGCTTTGTCCTCGCCGGCGGCCTCGGGATCGTGCACGGCGGCGGCGGCGGGGTGCGCGGCAGCGGCGGCAGGGCGCGCGGCGGGGACGGCGGGGTGCGAGGCGGCGGCGGCGGGCGCGGGGCGGCGGCGGCGGCGGCGGCGGCGGCGGGGCGCGGCGCGGCGGTGGCGGCGGGGGGTGGGGGAGGAGGGGGGGAGGCGTACGGGCATCTCGTACCCTGCCCCCGAGTCGCGGGGGGGGGGGGGGGGCTTGTGGAAGCAGGCTCGCCGAGGCGGCAGGCGAAGAAGCCTGTGACCAGCGACTCAAGGCGGCCATCGTCAGGCTCGCCGAGGCGGCAGGCGAAGAAGCCTGTGACCAGCGACTCGAGGCGGCCGTCGTCAGGCTCGCCGAGGCGGCAGGCGAAGAAGCCTGTGACCAGCGACTCGAGGCGGCCGTTATCAAGCTCGCCGAGGCGGCAGGCGAAGAAGCCTGTGACCAGCGACTCAAGGCGGCTGTCTTGGGTGCCGGGTGTGTCTGCGGCGGCACGGGCGGCAGTGGCGGCGGGCGTAAGGGGGGCGGGAGGGGGCGTGCTGCCTGGAGGAGAGACGTAAAGAAGGCGCGGGCATGCGCGTTGATTTCCACGGGGTCCGTGTTGGCGGGTGCGCCCTCCCTCGCCGGGTATGGGCAGAGGGCGCGCAGGGTGTGGTCAGCGCCTGAGAAGCGCATATGGCGAGCAAGGGACGGGTGCACCGTAGATGGACGGCGGCACATGAGCGGCGGAGGAGAGCGCGTCGAGGTACTGCCGCGGGGCGTTTGGGCGCGTCTGCACTGGCGCCGCGCGCGGGGGGTCGACTCGGCAAGGCGGCGCTGGCTTCGGGGTAGCAGCGTTGTTCACAGCGGCTTCGATGCAGAGAGACTTCGGCTCTCGCTCCTCTAGCTATAGCCATAGATCTTCGAAGCTCCCCTAGGCCTATATAGCTAGGCCTCGATCCGGCCCTCGGATCCTCGATCTAGATCTAGAACAAAATCAAAATTAAAGCCCTCGCGAACTCGCGCAAGCGCGATATAGAAGAATGACGCCGAAATCGGCTGTCGCTAACTATGAGCGTTCCTCTTGTGGGGCTGCTGATGGGGTGGCATCTACTTGAGGGCAATATGGCTGTCGTAGCCGCTGGGGGCTTAGCTTGGGGGCTGTCGTTAGAGGGGGGGTGGGGAGGTGAGGGGGGGGCTCGGGCTAATATAATGGCACGGGCGCGCCCCCGTGTTTTATTGCGTGTGGGGCGCCTGATTTAATGTCCCTGTGGGGGGTCGACGGGGGCTTCGGGGAGGGGGGCAGGTGCGGGCGGGTGGCCACGTGCACCCTATGGAGGCGTCCGGGGAGGCGTCCTATGGAGGCTGCCTTGGAGCTAGCCTGTTGCTAGCTCTGTGGCGGGGGGAGGCATCTGGTTTTAATCGAGTTCGTAGGGGGATAGTACTAGTGTGCACGTGCTAACGCGTGCGCGCATTGGCATTCAATGACTTGTACGCTCAAAATGTGCACGTCCGGCCGCCTTAGAGGTCAAGGCCTACAGCTAGCTACAGAGCATCGGCGGCCTCGGAGTCGGCGGCGAGCGCGAGCGCCCACTCCGCCGTGTCCGCCCCCTCGTCCTCGCACTCCAGCTGCAGGTCCCCCTCGAACGCCTGCGCGGTCCGGCCCGATCGAGACAATAACAAAGAAATGATTTAAGGAAGGCTTTGCCTCGGCGTTGTTGGCCAGGGCCTCTGTAGCCTCCTGGGCCTCCTCGAGCTCGTTTGCGTATCCGTACAACTCCCCATAATCAACATCGGGGTCGATCGGGCTGCGCCAAACCGATAGCCACATCAGCCTCGACGTGTGTCGTACATGATATATATTTATATATATATATATATATATATATATATATATATGCATATATATGTATGTGCTTACTCGACCCAGTCCACGCTGCGACAATCACGGGAAATGCATCAGCCTCGAGCAAAGCTCGATCGCGAGCGCGAAGCTCTTTTATTGAAGGATTTTATCGCTCTCAAGCCGATTGTACATATTAAACTACGTGTACATGCGACGTTAAAAGCGACGATATCGATGATGCGCTATGGCGAAAACATTATTTATTCCTTTAATTTAAATGTATGCAGGGCTAAACAGCGCTAGCGCGGCTCACATTTTGTTGGCGTTGACCTCGCCGGAGCTGTTCACATTGAAGCAGTCGGCTTTAAAGTAGTCGCCCGCCCACCACGCTTGCTGCACAGCAGCTGATTTGTATCCGTTGGCTTGGCATCTGCGCAGGTCGCGAAGACATTCAGTTGCGAATCTTCAGACACATATGCATTCATGCATATTTATAATTATAAAGTCTGCCTCTCAGTCGAAGCAAGGCGACCAATTCTTGGAAAGAAGGAATCGCGATAGCGATCGAGCTCAAATTCTGAAGATGCGCTCACGCTTTCCAGAAGTCATTTCCGACGCCAAGTGTTTGAAGACCACTCTCTCCGGTGCAGTCGGAGTCCTGCGAGCAAGATAGCGAAATCATTCGGCAATGGATATATTATTTTAGCACCACGCGAGTAATTACATATAACACACCATGTAGCAGATTTTGTTGTAATCCCCTGCAGAAGTTTATTAGAAAGCTTCGCAACCGTAGGACAGCGCATGCAAATTGCATGCGTGCGCACCCTTCAAAACCGAGACGCCACCAACATCAACACGAGGTGGTTCCCAGCTCACGCTGCGGCACTCACAGCATCATGCATATGATCACACTCGAGCGAAGCTCGAGTCAAGACGATTATTAAATGACCGGCTATATCGAAAGCGAAGAAAGCGAGGCTCACGTCGTTTCGAGGTCACGTTCCTCCTCCCCATTATAAATAATCTGAGAGCACTTGGCTTTGGTGCCGTCGGTCTTCAGCTGAGTGGCCACCGTCGGATATCCATTGGCGTGACATCTAAACGACCGCACTTCACAGTCAGTACTAATCGTCAATTGCAACGACATTGTACGGCTGCGAAACCGCGGCCGGGCATGCCGAAGCAGCCGGGCCGGGATCATGATCACTCACACTTTGAAGAAATCAGCTCCCACTCCGCTTGTCTCGAAAAATTTCTCTCCAGTGCAATTCTCCTTCTGCATATCAGCTCGATTAAAACCGTACGCGTCTGCAGCCCGCAGCCGCGGCGCACCGACCAGCAGGCTTTCGTGTCGTTACCTGATACGGAAAAGAAGAAATTTAATTCGAGAAAAACTTCGAACATCGTACGGAATTCCAAGATCAAGCGCACCCCTCGAGATCTCTACTCCGCCTACTTTGTACTCCCAAGGCACGCTGCAGCGATTGCGAATATGCAGAAGTCAGCCTCTGCACTCGACTGAGTTGCAATGTTTTTATATCAACTGGATTTCTCCATCTCCGAGGCCTAGGCGCGCGCAATCGAAAGGTATAACACATCGCATCTAGACCTGGAGCGCACGTTTTGTTGATGTCGACCTTACCGGAGCTGGTAACGCTGAAACAGTTTGCTTGTGTGCTGTCTCCTCCGGCCCACGTCTGCCGGACAGCCATGCTTTTGTACTCATTATTGTAATTGCAACTGCGACCCCAAGGAAGAACTCGAGTCAGGTGCGAGAAGCTTTGGCAAAAAAGAACTCGGGATTGGCCAAAGCTCAAGCAGGCGCATGAAGAATTCTCGATCTTGGTTTTCTTTGCACTTATAAAAAATTAGCTCTATAGCTAGACAGCAAGTACTGTGATCATAGAAAAGAATGGCAGCCATATGCATGCAGCCACACGTTCAGATCCTTTTCGGGATCGATGGGTCACTCACGCTTTCCAAAAATTGTCTCCGACAAACTCCGTGGCGTAGACCTTTTCCCCAGTGCATTCCGGCCCCTGCGCGCGGGTACGCATGATTACATTCCAGATTGGGTCCGTGATAAGCGAAGCCCAGGATGAGAGGAGAAGGCGGGAGTAATTACATACCTTGAAGCAAGCCATGGTGTCGTTTCCTGCAGTCCAAAGGTTAGTCCGAGACTCGAGTTCTAGATCTAGACACGCGCGCAGGCTTAAGCTTCGAATTCGAAATTCCGTGTGCATGTTCGATGATAATATTAATTATCTATCTGGAGGGCATTCGCGACGGTGTGTATGCGCGTTAACGTATTCGTTCACACACGCACCCCTGTCGACCTCAATCCAGCCGAGGGCGGAATCCCAATACCCGGGATATATCCATTCCAAACTGCGCGGACCCCATGCCCAGCCCCATGATCAGCGTCAATGTGCGCTTACGAGTTCTAAACTCACGTGCACGTAATACAGCTCACGTTCTATTAGCGTCGACCTCGCCAGTGCTGCCGTCAGCCGTGCTGATATTGTAGCACTTGGCTTCGCTTCGGTCGCCATTATCCCACGGCTTCGGCACATGCACAGCCACAGATTGATGACCGGAAGCTTGGCATCTGCGCAGCCCCGAGCGTCATGTCACAGTGTGCAATGAGTCAGGGATATCAGCTGCAGGCGAGCGCTGGCAGGAGAAAAACGCTGGCGAGCGCTGGCAGGAGAAATATCTCTAGAAACAAAATCATCACATTCATATGCATTTATATTGATACTCCATTCAATGATCCGGATGCGGTGCGCGTCATACAAGTTCCAGAGCGTGTTCTACTTAGCCTTCGCGCCCAAGCGGCCTTATCATAGTATGCTTAAGCTTGCATATGATGCATATACGTATGCACAATGTCCAGAAATCACTCACGCTTTCCAGAAATCGCTGCCCACGCCATTTGTTTCAAGAACTTTGCTTCCGGTGCAATTCGGCCCCTGCGCAATCGCGACTATCAATTGCGAGCTTTTGAAATCCGCGGCCGCACGCCCCCGGGCCCGGCGATCGCCAGGAAGCAAGCTTATGGAGGCCGAAAGCACGTGCGCTCGAGACACACCGTGAAGCAGGCCTTGGTGGCGGTACCTGCGGGCGAAGGATGCGCATGGTGAGGGCGCCGGCCCGCGGCCGGCGCGGGCAGCTTTCTGCCGAAACGGTGTGTGGAGCGCACCCCTCTCGATCGTGACCCCGCCGAGGACAGAATCCCAGAGGACCCTGCATCAAGATCAGCAGCCTTCCCGCGAGCGGAACCGAGATCCAGAAGCCAGCGTCGGCCTCGAAGGCGTTTGCATGGGCAATAAGTGCGAGGCGAAATCGCGCGGCTCACTGTTTATGCAACTCGACCTCTCCAGAGCTGTTCACATTGTAGCAGAAGGCTTTCGTGTTGTCGCCCCATGTCATTCGAAATCCCAAAGACTTGTGTCCGTTGCCCTGGCATCTTTTCGACCCAAAACGAAAAACATGGTCGACGTCAGTTCTGGCAAAGAAACAATCGAATTCGAACTCCTAGCCCGAGCTCGAGCAATTCAATGATTGTCGACCTCCAAGCGGCTGGCCATGTGACAAAGCTTCATGCGTGAGATTTGGAAAAATTTCGAAAGCTTAATTGTAAGGGTTCGCGATCGCTCTCCGCGCCACGGTGGCTCCCAGCGAGAGCTCGCGCGGCCCAGGCTGTCACATACTATGATATACGGGTCGATTTCACTCACGCTTTCCAGAAGTCGTGTCCGATGCCTTCTGTCGCGAGAACTTTGTCTCCAGTGCAGTCCGGCCCCTGCGCAGAAGCGGCGGCCTCATGAGTATAGCAACGTTAACGCCTACACGCACTTTCGGCCTACAAGGGCGCCCGAACTATAGCTAGTATACGTACTTCGAGATTCCGCAAGCCTAATTATACACACCGTGGCACCGCAAGTTGCGCAGGTACAGTATATATTACTTCGAAGCTAAGTATGCGTGTATATACTGGAGGCTCGGTCGAAGCAAATCATGATCAGGACGTACCGTGAAGCACGCCTTCGTATGGTCGCCTGCAGGCGCCGAGGATCAGGTATACTATGATGCTCAGGATATATGCGCATGCACGTTTTAAGGGCGCTGCGCATGCGCTCGCGGCCTTGCAGGATATATATAGATATCGATCACACGCATTGCGTGCGCATATGCGGCGCGGGCAGACGCGTACGCACCCTTCGCAACGGTAACTCCGCCGACCTTGACAGTTGTCGATTGCTTCGAGCCCATTTCGAAGTGCTCCGCAGTTCAAGTCTTTTCGGCGATGACTGTCGGACAGCTAAGGCTTAACCGTTGAACCGCACCGAATGCACGACCGTCGCGATCGACGTCAGATATGGGCAGCTGGATTCTTCCGAGGCTTCCTACTAGGCTACAGCTGCAGGCTGCAGCTGCCAGGCTGTGGTCGCCGCGCGGCTGTCACTAGTAGTAGGCTACTAGTAGCCAACTTCCTTAGTCACTGCCGTGTGCAGCTGACTTGGCAAGTTAAATAGCAACGCCGGCAAGTCGCCGGCAACCCAACTTGGCAACTTGCAATTGGCCTGGGCCCCCCTACTAACGTATATATATCTAACGAACAACAAGGCCCTGAGGGGTTCCTAGGAACCGGCAACTCGGCGGCAAGTTGCGGCGGGCCGGCGGCAAGTCGCCCGGGCCGGCAACCGTTGAACCCTAGCCTAGTAGCCGCCTAGCGTTATCTAGATATCGTCATATCGATCTTGTTACTAGTAGTATTTGAATTTATCTCAGCTAGCGCTGCAGTCTGCAGTGACTCTGCACTGACTCTGCAGTGAGTCTGCAGTGACTCTGCACTAGCTATACTGTAATTCGGGTAATATTTAAGACCCCAAAATAATTAGTAATCCCGGGGTTTGGTCGGTTTAGTAGGCTGAAAATAATTAAGAGATAGCCGCGCGTAGCGCTTTAGTAGCGGCCTTTGGAAGGGGGTGGGCGCGCCAGGGGGTCTTGATCTGTTGGAGAGTCCGGAAGCCCCCTCGCACTATAGCTAGCTTCTCCCGCACTGCAACTTTGGCTGCGCGCGCGGGCTACGTACCCCCCCTCGCACCTCGGTTTAGTATACGATAAAACTTTAGTAGTCAGGCCTCAAAACTTTGGTACTATAAAGATCCAGTATACTAAATATTTCCCGACTTACAGTAGATGAGTCTAAGATGACTCTGCAGTCTGCACAGCTGCAGTCTGCACTGACTCTGCAGAGTCTCTTAAGCTTTTTTTACAGCCAGAACTGGGCTGCTTGCACCCTGTTTCAAGTACCGGGTATCAACATGTGGGGTCCAACCGTCCAAACCATTTTTTCGTCCTGTCATGTACGTGACACTGTGCACGTGAGTCTGTGACTCTAGTCTGTGAGTCTGTGACACGGACCATGGCCATTGGCCACACCGTCCCAGTCCCAGTGGTCCGATCCGGCGATCCCACGTAGGGCACTGGCCGGCGTGTCTAGAAGCTTGCACCGGGGCTGGCCCAAAATTCCGAAAGCTTGCACCGGGGCTGGCCCTAGCGGCTTGGCGGCTCCAAAATTTCGGCTGGCTTGCCAGCGGCTTGCCAGTTACTATGGTACCGGTGGCCAGCGCGGCTTGGTCTGGCTTGGTGCAGCTCGCGCTAACTTCACCTATGCTTCGTTCGCCGGCTCGATTGCGAGCCCCGGGCTTGCTGACTTGGCTGACAAGCCGGGGAAAACCGGCAAAACCCCTGGGCTGGCAACAGTGGCAAGCCGGGGTTTCGGCTGCCTAGCCCAGGCGGCCCCCGCCCAAATTGGCCGGCTAGCTAGCCGGCTTGGCCGCCGGCCAGTGCCCTAATCCCACGCACAGCCCGCGGAAAAAGGGGCGGTCCGAGACCGTCCGACCGATGGATGACTATATGATGGCATACATATGATCGGGTACGTACGCGTGGCAGGCTGGCAGCGCGTGCACAGTGCACACTGCACAGTGCACACCGTGCAGTGGCGTGCACTGGCCACTGGGCCAGTGGCACGGCCCACGGGCCACGGGTAGGGATGCCGTTGTCAAGTTTGACACCTGTAAAACTTGACGTAAAACGTCAAGTTTTACTTTTACTTTTACAGGCCCTTGTAAAACTTGACGTAAAACGGCGGCTGGCTGCGGGGTCTCCGTTGGCAGAACTGCCCTATTCTGGCGATTTCCGGGTGCAGAATCGCCGCATTCCGGGTGCTAATCGTACTTCCATCGGATATACAGCGCTTCTGCATTAAAACCCTACCCGTTAAGCACCTTTTCTGAGGCCAGGGCCCTTGGAAGGCCTACCCCCCCTCAGGACTGCTTTTCTTTCCACGAAAATCGTGTGTAGAGAGAGAGAGAACCCGGTGGGAAAGGCATACACATGTACACTAGGTCGCAGGCTCGCACTGGCCGCAGGCAGCGCCGCTCTCTGATTCATGGATGGGCGCTCTTGTATGGTGTCAAGTTTTACATGTAAAACTGTCAAGTTTGACAGCACTTTTACTTTTACAGGGTGGGTGTAAAACTTGACGTAAAACGGCAACCCTAGCCACGGGCCACCGCCGGCCCGGCGGGCCACCGCCGCCCACCGGCGCCGGCCCCAAGTGCACGGTGCCACACTGCGCATGCCACGCCGTGTGACGGTCACGCACCGTGTGGCACACGGTGCGTGACCGTGGGGGGGGGGGGGGGGGGGGGGGAGGGGGGGGGGGGGCGGGCGCGGAGGGGGCCGCAGGCGCCTGGAGCCGCGGCCGGGCCCGCGGCCCGCGGGCCGAAATTCGGCAACTTGCAAATTGCAATACCAATAGAATCGACACGCGCCTCAGACGGCCTTCCTTCCTTCATGATATGCATGCTGCGGCATTGCTGCCGTCATGCAGTGAGATCACTGATCGATATCACTGATCACTCGAGCTCGCTGCATTTTCGTTTTTATTTCTATCGGCTCGTTCAGATCTACATCTAGCGCTTTAATTTGATCGAGAACAACGTTCAACTTGGCGAAGATCTAGAGGCCTAGGGGAGCCCGGCTGCCCGAGGCCTAGGCAGGCTAGGGCGGCGGACTTCGAACTCGACCTCGCTGCTCTAGATCTGCCGGGCTGCACGCTACGTGTAGACCTTGATGACCTGCTGGACTGGCTGGCGGCACACGGGGCACTTGTTCCGGATCCCCCGGCTGCACGCCTCGCACAGGCACATGTGCCGGCAGGGCAGCAGAACCACCTCCAGGGGCGCCTCCAGGCAGACCTGCGCGCGTCCGCGCGCGGAGTTGCGTGCGGTGCTGGCGAGCTCGAGGGTACGGGACGAAGGGGGCGGGGACCTTGCAGGTCGCGGCCATGGAAGAGGGGGCGGCGGAGGAGGTGGAGGAAGGCTGGGACGCCTGGGCGGGGCGGGGCGGGGGCGGGGGCGGCGGGGGCGCCAGCGGCGGCCGGCGACGCCCGCGAGGCCGACGGCGCGGCGGGCGGGCGCGGGTCGCGGCCGAGGAGGAGGCGGAGGAGGCGGAGCGGGCGCTGGCGGCGTCCGCGAGGGCTCGCACGTCGATCCGGGCCCCCTCGGCGGGGAACCTGCGATCGCGAAGGGCGCGTCAGGCGCGGCGGCGCGGGCCGACGACGGGCGAGGCGTGGCTCGCGCGCCGTGCGAGCTGCTCGCACGCCCGGGAGAGAGCTGCAGGCGGGGAAAGGTCAGGGCGAGCGCTAGCGGGCCGGAGCTCAGCTGCCGGGGGGGAGGCGGGGGGCGCGCGCACCGCGGGGGGTGTACTCGAAGGGCTCGAGGCCGGGGGCGCCCGAGGCGGGCGGGGCGCGCTTGACCGGCGCGCAGCGCTCCAGGTGCGCCCGCGTCGCCTCCAGCGCCTCCGACGACAGCCCGCCCCGCCCCTGAAGCGCATGCTGTTTGAAAAAAAGGGGGGGGGGGAAGAAGGCGGGGGTACGCACGTCGCCGACGCGGCGGGCCTCGAGGGGGAGAAGGCGGCGCGGAGGAAGGCTCGGGCGCGGTTGGCGGCGGGGGCCTGCCCCGGGCGGGTGCTCAGCGCCGCGGCCAGGAACTCGCGCTCGGCCTCGAGCGAGGGAGCGGCCCCGGGCGGCGCCGGCGCCGGCGCCTGCGCCCCGACGGCGACCCAGAGGAGGTCGGGGAGGTACGGGCGGAGGGCGTCGGGGCCGCCCCCGCCGTCGCCGCCCGGCGGCGGCGCGAGCGGCGCCGGGGGCTCGCTGAGGGGCGAGAGGGCGAGCAAGGCGGCGTCGTCCAGGGCGGGGGATACGACTACGAGGGCCGAGGAGAGGGCGGCGAGGGCGGCGAGCAGGAAGCGCGCCGTCGAGGCCGAGGCCGAGGGGGGCCCCGCCGGCTCCGGCTCTGGCTCCAGGCGGAGCTCGAGGACGACTGTGGAGACGGGGGAAGGGGACTGCGCATGCGCGGCCCGACGCGGCGCGGGCCGGGAGCGGGGGCGTGAGCGGGCGGGCGCGGATCGCATTCGGCCTGCACGGGCGGAGGAAAACAAATAGCGGGCACCGTGCGCAGCGTCGCCTGGGTCCGCATGTAGATCCCGCCGGGCTGCAGCAGGAGACATCGAATCAAGCGGGCGAAGAAGTGGCTGGAAAGAGAGCCGAAGAAGAAGAAGTGGCGGACCGGGGGCCGCCGGGCGCCGAACTGCTCCCCGACGACGGCGTCGCCGATGCGGCGGGCGACCTCGTCGCAGAGGGCCGAGGCGGGGGCGGAGGCCGGCGCGACGACGACGAGGCCGACCACTCGGACGGACCCCGAGGCCGCCCGCGCGTGCTCCTGCAGCGCCTCCAGCGCCCCCCGCCCCGCCGCGTCGAACCGCGTCACCGCCGAGCAGAGCCTGCCGCGCCGCGTCGGGCGGGCGGGCGGGAGGGGGGGGAAGGAGGGAGGGGGGTACAGCGCACTCGATGAGGCGGTCTCCGGGAGCGAGCTGGATGTACTGGCGGGGCGGTTGGGTACGGGATCCGGCTGCGGGGCGGGTCAGGGGGGTACGCGGGAGGAGACGGGGCGCGCGCGCGCGGACCGGAAGAAGGCGCGGAAGGGGAGGCGCGGGGCGCCGCGGGAGGGGGCGGGGCGGCGGCGGGCGGCTGGGCGGCGGCGGGGCCGGCGGCGGGGCCGGCGGTGGGGGCCGGCGGCCGGGGCGCGAAGAACGAGCGGACATCCCTCTGGAGCTGTGGGGCGGGCGCGAAGCCGCTGGGGCCCCCGGCTGCCGGCTGCCGCCGAAGGCCGACGGGCGGGGGCGGGGGCGGGGCGGGGGCGGGGGCGGGGGCAGGGACGGAGGCCTGCGGCTGCGGCCGCGCACCGAAGGGCGAAGGCGGGGGCCCCGGCTGCGAGGGGAGCGTGGGGCTCGGGGGCTGTGCGGGGAGCCCGAAGCGGGGCTGGGGTACGGGCGGAAAGGTGCCCGGGGCGAAAGGCGCGGCTGTGGGCTGTGGGAGGAATCCGGAAGAATTAAAGCTGGAGCTGCTCTGCGGGGGCGGGAAGGCTGGGCTCGCCCCGAAGGGATTTGCGGCCGGCGGCTGCGGCTGCGGCTGCGGCTGCGGCTGCGGCTGCGGCTGCGAGAAAGGGTTGCCGGGCGGCTGCTGCGGGGCCAGGAACGACGCGGGGGGAAGCCCGTGGGTGGGGGGAGCCGGGGCCGGCGCGGCGGCGCCGCCGCGCGCGAAGCGATCGGCGACGGCGTAGTGGGCGAAGCGGTGCTCCTCGGGCGAGGCCACGTGGAACGGCGGGCGCGAGACGAGGTGCTGCAGCGCGCCGCCCTCGTCCAGCTGCGGGTCGTGCGGGTACTGCTGCGGGGGCATGTGCGCGGCCTGGAAACGCTCGCCGGCGCCGGCCGCGGAGCCAGCGTTGGGCGGGACGAGCGTCAGCGCCCGGTGGAAGGGGCTGAGGAACGCCGCTGGCGGAGCAGGCTGCAGCTGCTGCGCGAAGAAGGGAGGCCCGGCGCTCATGTGGGTCAACGTTGGCGAGACAGGGGCGCTGATCGGGAAGGCCGGTCCGCCGGATGCTGCCGCTGGAGCCGTGCGGGGAGAACGATGCGTGCGCAGAATGCGCCGCGAAGAAGATGAGGAAGACGTGGAGGTATGCGGATGGGCTGCGGAGGCGCTGTGATGAGCGTGCACCGGCGCGGTTGCAGAGCGCTGAGCGGCCGCAGGACCGCTTGAGCTTGAATGCCGACCGAGCCTTCCGCCGTGCTGCCACGGCGAGTCTCTTGGGCGGCGGAGCGGGGGAGGAGCTGCGCCGAGACTGAAGGTCGCGTTGGCGAACGCTGCCGGGTCGAAGGCCATTCGGCCGCAAGGCGCCCAGAGCGCCGCGGCCGACTCCCGGATGCGCCTTCGGGACGCGTCAGACCAGCAGGGCTAGCACCGCCATGTACCCCTCGTCAAGCCAAAGGCCCAAAGCCGCAAGCATGTCAAGCCGCTTCGCGGCTGGGCAAAGCCTGCATGCAGCGGCCTGGTCATCGGATTGCGGGTACAGCGCCAGCGGCTGAGCCACTTTATCTATAGCTAGTTCATCACGATGGCGCTTCCCACGGCCGGCGAGAAGTTCACGCTGCAGGAGGTACGGCGCGCGAACGCGAGAGACCGACCGGTCGCGCGCCCCAGCCCGCAACAAACGGATAACTGACGTCGACCGACACGCGTACGCCGCCCCGCGCAGGACTCGTCGAAGAGGTGCCTGTTCTTCGACCAGACGCAGCGGGACGCCGCCGGCGACTGGGCCCTCCGCGCTGAGCCCTGCGACCCGAAGTCCGGTGCGCGGGCTCGAGCTCCGAGTACTAGTCCTCCGACTCGGGCGATACGATGATCCGGCCGCCCGCACGCTTCGCCCTGACCTTCGTTCCTCTCTGAGCAGCCACGCTCGACCCGAAGTTCGTGTGGGAGTACAGCAAGCTGCCGGACGCGAACCTCGAGGCGCAGGGGTTTCGCGGCGTCGTGAACCAGGGACGGTTCCCCGACCTGCCGAACTCCTGGAGCGGCAACGTGTGGCAGTGGAGCGAGGGCCAGCTGTTCCGCGGGTACCACACGCAGACGAACGACCCCGACCAGCGCATCGGGTGCGCATGCGGCGCCCCTTGACCGCGCACTGCTCCCGCTGGCCCGGCCGCGGCCGGCCCGCGACCGAACTGGATCCCGCCGCCTCAGGTTCGAGAACGCGTCTGCTGTCGGAGACGGAAGCGTCCGGGTGAACATCGGCACGGCGCCGATCTGGGGCAAGCCCGGCTACTGGGCGTTCGACGGCGCCGACTCGTCCATCAAGGCCTTCCCGTGGACCGAGGGCCTCGTCCAGACCTTCGTTGTGACCGTCCGCCCTTACATCCCGCCGACTACGGTGGACTACAGCGGCAACATCGCCACGAACGTCGGGCTGCGTGGGGGCTCTTCCGGCGGCGTGCGGGCCCTGCAGGTGCCGCAGCGCCCCCCAACGAGCCCGCCGGCCGCGCCCGCTCGTGAACGCGCGCGGCGCAGGTCGAGGCGGAGGGGCAGGAGGCGGCCGAGGAGGCGGGGGCGGGCCTGCGGGACGGGCTCTTCGAGGAGGGCGGGGCGGCCGCCGAGCTCCTCGAGGCCGACGCCGACGAGATCCTCCAGGCCGAGGTCCGCTCGCCCCCCCCCCCCCCCCCCCCCCCCCCCCCCCGCCTCGGGCAAGCGAGCGCGCGCCCCGCGCAGGCGCTCTTCTCCTACAACGACTCGGAGCTCTAGCTCTAGCTATATCTATAGCTATAGACACCCCGCTCAGCGGCTGCCGAGCCCGAGCCCGGATCCTACCCTTTTTATCTCCAATTGCAAGCTGCAAGTCGACAAGGACGAGTCAACGTTGATATCGATGACGTATATATACAAGAATTTAAATAAAGAATTTACATTCATGCTCTCCGCCGAGCCTCGGAGCTGTACGTATACGTATACGCGCGGCGGCGGGCCGCGGCCGCGGCCGCGCGCGCGCGGCCGGCCCATCTGGAAATCGACTTGGCGATATCTGCACCCTGGAAGCTGCATGCCATGACGCAGCTGCGCATGCAGATGCGCAGCTGCGCTGCGGCCTAGTGCATGCGCAGCTGCGGCCTAGTGCATGCGCACGCGGCGCCGTACGCGTCAGCCGCTATGGCCAGGCTCGAAACTTCAGCTCAAGCCGCTCTCAAAAAAAAAGCTCAAGCCGATCGAAAGATAAAGAATTCGGCTTGGAAAATCGGCTTGGTCATCGGCTGTGGGTACAGCGCTGTAGCAGTCTATCTAAAGCCAGTTCGTCAGGATGGCGCTCCCCACGGCCGGCCAGAAGTTCACGCTGCAGGAGGTGCGGCGCGCGAACGCGAGAGACCGATCGCTCGCGCGCCCCAGCCCGCAGCGTCAACGGACGACTGACTCGGCGCGCTTACGCCGCCCCGCGCAGGACTGGTCGAAGAAGTGCCTTTTCTTCGACCAGACGCAGCAGGACATGTACGGCGACTGGGCCCTCCGCGCCGAGCCCTGCGACCCAAAGTCCGGTGCGGCCCCATGCATATGCATACGCATCTATGGCCAGCTCCGACTCGGGCCATCCGGTCATCCGCCCGCGCGCCCGTACGCTTCGCCTGACCCTCGTTTCTCCCTGAGCAGCCACGCTCGACCCGAAGTTCGTGTGGGCGTACAGCCCGCTGCCGGACGCGAACCTAGAGGCGCAGGGCTACCGCGGCCTCGTGAACCAGGGCCGCATCCCCGACATGCCGGGCGGCTGGACCGGCAACGTCTGGCAGTGGAACCAGGGCCAGCTGCTCCGCGGCTACCACACGCAGACGAACGACCCGGACCAGCGCGTCTTGTGCGCGCCCCTGGCCTTGGCGGCTGCTCCCGCCGGCCGCGCCCGGCCAGGCCGGCCCGCGACCGAACTGGATCCCGCCTCCGCAGGTTCGAGAACGCGGCCGCCATGGGGGACGGCGGCGTGCGCGTGAACTTCGGCTCGGCGCCGGTCTGGGGCCAGTCCGGCTACTGGGCGTTCGACGGCGCCGACTCGTCCATCAAGGTCTTCCCTTGGACCCCGGGTGCCGTCCAGACCTTCGTCGTCACCGTCTACCCGCCGCCGCCGCCGCCCACCACGACCACTACGACGACTGCCCCCACCAGCGAGTTCGGCGGCTACGGCGGCGTCACGAACGTCGGGGCCCGCGGGGGCTCTTCCGGCGGAGTGCGGGCCCTGCAGGTTCCTTCCTCCCCCCCCCCCCGCCCCCTTCCCCCCCTCCCCCTCCCCTCCCCCCCCCCCCCCCCCCCCTCCCCGCCCCACGAGCCCGCCGGCCGCGCCCGCTCGTGAACGCGCGCGGCGCAGGTCGAGGCGGAGGGGCAGCAGGCGGCCGAGGAGGCGGGGGCGGGCCTGCGGGACGGGCTCTTCGGGGAGGCGGGGCGGCCGCCGAGCTCCTCGAGGCCGACGCCGACGAGCTCCTCCAGGCCGAGGTCCGCCCGCGCCCGTACCCCCCTTCCCCCCCTCCCCCCCGTTGAACGAGCGCGACCCCCCCGCCTCCCCCCCTCCCCCTCCCCCTCCCCCTCCCCCTCCCCCCCCCCCCCCCCCCCCCCCCCCCCCCGCGCGCGCAGGCGCTCTTCTCCTACAACGACTCGGAGCTGTAGATCTAGGCGCCAAGTCGACAAAAACGAGTTGATAACTGATAACATAATCCTAAATAAAGAATTAACATTCGTGCTCTTCGCCGAGCTGAACGCGATCGAAGCTCAAATCTATTACTTTACAAGAGTCTCAAGCTTGGCAGTCTTTTATAATTACGGAGTGAGATTGAGGAAGGGGGCAGTAGGCTCGCCACTGTACATATACTACGGTACGGCGACTCCCCGGCCTCCCGAGCTCGAGGCATTATTATATAGGCCGGCCTGCGGCGGGCTCGAGGGGCCGTGCACGTGCACGTGCACGGGCTCGATGGTACTCAGAATTGAATGCAAAAGGCCGGTTGCGCTCCGAGGCTCTTTCGGTCACGGCCGCCGGCGCCGGGCCGGGCGAGTCGCGGGCGCATGCAAGCTTGCGAGACTGCGCCGGCATTGATTGGATCTTTCTTATTGTTAAACCTGAACTAGTTCTTTACATGAGGCACTCCATACTAGAAATACTAGAAGAATATCTAAGTGCCGTAGAGCCTTTCGATAAATCGATATCGCACTAAAGTTTCCGATAAGCCGATCGCTAGATAGCACTAGCACTAGTTGAAGGGTGCAGCTAGGAAGGGCCGCGGCGCATCGACTCCTCGAGGATGGAAAGGTCGAGTTTCTGCATCGAGGGCGTGCGGGGCGGAGCGACTCGCGACGCCGGCGCGGCGGCGGCGGCGGCAGCGGCGGCGGTGGCAGCGGCGGCGGCCGGCGGCGCCCAGGGCCCCGCGTCGATCCCGAGACGGGTGGAGGAGAAGGAGGAGGGTCCGGCGCCGCCGCGCCCGGCGCTGCTGCTTCTGCGGGTGCTGCTGCTGCTGCCGCTGCTGCCCGTCCCGGCGGCGGGATCCGGCGGCGCCGCGTCGGGCGAGGGAGGGCCCGAGGCCTCACGCAGCGCCGAGTCCTGCCGCACGTGCGCCGCCACCGAGGGCAGGATGATCCGGCGACCCCGCGCCGGCGGCGGCGGCGGCCGCGCAGCCGCTGGCCCGGGACGGCGGGCAGCGGCGCCGTCCTCCTCCTCGTCCCGCGCCGCGAGCTCAAGGTCGCCGTCCCCGGCGGCGGGCGCGGGCGCGGGCGCGGGCGCGGATGCGAGGCCGTCGCCGGCGTACAGGGCGGCCCGCCCGTACAGCGGCGGCTGCGAGGCCGGCTCCGGCTCCGGCTCCGGCGCCGCTTCGAGGCGGACGACGCTGAAGACAGCGCCCGGGCCGCCCTCGGAGATCGAGGGGCCCAGGTGGCGCCCCCGCGGGAGCGCGGGCGCCCGCCCCCATCGCCCTCGCCGCCCTCGCCGCTGTGCCCGTCGCTGCCGCTCTCCTCGTCCCACGAGCGCGCCGAGAGGGACGAATCGGGGCCCGGCCGCTCCTCCGCCAGCCGCGGCGCCGGCGCCGGCGCCGGCGCCGGGGCAACGACCACGGCCGGCGCGACCTTGCTCGCAGACGGCGCCTTCAGCTTGAGCGACGGCTGCCGCTGCACGGGCGCCGGCCCCGGCCCCCCCTCGGTCTTGTCGAGGCCGGCGAGCATGTCAAAGGCAGGCTCGCCCTCCGCCGCCGCGCTGCCGAAGGTCGACGCGGGGTGCACGCGGCGCGTCGTCCGCCGCGCCGTCTGCGCAGGGCAGAGGTCAGGGCCCCGGCCCCAGGCCAGCCGGCGCCCAGCGAGGCCGTGCCGCAAAGCTATGCTTGCTTAGCTAGCTTATGCTAAGCTTAGCTCAGATAATGCTCGGCTCAGGAGGCGGACCTTGCCGTCGTTGTGGCCGGAGAAGAGCTCGTCGAGCTTCGCCACCAGCGCCCACTGCCCCTTCATCGCGCTGCGGGGGGCGCGGGAGGCGAGCGAGTGAGGGAAGGCTCTCAGCGAGCGAGCGCGGTGCGCGCGGCTGGCTCCGGGCGGGCGGGGCGGGGCGGGGCTCCGGCGCTGGCCCTTGGCACGAGCGGGCGGGCGGGCGGGCGGGGTGGGGGGCCGCACTCGAGGCGCTGGTAGAGGGCCTCTCGGAAGCGCCGTACCCCCTCCGACTGCGGCGAAAGCCGAAGCTCAGAGCTCAGGCGGACAGAGGAGGTCTTCGCCGCCGCATCCGGCGGGGCTCGTCGCTAGTCGCCCCCGCCCGCTGCACGTGGCAGGGCGGGGCGGGGCGGGGCGGGGCGGGGCGGACCCTGCGGGCGGCGCGCTCGAGGAGCTTGGAGGCCTGCTCCCGGAAGTACACGATGAAGAAGAAGAGGATGAAGAGGACCTGAAGGCGGCGCGAAGGCAAAACGCGAAGTCAGAACGCGAAGTCAGAAGGCCCGCCCGCCCGCCCGCCCGCCGGACGGCGCGACGTCAGCCGTCTCTAACGCCCTGGGCATCCAGCGCAGCGCACATTCGCCACGAGCCTGCGCGGAGGCGGGCGCGGTTCCGTTAGAAATCTCTGCGCGGAAACCTCGGCGGAAACGGGGCGCACAGGAAGTACGTCACGATGGCCTCGTCCACCCCCGTCATCTCCTCGCTGCCGCCCGGGGCCCGGGGCCCGCCTCAGCCAAACCGAGCCGAACCAAACGAACGCCCCTCGCGGCGTCGCCGGCGCCTGCTTATAGTTCTAGTTGACCTGTAGAAGACATAGCTTCTAGCTCCCAGCTTCTCCTATCTCCTAGCCTCTAACTTCTTCTAGCTTCTGTAGCGGACCTGTAGAAGAAGAGGCCTGCGTAGACCGTCGCGCTTGAGACCGTGATCGCTGCGCGCGAAAGGACGAGAGGAGATTGAATTAGTGACCGAGAGGGGGGTCGCGGGTCCGCCGGTCGGCCTCAAGAGAGGCGGAAGGTGGGATCCAGAGCGGGCGGGCCGGGCGGCGAAGGCGAGGCCGGGGACGGCTCTAGAAACACGCCTCTAGTTCCTCGTCTCTTCTTTTGGTTTGATTCATAGCTTATCGCGCATAGTTCAAGCTCTCTCTCATCCCGCGTTTCTAGCTCCCGGCTCCCGGTTTCTTTCCTTCTCCCCCCCCGCGCGCGCACAGGCGAGGTCCAGAACGTCGAGGAGGTTGACTAAGAGGGGCGGGAGAAGCTAAAGCCAGGGCGGCGCGGGCCAGGCCGCGATGGCGAGGCTGGGCCGGGGGCGGCTCTAGAAGCAGGCGAGGCCGGAGCCGGAGACGGCAGTCGGCGTTTCTAGCTTCTAGCGTCCGGTTTCCTTCCTTCCCGCGCGCACAGGCGAGGTCGAGGACGTCGAGGAGGTCGGAGTCCCACGGCTCCAGCTTCATGTTCACCGTCAGCGCCACGATCAGCACCCCCAGGCCCACCAGCCCCTGCGCGTGCGCGCCCCCTCGTCAGAGACCGGGCGGCGTGTGAAAGGAGACGGCGCAGGGTCTCTAAGGATGTTCGTTTGTTGGGCTCGAGGGTCCCAGAGGCGAAGGCGTGCGGGGGCAGGGGGCGCGGGCCTGGATCTGGGGGCGCCCGTCGAGGACGGAGACGACGAGGGCGATGGTGAGCTTGCGCGCGATGACGACGATCTCCCAGTACCAGCACCGCCGCTCGTACCTGCCCGCCACGCCACGGCGCCCCGCCGTCAGCCCAGCCCTCTACCACGAACCGGGAAAGCCGCTTCTATCTATCTATCTGAAGCGATGGAGAAACAAGCAGGCAGGGGGCGGGCGGGCTGGCGGACCCGCGGTAGAGGAAGGAGTAGCGGTGCATGACCTCGGGGTCGTCCAGGCGGTGCCGGTGCCGGTACAGGATCTGCCCCGCAAGGTCGGCCGACGTCGTTCGACGCGGAGGCGTGGCGTGGCGTGCGCAGTCGACGGGGGCGGGCGCGGCTCACAAAGAAGGCGGCGAGGGGTATGCCGATCCCGTACACCCTGCAGGGGCGAACGATGAGCGGTGAGCGGGGGGCGGGGGGCGGGGGCGGGGGCGGGGGCGGGGGGCGGTGCGGGGGCGGGGCGGGGGCGGACAGGGAGGCGGGGACGCCGAGGAAGAACTGCCACGCCTTGAACATCCACGTGTTGCAGTCCACCTGCGGCGGGGCGGGGCGGGCGCTCCGGCGTTAGTGAAGTGAACAGCTGCCCGGCCTAGCCATACATAGCGGCCCCCGGCCCGGCTCTACATCCTTTAGCTTTAGCTTCGCTTGAGCTTTAGCTTTAGGTCCCCGCCGAGAGGGCGGGCGGGGCGGCGGGGCGGGGCGGGGCGGGGCTCGGGGCGAGGACCTCCATGTCGGACTGGAGGAAGGCCCGGCCGCCGCCCAGGTCCTTGCAAGTGAAGAGCTTGAACATGCGCTGCGTGATCTGCGGGTACACCTGCACGCACGCCACGCCGCCCCGCGCTTGAGAGAAATCGCGAGAAACCTTGAGAGGCTTCGGACCAGGTAGAGGGAGACGAGGACGCAGACGACGTAGTAGTTCTTGGAGAGCTTCCTCATCTTCACGAACTGCGCGGCGCCAGGAGAAGCGAGCGGGTGAGCGAGCGGGGAAGGGGAGCGCGTGGCGCGTGAGCGAGCGCGGAGCGCCGGCACCGTGGCGGGGCTGTAGGGCTTGCGCTGCCACCAGGCCTGGGCGCGGTACCAGACGGGGGGCAGGAAGACGACGCAGGGCACCGCGAAGCACAGCAGCGGGATCGAGAAGATCTGAGCGGCGGCGCGCGAGCAAGTAAGAAGGAGGCGCGCGATCAAAAAGATCTAGAAGCTTGAATCGGATAAACAAACAAATAAAAGTCCGTGCGCACAAAGCCGAGCACTCGGGCGTAGAAGGGGCGGACGAAGCCGCTAAGGGAGTTGAGGTCGAACTGCGGATCCGGAAGAAACGGGAGCGATGTGCACGTGAGAGGGCGCGCGGGAACGAGAACGGGGACGGCTCCGGCACCATGCAGTCGAAGGAGATGAACCCGAAGCTGTCCAGCGGCGCCGCGATCCCCGTCTGGATCTGCAGAGGGGCGGGGCGGGGGGCGCGGGATGGACGAGGATGCTCAGGCGCAGGCGACGGCAGGGAGGAAGAGGGGACTGGGTAATCACTCACGTCGAAGGCCTCCCTGACGATGTTGGGCCAGCGGATCTGGAAGCCCTTGGCCAGCGACACGATCTGCAGGTAGTCCACGCCTATCTTCACTGCGGATCCGGAAGAAACGCGGAAGATGTGCGCGTGTAAGGCCGCGCGCGAGAACCGGGGAAAACGGAGAGCCGAGCCGGCCGGCCGGCCGCGGCGCGCGCGCGCACGCATGATGCCGGAGCGATTCTCGCGGATGCCGACCATCACGTCCTTGATGTGCTTGCGGATCATGTACGTCGCCACCAGGAGGAGGAAGAAGACCTGCGAGGGGGAATAAGAGTAAGAGAATAAGACTAGGAGAGTAAGGGGCAGCATCGCGCCGCGCACGACGAAGGCGGCGATGAGGCGGGCGGTGCTCGGGTCCGGGCAGAGGCCGCAGTCGAAGTCGTTGCGCCGCCCGTAGTTCGGCGCGCACACGGTGCACAGGTTGCCCCCGTAGCCTGCCGCGAAGAAGTTCGGAGTGGGGCGGTAAGAAAAGAAGAAGCATGAGGATGCGGAGCGCACCGTCGAAGCAGGGCTGGGCGGTGGCCACGAACTCGGACTGCGTGATGTTGAGCGCGAGCATGCTCGCGGCGCCTTTTTGCTTCAGGACCGCCTCCGCGTAGTCCTGCCGCCAAGGAAACAGCTGAGAGAAGAGCGGAGCGACACAGCTGAGAGCGGGTGCGCACGTGGCGGCAGGCGCGGTTGACGCATTGGATGAAGCGGCCGGGCTCGTACGGGCTCTGCCAGTAGCCCGAGGCCGGCCGGACGTCGGCGCCGCCCCGCGAGCAGTCCGCCCCTTGCGGGCACGGCTGCGCAAAAGACGTTTAAGAGGGCGGCGCGAACAGACGGAGAAGCGCGAGAGCGCACGATGCAGCTCTTGCCGGCGAAGTTCTTGTCCTCCAGCGAGAAAAAGCCGGGCGCGCAGCTGTGCACGTGCACGCAGCGCCATAAGCCGAAACAAAGTTGGCCGAGGGACGGGCGTTCGAGCTCACAGCTGGCAGTACGAGCAGGCGACGCAGTAGCCCTCGTTGAGCTCGCTCACCTCCCCCCGCATGCACTGCGAGGGCGTCAGGCTCAAGCTCCAGCGATTCTCTGAGAAGGGCCGACCTGGCGCATAGTCATCACCAGCGTCGTGGAGAGGACGAGGCCGTCGGAGAACGTCGCCGAGAAGGTGACGGCGACGCGCGCGCCGGGCTGGGAGATGATCTGGAGGTCCCGCATCTCCGCGGCGCCCTCGACCGCCGCCGTCTGCGATGTGCCAGCTGCGTGATCGATCCCAAACGACCCGCGGCCGTCAGCGAAGCCAACAAGACGCTCAAGCCTGCTCGAGGTGGGCGCACCAACGTTGGCCGCCGGGGCGGAGCCGTTAACGGGCGTCGCCGCCGCCTGCGATCCGTGAGTGGGAGCGAGCGAGCGAGCGGGGCAAAGAAGCGCGACGAAACGCGGCGCACCCGGACGACGGCGCCCGTGGCGGTGCGGACGACCTGGCCGAGGCTGTCCACGATGGTCAGGCGGTACAGCAGCGCCGCGCGGGACGCGAGGATCGTCTTGTTGCGCGGGCTGCGGGGTCGGGATCGTGAGAAGACGGACGGAAACGAGGACGGCGCGCTTCGAATTCGTTCGCACTTCTCCGGATCCAGCGGACCATCCACGACGAGGGTCTTCGGAACGGCGGCGATGGTAGAGCCGAAGCGGCCCTTGTTTCCTGCGCGCGAGATCGGGGATCAGAAATCACGAAAGAAAGTATGCGGTTGCGACCACATGTACAAGAAGCGTTCACCGGACAGCGTCGTGAAGTACTCGGAAGAGCCATCCGCCATCGCGGCGAACGGCGCGCACTTCATCGGGTCGCTTGCGTCCACAAAGAAAGCGCCTTCGCACACGGAAATTGAGCGGAAATTCGGATGTTGGGAATGGGAGCTCGAGAGAGCGGCGCACCTCCCCCGCCCGAGGCCTCGTTGCCGACGATGCTGGCGCCCTTGATGCTGATCGAGTCGCACGAGCCCGGCCGGATGTACGCGCCGGCGCCGTCCGTCGCGTGGTTGTACGATATGACGGTCCCGGCGAGCGTCAGGGCGCCCCGCTCGTAGCTGAGGCCGCCGCCGCGGCTGCCCGCCTGGTTGTCCACCAGCTCCGTGCCCGCGAGAAGCCGGAGCACGCCGCCCGACTGGAGGACGCCGCCGCCGGAGCTGACCGCTGTGTTCGAGCCGATTAGGACACTGACGGCGGCCTGGAGCTGGCGACGGCCGCGGGGCGCGGGGACTGCAGCCGCCGTCTCCGCCTCGCCCGCCTCGAAGCGGGCTGAATCCAGGATGGAGACTCCCGCCCCGCGGTCGGCGCGGTTGTTCGCGACGCGCGACTCGGGCAGCAGCCGGAACGACGAGGTGCCGGCCAGGCACGCTCCGCCGCCGGTTCCGTCCGGCGCCGCCTCCTTCCCGCGGCTCGCAGCCACGTTGCCGAGGAGGAGCAGGTCCGACGCCTCCGTCGAAGACTCGCCCTCCGTGTAAAGCCCCGCCCCCTACATTCAAGCCCCAATGCGAACGATGAGAAGACGGAGGATTTGCGGAAACTGTGAAGCACCGCAACGCACCCTCAGCGATTGGTTCTCGGAGACGTTGCAGCGCTGCATCCGAACGTTCGCCTTGCTCCCTGCGTAAAGTCCGCCTCCGACGCGCTCCGCAAAATTCCCGAGGATCGAAGTGCCGTTGAGCACCACGACAGCGGTCTGGTCCGCATAGACGGCGCCCTGCGGAATCTCTTCGAAAAGACGCGGAAACAAGGAAACAAGAGCGGGGTCGCACCCCGTCGCGGGCAGAGCCCGACAGCAGCCAGCTGTCGACAAGGGTGCACTGAGCGGTCTTCACGCACCAGACGCCGCCGCCGTTCGTTTCCGCTACGTTCGAGCGGAATCGGCAGCCGCGGAATACAGGCCGAGATCGGAACACAAAGGCCGCGGCGCCTCCACTCTCCGCGGCGCGGTTACTAGACGGGCTCGTCAACCGTGGAAGGAAAACACGAAACAGAGAAATGAAATCGTATCACCTGGTGAAGGTGCAGTCGTCGAAGTCGAGAGCGCCGGCACCGTCCGACGCGTACACGGCACCTGCAAAACTTTAAGCAAGCGCCGCAGCGCGTACACACCGCCAAGATCGAATTCGCACCTCCAGAGGCGGACGCCAGGTTCGAATCGAAGGAGGAGGACCGGACGGTCAAGTCGCCGTTCTCCTTGTGGATCGCACCCTGCGATTCCTATCGTCAGCTAACGATGCTTTAGAACACCATCTAATAATCTCTCCATCCGCACCCCAACGTCCCTGGCCGTTCAAGCGTCAGCTCAAGTGGGACAAACGCGTCGAGTCGGCGCGCACCCAGCCTCGTTGCGAGAGAACGCGGACGAGGACACGACGATCGCGTTCGTGCCCTGCGAGCTGAGCGCCGCCCCGTCCTTGGCCTTGTTGCCGACGAAAGCGCACGCGGTGAACGCGAGGAGGGAGCGCGCGTCGGTCGCGGCGACGGCGCCGCCGCGGAGCTCGGCGACGTTGCCTTCGAAGCGCACGGCCGTCGCGTTCATCTCGACCAGCGTCGGCACGACGCAGCCGCCGCTCTCGGACACGGAGTGGTTGGCGAAGAGGACCGCGTGCAGGAGGACCGGCAGGCGCGAGCGGACGGAAACCGCGTCGCCGAGCGCTGTCTCTTCCTGCAGGAAACTCGCCTGCAGTGCGCCCGCGGTCCGGCCCACGTTCGCGACGAACGAGGAGCGCTCGATGGCGACCTCGACGGAAGCCTCCACGCTGATCGCGCCACCGTCGGTGGCGCGACCGCCAGGCGCGCGCGAGCCCCAGCCGTTTTCGCTAAACGCGGAGCCTTCGATCAGGAGGCTCCGCAGCGTACCAGAAATCTGCGAAACGAAGTAAGTGCGGCGACAGGCCTGGGAGAACGCGGGAGACGAGACGCACTGCGCCGCCGGACTGAGCGCGGTTGCGGAGGAAGGAGGAGCCAGAGACGGACAGAGTCCCGATGCCGCGCGTGCGGATCGCGCCGCCGCCACGCTTGGAGCGGTCGTCGCCCATGCGGTCTTCGTTGTCCTCGAAGGCGCACCCGTCGATGTGGACCGCGGACGAGTCCAGCAGCGTGAGCGAGCCCGACTCGAACGAGAGGGCGCCGCCGCCAATCGAGTCGACGGAGAGGAGCGCCTGCTGCTTGCGCGCCTCGTCCGCGTCGTCCAGCGCGTTGTTCGCGAACTCACACTGGTCGAAGTGGGCCGCGCCGACCTGCGTGAACGCCGCCGCGCCGCCCCGCTCGAGAGCCGACGAGTTCCGCCACACGGAGTCCTCGAACGAGAGCCGTGAAATCGACTCGGCGAACGCCGCTCCGCCGCGCATAGCGCTGCAGTTCACGAAGCTGACGTTCGTCGCCCGCACGGAGCCGACCGAGCGGGCGTGGAGGCAGCCGCCGGCGCCGTGCGGCGCGCGGCCGCGCTCAAAGGCGACGGAGTGGAGCGTCAGATTCGCCACGTCGGAGAGGGCAAGGCTGCCCCCGCCCCAGTCGCTGCGGTCGCCGGCGAAGGAGACGCGAGCAAAGTCAACCGTGCCGACGTGCGAGACGTTGACGGAGCCGCCGCCCGAAGCCCAGCCAGTGGTGCCAGGCACGGCGCCGGCCATTCTCACGTACGCGTTCCCCTCGAACTCGCAGTCTGCGACCGACAGCGACGCGACGCCCGATACGAAGAGGGCGCCGCCTCCGACCGAGCCGCTGAAGGAGGGCCGAGACCAGTCGTGGGCGATGTTGGCCTGGAAGCGCAGGCGGCGGAGCTCGACGGCGCCGGCGCCGCTTCCGTAGATGGAGAGGGCGCCGCCGGAGAAACCCGCGTGCGGAGCGCCGATCGTGTGTACCAGCGGCGAGGCGGAGGGACGCGCGTTGAGGAACGTCATATCCTGCAAAAGTGGTTAGTTAGTCTCAAGAGGCTCTGTCGAAAATATTGCGGCATACCGATATCACGAGCTTTCCGCTGAAGCCCGCCATGTTGATCGAGAGGATCTGGCCCATGGAAAGGGCGTCAAGGAGCGAGTACTTAGAGCCGCTGAGGCCGCGGATGGTGAGGACGGCGTCGGACGGCAGCCCGCTCGGGACGGCGAAAGACACGTGGATGTTCGCGTCATCGGCCTTCGCACGCGGGGATTGGTTTGCGACACAACCGTCGGCAGTAAGCGGAGATCGGCGCACCTCGCCGTGCGGAGCAAGGCGGCCCGGCATGACGACGACAGAGCGGGTGCCGTTCACCGCCAGCCGCACGAGGATCTCCAGGCCGCGCGCGAGCGTCGCGACGGGCGCCTCGTACGCGCCGCGCGCGTTCTTCCGGTCGTTCCCCTCGACGGGCGAGACGTATATCGAGGTCTCTTTCTCCCCCGCCGTGGGCACCCGCAGCGGGCAGAATGCGCACTCGCCGGACGGGAACAGCGCGACGCCGGGGCAGCTCGCCGCCGCGCCGTCGAGATCCCCGCAGTCCGGGTCTGAGAAACGCTTCAGTCGCCGCAAACTCGAGCACGGCGCACGAGCCCGGGGGACGCACCGTAGCAGCCGCCGCCGCAGTCGCACCCGTCGCCCGCATCGCGGCCGCCCACGCCCTTCCAGGAGCACGAGTCCTCGACGGTGACGTACGTGAATCCGATGGGGAAGTCGGTGCTGGTGTTGTAGGCCTGGGCAGCTCCGTAGGAGGAGGTGGTGACGACGACCCGCACGGGCGAAAAGCCCGCCTCGCGCGAGGGCCCCGTGCGAACGAGGAGCCGGATTTTGCTGCCGAGGATACGGGAAGAGTCCGAAACGGGTCGGAACGCGGGGTCCTCCGGGAAAGCCCAGCCCTCGAGCGTCGCAGGCGATTCCCCAACAAACACTTGCGCTGAAGCCAGGCCAACCCCGTCGAGCGGAAGGGTGCCGTGCAGCAAAAGCAGCGTTCCTCCATCAACGTGCCTGTTCAAAGTCCCGTCACGCTTCGCCCGAAGAGCGCTGGTGGACTCAACGCACCCTTCGCAGTCGACTGCGGTTGCGTCCGTCGGATTCGGCACGACCGGAGCCGCACTCAAGCGGAAGCAGGTCACGTTCTCGATGCCGAAGTAAAAGAACCCCCCCGGTAGAGCATAATCGCCGTAGAAATCGGACTCGATCTCGACGCTTCCGAGCCCCGTTCCACCGTATTCGGAGGCGTCGCCGGTGCGGACTACGAGCTGGTTCGAGGAAACGCTGAAGCACGAACGGTTCAGCACTATCAAAGAAGGAAGCTGCATACGAGATAGAAGTGCGCACCAGCTCTCGACAATGGCGGGCACGCCAGCAAGGTAGACCGCCGCGTCGGAATAGGCGAGAGACTGCGAGGCCGCGGCGCACTCCAGGGCGCTGGAGCACGCGCCGCACTTCGCCAGCGACGCGCCCTGCGGATGGCGCGTTCAGCTTGGCAGAGATCAGAGATCACGGCGGGAAGAAGACGAGAGCGCACCGTGATCGTCACCAGCTCGCCGCCGTGCAGGGAGCCAAGCCAGGGCTCCACTCGGCCGATCCCGAGCAGTGTGAACACAGCCGCGGGCTCGTAGACGACTGGCGTCCCGTCCACAAACAGATCAACTTTCGCCGCTGCAGGCAGTGTCAAGAACGAAAGGTCCCGCGAATGAGATGGTGCCAACCGGTGTCGGCGACGGAGCCGGAGATGGTGCAGAGCGCGTTGCGGGCATTTGCGGTGATGGCCACGATGGTGGTGTCGAACGTGGCCGGGTCCAGTGTTCGACTCTCGACGGCCATCGACGCGTTGCAAACGCGAACGTCGATCGCCGCCGACGACGGCAGGGGACCGACGACAGTGACGCGCGTGCCGCCCTCGATGGGCCCGCGGTCCGGCGCGATGGAGCGCACGGCGACCTCCTGGAACGCGGCGTTCTTCCGGTAGCGCCCGACCGTGCGCGAGTTGACGACGAGGTCCAGGACGCCGTGGGTGCCCGGCGGCGTGCGGAAGGAGAAGGCGTCCGGCCCCAGGATCTCGACCGTTGCCAGGTCGACGACGAGTTCGAAGTCCGGCTGCGCGTCGGCGGACTCGCCGGCCGCCGGCGTCGAGGAGGTGCGCTCGATGAAGAAGATGGACGTGAAGTCGAGGCGACCCCGCTCGCGATCGAACAGGTTCGAACCGCTGATGGTGACCCGCGTCCCCGCCACGCCGAAAGACGGCGAGAAGCTGCGGATCGTGCCCGCGTCCACGTACTCGTAGGCGTCGTCCACTGTCGCACAGCCGTACTGGCTCGAGCAGACGGTCACGTTGCAGCGACCGGGCTCGTGCGGCGGAACGGCGACAGTGACAGTGGCGTTGTCTCCGCGGAACTCGGTGGTCGGAGACAGTGCCGCTACGCCGCAAAGGAAGACGCCGTGAAGGGAGCGGTCATCGCTGAAGAGGCGCTGGCCCTGTGGGAAGCGTCAAAGAGGAGGGCGGGCGGGCAGGCGCAGATGGCGCACGATGATCGTGAGGAGGTTGAGGCCCGAGGCCGGTCCGCGCGGCGAGGCGAGCGGGGCGAAGCCGGCGATCACTGGCGGGTCGGAATAAACGAACCCGTCCCAAACCGCACGACCACACCGCGTTGAATCGATCTCGACCGCGACGGGTCCCGGGCCGGCGGCGGCAGGAGGCACGATAACTACGATCTCGCCTTCGGCCTGTCCCAGGATCTCGGCGGGTACATCCCCGAACCAGACGCTGGTCACATCCATATCCTCAAACAAGTCAATGAACAATACCACAGCATCGCTGCGAGAGAAAAGCGCAGGTGAGGTGTTTATAATCGAAGAGGAGACGGAAGTAGCATCGAACCCGGGCACGGATCCCGTCGCCGGCGCGGCGTTCGGGTACACGGAGGTGATGGTGATGGGCTCGTTGTAGGTGTACGACCCGTACAGGACTGTCGTGCCGAAGATGCGGCTCTCCACGTACACGTCCGTCTCGTAGTCGTGCCCGACGTCGACGAGCCACTCGTTCTCCGGCGCGGCGCGCACGATCGCTAAGATCGTGTCGGGAGCGAAGTTGTGGACGATGCCGGCGAGGTCGACGCGACCCGCGAAAATGATCTCCGCGACTTCGGTGCCCGAGAGGGAGACGTTGAAGAGGTCGAACCCCGAGCCGTGCGCGAAGCCCGTGCCGACGATGGTGACGATGTTGCCGCCGGCGCGCGGCCCCGAGGAGGGAATGACGTCCGTGATTTTCCCGACTGCCGCCACGGCGAGCTGCTTCACGAAGTGGTCGTCCGCGTGGACAAGGAACTTGCCGTACAGCTGCGCAGGATTCGGTCGGAACGAGGCAGTTTGCGTGCAGGCGTGAGCGAGGGCGCACCGGATCGTAACCGGAGCTGCAGCGGGCGGAGAGGAAAATGTTCCACGGCACCTCCGGGTCCGACTGCGAAACGAATGAGGACTCCAGAGAACGCGGAACATCGAAGGGATTCAGGATGGCTCACGTTGAAGTCGTAAACCAGGAGATCGTTGATGATGGCCTCCCCGTTCTTCTCGACGGTGATGAGCGCGTTTGCCTCGGATCCCTCGTCCCGGCGGGCTATCAGGGTGAAAGTGATGGGACGGAAGACGCTCCTGCAGACAGCCGGGCATGAGCGTGTGCAAACGCGACGCGTCAGCAGAGCGCTAGCTAGCGCACCGCAGATCCGTGTCCGGCACCATGGCCAGCCACGAGCCACGGAAGCGAAGGCCGATCGCGTAGCCGTATCCAACTGGCGCACTCTTGTTGTGCAGAAATTCAGTCGGGAGTCGGGTCAGAACGACCAAAGCCAAGCCTTGATTCGTCCCGCGCTCGCCCTGGACTGTTCCTGCGTCTACATTGCCTTCTATATTTTCATAGACCTCAACGGCAGGCGCAAGAGAAAGGGCCACGCCTGCGGCGGCACGTCAGACAACACAGTCTTTCTTTTGCGTACAACCAGTGTACCCTCTCCACCCTCGATGAGGGCGGTGGCCGAGGCGCCCGAGGGAAGCCGGCCGACAATGTTGCCGGCCGTCTGCTGCGGGCCTCCTCCGATGAGGACCTGCCACAATCGGGATCGGGTAAGGCTTCAGTAAAATCCAGCAGAAAGAAGCAGGGAGAAGCTCGCACCTCGAACGATGCGCGGCCATAGCGGGACGGCAGCGCGTTCGTGACCAGGGCGATGCTGGTCGCGTTCGTAATGCTCGCAATCGAAGTCAGCTCAAGCCGCTCCTTTCGAAGGCGAGCAGGCTCCGCGAGCTGCACGAGCGCTCACAAGCGCGCCAATAAGGAATCCACTACAGCACAAAATACCTCCAGGACCCCGGCCAGGGTCTCTGGGCTGGAGAAGTCGGTCATCACCGCCTGCAGAGCCAATTGAGCGACGTTCGAAGCAGGAGTGAAGGAAGAGCTCACAATGCTCGGGTCCGGATAGACGATCCAAGAGAGCTCGAAGCCGAAGTCGGCATCGTCAACCGTGACCGGGTTATCGACGTACATGTCCTGCGTGAAGAATCCGGCCGCCGAGTCGTGCTCGAAGAGAATGTAGATGGCAGTCCGGGCGATCAAAGGGCAGTAAAACCGCTCCGTGAGCGCCGCGCGGCAGCGCGGGCCGGGGTTTATCTCCGTGGAAGGCGGCCAGGAGAAGAGAACCGGCGCGATCGTGTCCTCTCTGCGTGCAGAATCGTGGATTTGAGCGAGACATTCCCTGAAAAGATTCGAAATTGCCCACCCATCGAAAATTCTCAGGCGATCAAAGGTTTGATCGAGGCTGAAGTGGCTGAACCAGATCACGTTCGGGCCTGCCCCCGTCCGAGTCGGCCACAATCGGCGCAAAGATTCATGGGGACTCACCGACGCCAGGGCGGATGAGCCAGTCCTTGCGCAGCTCGCGCTCCCAGAGGCTGGCAGACCCGTAGGTTTCCCTGAGGGTCTCGCAGGCCACCCAGCGAAGCCGGAAGCCGCGCTCGCTGGCGTCAGCGCTCTCGTGATCGTCCGTTTGCCAGGTGATTCGCGCTCGCGTCGTCGCGATGGAAATGTCGCCGGGAATGACGTTACCAGACGAATAGCCCTCGAAGGGATAGTAGCTCGGCTCCGAGAAGAGGAGCTTTCCAGTGTCCTCGTCATAGATGCGAAGGCGGTCGCCAGAGTGAGGCTGCGCAACCAGCGTAAATAGACAAAGAGCCAAATCAGCGGGTGGGACGAGCAGAACCTGAATGGAAAACTGCTCGAACGAGATCGTAATTGGACCGCCGCAGGACGGGGCGATTATCCTACACCGACCCATCAGGGAAATTCGACACGAACACGAGCAGGCCTAGGCCAGGGGCCCGATGTACCACTCTCGATTCTGGTTCGCCCAGTAGATCGTGTCAGTGGCCTTATCGAGCGCGAACGAGCAGTCCGAGATGACGCCTCGGCGGTTCATCAGATCGGGGGCGCAGCCCGCGGACTGCATGAACTCTGGATCTTCGGCAAATGCCTCGATGTCGTCCGAGGCGACCTGAAGTTCAAACGCACGTTGGCAATTTTAATCGTGCATGCATACCGGCACAGAAGAAAAAGAAGAAATAGCGCACTTGAACGGTCTTGTAATCGATGTGGATTCCGGTCTCTTCGTAAGCATAGGACGTTTGGAGGACCACTGTGAGCGCGTTGCGCGTAGACTGGAGTGTGATGGAGATGTTGACCGGCGAGCCGCCGGACTGTGGCCCATAAATCTGCGCGGAACACAGATTAAAAGACAGTAGTCTTTGCAGAACGCGGCCGAAGTGGGCGCGCACAATAGTATCGCTGTCTTCGTCGGTAATGGCGTCGTAAATCGTGAGCTCATCGAAAAGAGGCTCAAGATGAAGCCACTTGATCTCCGCCACGATGTAGTACCCGTACGGCACGACGATGTGCCTGCCAGGGGCGTGTATGAGAAGGGAGCAAGCTCGTCGAGATCGATCGCGCACCATCTGTAAGACGCGCTGGCGGCGTATCTGCAGTCGGGGTCCGTGCAAACGCGGTCGCACCCCGCCTCGGTCCACCTGCACGTCGAGATCGAGCCCTCCAGCTCCTCGAGCCGGAAGTGAAGCTGGCGACGACCTGCGGCGTGGCATCGGCGGAATCTCTAGTTGCCAGTTGCGGGAACTGCGTGGGACAGACCAGAAGAGATCATCGCTTCCGCGTTCGAGAGATGCCGCCACCTGATGACCACGACATCGTCCCTATCGATGTGTAGGAACCACTCCGAGAGGCGCCGGTAGTTCACAAGAACGCTGAGATGGGCGCCCTCGTTAGCGTCGCGAGTCAAAACCCGAAATACGAAAGTTAGCATCGTGCGTTGCGCACTATAACATCACGACGTTGGTTCTCGTCCCATTGCTCTGAACGAGAGAGGGGCAAGTAAGCGAATGATGGGCCTTGAGAAGGATAAATAGTGAATGACCTCCCACAGCCATGGAGAGCGCATATGGGCGATTCTTCGCGTTAGCGCGCCACCACCAGATTGCCCACCCGCTGAGTTGGACGGCCTGCGCAAACCCGCATCAATATAACGTGAGCGAAAGAGATTTAGAAAGATGCATATGCGGCGAACCAGTTCCACGATTGCTCGTGGAAAAGGTCGTCCATGCCCTTGACACGGCAGCCAGAGGCCGCGTAAACCTGAATTCGAAGTTGCAAAGCTTTTAAGCTTTCAGCCGTCGTCCAAATAGACAAGCAGTTCTTACCTGTCCGCTTGTTTCGTATCCGTTGTGGGAGGACTCCGTCTGGTCGACGTCAGCAGAGATTGGCGCGAAAAGTGGGCCCCAGAACGAACGTGGAGATCGATGGTGATATCCAAAGGCCCGCCCTGGGCCGTGATTGCACTGCAGCAGGCGCGCGCGCGTGAACTGCGCTCATCTGGAAAAAGTGGTGGGAGCGGCACGCACACGAGGAAAGCGCATCGAACGCTGCCTGCTTCCTCGTTGCGATCGCAGCGCTCGTCGCCGAGCTCGAAGTGAAGGTCGGACGTGAACACGTTACAGGTGGTCAGATGGGGAGGGCAGTGCTCCAAGAACGCAGGCTGCAGGAAGCTGCAGGTACATAGAGTCAGCGATTCGTCAACCCGGCACGATCGCAGTTCTAGTGCGTACGCGCTGAAGCGTTGCGCAAAGTTTTCTTGCACTGCGATTGCAATTGGGGTCAACCTCGAACAATGCGACGTTGAAGAGCAGTACGAGTTTGCGCGCACGGTTCATGCAGGCAGGGTCGGGCGGCTCGAAGTTCGGCCACTGCGGCGGGAGAGACGGCGCGGTGATCGCCGGCTTCGGCATGCACTCAGGCATCCCCGTGCTCGACGCTGCGACAAGGCGATCAGAGATCGAATCCACAAGCAGGTGCAGCCCCCTCGGACTGCTGACCGTCGATGAAATGGGCCATCGCCTCGTCACCGACCCAGTATTCAATCCTGAATCCGTTTTTGTAGACATCCTTGGATTCGAGCGCGACCATCGCCTGCAAGCGCATGCGCGTGAGTAAATATCACGCAAAGCGCGAACAAAGAGACGCACAGCTACGTTTGTTCCAAATCTGTAAAGAAAGCAAGGGGCGAAGCCCTCGGACGTGAGCGGTCCGGCGTAATCAGTTGCATAGATCCACATATCAGTAACAGAGAAAAACCCGATCTGCACGTGCACAGATGTATCTTAGAGTCGACGTTCGAACAAAGGAGCGAAAAAATGAAGCAGAGCGATTACTGAGAGCTGGTCCAGAATCGAAACGTCGAGGACTTGAACTTTGAGAAAAATGCCCGCCCATTCCTCCAGAGCCGGAAAGACATCCCTGCATCCAGACGTCGCGATCGGAGAAGAGGCGGCAGAGGGGCGAGCGGATTGGCACCAGCGGACGCTCGAGACGAGAGGGAAGAGTTCGCGGCCTTGCACGTCGATCGCGCCGCTCGGATTCGCCAAAGTGCATGACGGGGCCCATCCAACAGTCCTCATCTCGATGTCTGAGCTGTTGTCGCACAGGCCTGCACAAGTGTAAGATGACGCCGATGAGGGAGAATATGGGGGCTTCCAGTATCACCTGCTGCCCCTGCCGGCCGCCACGAGAAGTCGACCTCGAATGCGGAGTAGGTGACGACCGCAGTGGGATCGTACAAAGGGAAAAGCTCAGCCCGAATCTTGGAGCGTACGAGGAATGTCACCGGCAAATCCGTCGCGCTCGTCACGTTAAACTTCGAAGCGAGATTGTCGCCCTCAAATATCTGGAAGCGATTTTAGATTCTCGCAGAATCTCTGGTCGAAACTCGAAACGATGAAAATACCCGGATCAGCACAGAGACGGTGTCAGCAGGGGTCTCTCCAGATGTCGGAGCGACGATGCTGTCGTATCCGGATTCGAGGACGACGCGGTGAATCGTCATAAGTGTAGCCGGCGGTCCCGGCCAAGTATCCGTCGCGTTCGGGCTCGGGTCTATGGACCTGCGCACGTACACGTGGAGTTGCTTAACAAACGAAACGAAAACCATAATGCACAGTGATCGTCAACTGCTGCAGCCTCGAGCTCTACCAGGCGCACCAGCCGACGCCGAACGGCAGGTCCACAACGGTGGCCAGGCTCTCCGAATCGACGACGAAAGTGGAGGAGCCGGATGCCTCGCCCGCGAAGACGGTCGTAGGGTCGTAGTCAGACACGGGGCTCCAGCTGATGGAGAAGCCGCCCCAGCCAGGAACGTCCCTGCGGCCGCGGCGTCAGCACGTTCGACGAGCCGGCGTTCGGCGAGGCCCGCCCTGCGCACGGCGCGGGGTCGCTGCAGTTGAAGACGACGAAGACGGAGTACGTGTCGACGACGGTGATAATTCTCTTCGTCTGGTGGTTGGAGTCAAAGAGAACGGTTCCGAACGCGTTCTCTCTGCGCACGCGGGTTGTCAAAATAGCAGAAGCGAAAACCTATCCAGATCTAGATGAAGACGACGCACCCTGCGAAGATGCGGACGCGCTCATTCTCGACGTTGATCGTCATGTCGACGATCTCGAGCACGAATGCGGGCGCCATGATATTTTGGAACTCGGGCAGGATGATCCAGTCCCGGTACGAGACACGCTCCACAAGGGAGACGTCCCCGCGGAGGCCCGTGAGAGCGTCCATTCCTGACATCAGTCAGACGAAGCCGGAGCGAAGATAGATGCACTGGCGACTGGAAGTTTACCAGAATTTGCTCGCCAACGGAAGCGGAATCCGCGCTCGAGCCGCTGCGGCGTCTCGAACTCGTCGGTTTCCCACAGGACATACAAACCAGGCGCGTCGATCGTAAACGCTGCGCGGTCGTGAACTTCGGTCATGCAAAAGAGAGCTCGAGTGAGCGCACTGTCCGGCAGCGAGGTCCCGGACGAGTGGGGCCGCTGGGGGAAGTAGCTCGGCTCCGAGAAGACGAGCGCTCCCGTTTCGATGTTGTATATGCGGAGCCGGTCGTCCGCGAACGGCTGCTCTCGATATTCGCGCGGGGCTCCAAAGCAGAAGCGACAGCGTGCACATAGCTCACCTGCACCGAGAAAAGCTCGAAAGTGATGGTAATCGGCCCGCCGCAGAGCGGCGCGATTAGCCTGCGGCACGGTCGAAGCGAGTCTCCCATGGGTTCCGGGTGAGCCGCACCAAGAGAGCCCGTTGTCTCCGTTGCGATTCTTGGGGTAGATGAACTTGGTGCCGTCGTCGAGCCGGTAGCTGCAGTCCGAAACCGCTCCGCTGCGCGCCCGCAGCTCCGGGGCGCAACCCCTCGCATCCGTCACGTCACGGGCGAGTGAGTCGAGCCAGCTCTGCATGATGTCCTCGGCGATCTTGACGGAGTAGTAGACGCCGCGGATCCCGGGGCCCGTGATGATGCGGTCGGACGTGAGCTTGACCGTCAGCGCGCTACCCGTCGTGCGCAGCTGCGGGGCGGCTCGAGGTTGGCGGGCGAGCTAAACAGAGTCGTTTGGCAGCCGCCGGTGCACCTGGATCGACGGACCGCCAGTGAGGGCGCGGCCAGAAAGGCGAGATACAGCCGGGATCTGTGCGCAGCGGCATTAATCACGGAAAGTATTGCTGGCATGGTAGGGGTTGGGTTAGCACGATTCTAGACTCGTCGTCCGTGTCGGAATCGTAGGCGGTCCTGCCAGCAAAGACACATCAGAACAGCCAAAGGGCCGCTTGGCGACCGGCATGGAGTGACGAACACGAAGTCAAAGTTAGCCTCCGTCTCGATCCACCGCATTTCGGCGTCCACGATGTAGTTCCAAGGCATCAGTATCCGCCTGCCCGCTCCGTGAGCGGGAGGGCAGCTGCGGCACGAATGCGGGCCAGGCGCACCAGATCTTGCTCCACTCCGGGTCGTAGTGCCCGGCGCAGAACTGCGGCTCTGCGTATTCGCTGATCTCGCAAGAGCCGAATCCATACGTCCAATCTCCCGGCGTAACGAGCCCCTCATAGACGAGGGCTGCACGGCGTATTCAGATGTATGGAGCTATCGTGGTGCGCTCACGCTTGCGATTGCGGCGGCGCACATTCCCTCTTCGCCTCGTGATCCGTTGCGTACGGGTCCACGGGCGGGTGCTGGAACCACGACAGCTGGAAGACGTCGTTGCGCTCGTTGTGAGGGAAGATCTCCTCTAGAGTCCACGTGACGCTGACCTCAACGAGTCAGGACGAACAGCGAGCCACCAGGATGGCGCCGTGCACGCACTACACAACCAGCCAAGTTGCGTCGGTCTCCTTGGGTCCTCCCAGGTCCCAGCCTCCTTGAACGGGGTTGAACCACTCGATGGACAAGTCGTACCCCTTCGTGCGGCTTCTCAGGTAGGTGTTCTCGTGGGGATTCTCAGCGCAGTCGCTCCATGCGTACGCCTGCCCGACAGGCACTTGGATCTTAAAACTGACGGTGAAATAGGGCAGTGAGATTTCTAGTACCGCACCTTGGCAGTGAGTTGGGAAGAGGCGTGGTCGTAAATCTGCGGCTGGGTGAGTACCAGCTGTGATTCCACTCACTATAAGGAGCACTCACGCTCATGCCGAATCGCAGCTTTCCGTTTGGATCCGGGGTCGCGATGGTGCTGAACCGTAACGGTCAGCAGCTGCAGATGATGGCGATGGGATCGCGAGCACGCGCAGCGCACAAAAAAGCGGTGGTGGTCCTCGGCCCGGACCAGTCGGCGTTGCGGATCTCGAACTCTCCAGACGAGCCGTGCAGATGAAAGATGTTCTCTTCAGACGGAAGCGGCAGCCTGCTCGGGAAGACGCTCGAGGCGTGAGCGAATCAATCTCGGCGATAGGGCGAATGCGACGCACTGCAAGCTCGAGAGCCGAGCCATGTAGCTCTCCAAAACTGGATAGAGGACGACGGATCAGGCACGGACAAGCAAATGAAGAAGATCGAACGGCTCACGAGTTGCGCAAGTAGGCCGCGGCGGGGGGTAGCCCGGCCATTTCGGGGGCATTAGAGGGGAGAGGGGTTTTGGCGAGCTGAAGCACGGCGGTGTTTGATCGTACATCACTGCGCGAACGATGTCACTGGAATGCACAACGCAAGCGAGGCCAACCGCGGAGCTTACGGGAATCAAGCCGGTTTCGCACTGCATCGCCGGTTTCGTACTGCAAACTGACACCGTTTTCGAATGCCAGCGATGTCGAGAGCGTGATCTGGACGCAAGAAGGCGAGCGTCATTGGGCGCGGGCGCGGGCGGTAGAGCTCAGCGAGTTCAGTGACCGTCATCGAGTCTCCGTGCACGTAGCAGGGCGTCAAGGCCTCGTGAGACATCGGGCCGCGCATGGTGACCGGAATTCCAGGCAGCGAATCGGGGAAAACGGAGTCGCCGTTGCCTAAATCAGTCACTGCAAAGGTGACTGCGACCTCCAACACGTCGAAAATGGAGATGTCCAACCAATTCACGACGAGAACGACACCCGGGGTTAAAGCCGTCGACTCGGGCGCGATCCGTCTGAGAGCCGAATGAGGTGCAGGAGGCGCAGAACAGCGACAGCAAGATGCGCACATGGTAACCGAGGAGTTCAGAGGATAGCCTGTACGCTCCTCCAAGAACCAGGAGTCACTGGCGGCCGGCGCGTCGCACAAAGTTGGAGTAGGACAGGAGCCTGCGCAATGTTGACGATATTGGAGGAAGCGGGGTCGAATCATCGAAACAGCTCACTGCCGGGGACAAGCGGGCGCCAGGAGTACGAAACGGCGAAGTTCGACGTGAATCCCAGGGAGCTGTCCGCCTGGATCCCCACGGGCTCGACCCCCACGCCCAGATCCGCCGTCGAGAGAATCGAGTGGGGCAGCTCCATGCCGTGCTTGACTGCGCCCCGGTCGAGGCGCGTTCCGTCGGGGAGGACGTCGTAGAACTACGCGACCGCTTCAGAAGGCCGTGTTACCACGTCGGAGCGAATGCGGAGCGTGCGTGCGGACCCGCAGCTCGACGAACTCGCCGGTCAGCTCGTCGAGCAGCGCGGCGGACTCGATGGTGAGCAGCACGGGCCGGCTCTCGGTGCGGTGGAGCCAGCCGAGCCTGAATGGCAGGTCGCTGACGTCGCGCAGGTTGTCCGACGTGAAGCTCCAGCTCCGAGAGCCGGCCTCGTCGAGCTGGATGACCGTCGGGTCGGTCGCCGACAGCGGCGCCCAGAGCAGACGGAAGCTCGCCTCCGTGCTGCCCGCGGCCGGTCGAGGCTGCGATCAGCGGCCGACTCTCTTAAACGAATCGCGGCGGAGCGAACCTCGCCCCCGTGTCCATCTCTCCGAAGAAGCTTACGAACGTGGGAGTGACGGACGCTGAAACCCAGCGCCGAGGGGGCGGCCCGTTCCGGCTGTCGTAGATTGTCTCCCCAAATGGAGAGTCCCTGCGCAAGGGTTCGAATGTGAACATCTGAGTCTTCTTGGATACCACAAAAGATTCGAGCTCACCCTCGAAAGAGCTGAAAAACGTCAAACTCGGCTTCGAAACTGTAGTCACTCGCGAGCCAGAACAAGTACGGGACTAGATCGGAGTCAGCACTCCAAAAGACAAACAAATCTCAGCGACGTCGAACCGAACGGAGAGAGGACCCAGTCCTTGTACGCGACGCGCGCATCCATGACGATGCTGCCGTTCTCCGCGCGCTGAACGTCGTCTGCGGGCTCATCTCAGCAGCTATTTAAAACTAATCGGGTGCAACTGCAATCCCCTACCGAAGCAACCCTTCCAACGCAGCCGAAACCCGCGCTCGAGCCATCCTGGGCTATCATACCCATCCGTTTCCCAACGGACAATCGCCCGCCCCGATGCGATTGTGATCGCTGATCAGAAGAGAGAATTTCAGTGCGAATCGGAAAGCATTTAAATATATAGCGAAAGCACGCGACGCACTTGCGGGAAGTACGGTGCCGGAGGAAAAAGGACGGAACGGGAAGTAGCTCGGCTCTGAGAATCGGATCGTGCTCGTAGCTGCCTCCTCCCAGATTCGCAAGCGATCTCCCGAGTACGGCTGGACGTTGAACACCTCGAAGGAGATGTTCACAGCCCCTCCGCAGTGCGGCTCGATAGTCCTGCATCCATCCAAGTCAGAGAATCCGCGATAGCTATTGACTCGTCTGGAGACACTGCACGTGTAGGCAAACGCACCACGACTGAGTCTGGTTCCCTAGGTACGGCCTCTCCGCAGCGACGTAGCTCGGGCGGCAGTCGGTCAAAACCCCCTCGCGGCTCGTCGAAAGGGGTACGCAGGCCGTCCTTGCGGAATCGAGTACCCACCAGAGCGAGCCCCGTTCAAGGAACCCGTCGAAGGTCGCGTTCAATTCGATGAAGGAGTCCAAAGACCCGCTGGGAGACGGAGAAACCAGGAAAGTCATCTTGTTCGAGAGCGCAGTCACCTGGTTCGAGAATCGGTGAAAGAGGACAGAGAGTATGTACACAGAAGATAGGCACCGTCTTGGGCAAGTCGGGGTCCGTCAGATGGTTTGAATAGACACGCTCATAGAGCACCAGCTCACTTTGCCACCAGGTCGCGGTATCGCCATCCAAGACTGCTACCCGATCGTAGGACGAGGGGATTCGAACAAACTCGATCTCTGCCGCACGCGCGGTCAAGATCCCTCTATTTAGGAAGAAGAACGAAGAAACGGGACGCACGCGACGTGGCGCGGAGGTTCCACGGGAGCATTACATGCCTGCCCCACGTCGACTTCAGCACGTTACCAAGAAAGAATGCAGACAGCGCACCATATTTTTTGTACGAGACGCTGCATCCCGCTGGGCACCATCGCGCACTCGCGAGAGTCAGCGCGCTCCGCGAATCCGCATGTGCCAACCGTGCCCGCACGACCCGTGACGACGTAGGCTGCGCGGCAGGGCAAGCGTGGAGGTGTCGAAATTCGAATTCGTCAGCGGGAGTCGCTCCAATGTGCGCGCGGGTTTGGGGGTAGGCACTTTCGTCGGGGTACGCGCTGCTGGAGGGAAGGCGGTTCCAGTCGAAGACAAAGCCGCCGCCGGCGAAACCCACGCTGGCGGGAGCAAAATCGTCAGCTTCGTCATGCAGGCCTAATCTGCGTCGACGCACTATATGACTGCCCAGCTACCGCTGACCGAAATTGATGTTTCTTCATCGACGGCGCTGCGAGAGAGTCAGCAGGTCGAGAGAAAAAGAAATATCAGCAGAAGCAGCCTCAGCAGAAGCGCACAAATCGGCCCAGAAATAATGCTCCCGACTCTCGTGCGGCGCTTCGCCGCAGTCCGTCCATGTCCTGAGCTGGCCCGAGGTCCAAGGCGAGGCATCGGTGCTTTCGACAAACTGCGAAAACTGTCATTAGGCGGTGAGCTTGGTTCGATTGGGTCAAAGAGACGGCGTGCCTTGAAATCGAAGGCGACTGGTCCTCCCTTCGCTGCCACAGTGCTGCACGCCCCAGAATGTGAGCACACAATTAAAAAGGGACGATGCCATGATATCCATGAGCGAAGAGGGGAAAAAGCACGGCGCACAAGAGAACCGCGACTTCTCCGCTGGCCGAATCGATGTCAGTTGCATTCATCGCGAAAGCCCCGGAATCTTCCATGAAGTGCCGTATTGGTATACTCGGAGCAAGAAGCCTTCACAAAAAATAAGCAGCGGATCGTTGAAGCAAAAGCGCTGACGCACCCTAGAGCTTCAAGACGCGAAGTGAACGCGCTCGATACTGCGACGAAACAAGTGCATACTGAACTCATGCCCTGATCAGACACCTAAACAAAAATTAAACGCACTGTCGAGACAGGCGGCCGGCGGGTGGCCAGGCCACTGTGGAGCCTGGATGGGGGTGACCATCACGGGCACATTCGGGCAAGGAAGTCTTCTTCGTTCAGCCGCTGAGTAACGATGTCGATGACGAGAACAGAACCGCGTGCGAGAACGGCAGAATGCACGTGTATCCAATTGGTCTTGCGCAGTGGTTCCGGTCGAAAAGCTGAATTGGAAGCCGTGAACGTAGGTATCCGTGGATCGCATTGAAAGCTGATTACAAGCGACGCGGTTTGCGTGAGTGTGTCAGCCCGCGAAACAAGCGGCAAAACACGGCTCGCGCACGGAAATCGAGTCGCCAAAGAAATAGCAGTCAGCGAGCGCCTCGGAGCCGAGCGGGCCCCGCATCGTCGTCGTCGTCGTGACCCCTGAGGTGGTCACGTGCACCTGGATCTCATCGAACACGGAGACGTCGAAAACAACCATAATGAGATAGACGGGCGTGAACGAAGGGATTATGTGCCTGAGACGGGCGTGAACGAAGGGCTTTGTGTGCAGTTTCGGCCGGTGCGGGCGAGCGCGCGCACCACGTGGCGGACGACAGGAGCGGATAGGAGGCGATCGCAGCGGACGGGGAGTAGCGGTCCACCATGCTGCGCGCCCCCGAAGCGGTCGATATCGTGCAGTTCAGGTCGTCGCAGTAGCCTGCAACCCAGCACGAGCTCAGAAGAGGTCGGGGCGCCCACTGTGAGAGGCGCTAGCTATAGCACACTCGCAGAGGCGGCGCTCTTCCACTGGAACGCGACGGAGAACGACGCCTGGACCAGATCGTAGTCGTACTGCGGGCTGAACTCGACGAGTACGCCCTTGGCGAAGAGGAAGGACGCGGGCAGCGCCCAAGTGCTGTTGACGACGCCCCGAACGACCGGCGTTTCGCCGGGAGCCCAATCCGAAATCTACAGGCAGTCAGATGGCCGCATACGAGCGCATCACACACTAACGGCCGCACCCGCAAGCCTACGGACGCATCGCCAACACGAAGCTGGGCGTTCATGATGGAAAACAGGATCGCCGCGGGTCCGGAAGCGATCTGGTACAGCACAGACCTGAGCAAACGTGAGCGAGGCGGCGTCTATATAATTACAGTCCCGTGCCAAAACTGACCATCCGGTACCGGACTGCATGTACATGTCCTCGAGGCTAGTGAAAGCGTTGGAGTCTGCAGACGAGGTAGCCTCCCCCGACTCGCCTTCGTACCGAGTGACAGGCGCCCAGTTTTCTGCTCGAAGAGTTTAGGATAAGGGCTATGTAGCTACTGCGTGTGCGCGTACCAGGACATGCGACCCACTTGAGACGGAAACCGCGCTCTGCCCGTTGGTATGTCTCGTAAGCATCCGTCTCCCATCGAATCAACACGCGTGGCGAGTCCACCACAAGTGCTGCGCACGAAATACGCGTCAGTCACTCGTGCCTGTCAATTGATGCCATCGATATTGAGATATGTGCGCACAGTTCGGGAGGCTGAATCCTGAAGAGAAGGGGCGTGTGGGGAAGAAGCTAGGCTCCGAGAACAGCAGCGCTCCAGATGCTGCGTCGAAGATGCGCAGACGGTCCCCAGAGTACGGCTGGACAGAGAACTGCAAGAAAGATATTCGTATGGGGGCCCCGCACTGGGGGGCGATTTCCCTGCGCGCAACGCGTCACCTGCCGCGCGCAAAACTCTCTAATGCGGATCCGGATCCCCGCGCACCAGCTCTGGGAGGCACCCGTGGGGTACACGTCCTCAACGAGCCCGCTGGCGTACGAGCACTCGGAGATGTAGCCGACGCGGCTCGTCAGAGAGGGGGCGCAGCCGTAGGACGTGCGCAGGGGCTGCTGCACGGCCTCCCACGAGATGTCGACGCCGCCGTTGTCGATGGATTCGGGGCCCGTGTTGAAAACGACGGTCGCGATTGCGTCTACTTCAACCTGGCACCCGCGCCGTTCACGTATCAGTCTGCGGTCCGGCCGCAGAAGCAAGCGATCGCGATTAGATAGCTTGGGTTCATGCACCGTGATCGTTTCCATCAGCCCGCCAGTGTGATACCATTCCTGCGCGCGCAAGGTGTGTCAGTGTGACATCATCCGGGATTCGGAGTTGGAACGAAAGATGCAGCTGGACCTGATAATCGTAGTCTTCCGTGGCCGCGGCAAAGATACGAACGTACTCTTGGGAAGGGTCCACGTTAACAAAATTCACCGTAAACCTAAGCCGATGTGTCCTTGGAACGTTCACGTGCCTGCGCGCGCACTGCATTCAGGCGCCGAGCAACAACGGCCCTACTTCCAGATCACCAGATGTATTTCGATTCGCGCTGCAAGGTGGTCGTCGGCTGACAGGCTCCGGATCCGCTCTCGAAGATGCAGCTTCCGAGGCGTCCGGTGAAGTTCGTGTACGTGCGCTCCTCGGCAATGACGCTGCCATCTGTTGCGACAAAAGTTTCGCCCGCGAAGAATAGCAATCTCTCTAGATTCTAGCTCGACTGGCGCAGCCCTCGCACCATCCATGCCATCGCTGCCATCTTCGGTGCTTGCCGGCTCGGTCTCCGTCCACGAGAACGTGAATCCATCATTGCGCACGCCACCGGGGGCGGCGCCGGTCCACCGCGCGCTGTGGCCTCGCGTCACGATCCTTTTCCGAATGCAATGTGACCGGCATTACGCACTAAATGACTACGAAGTGGCCCGCAATGTTTAGGGTGGTTTCCGAATCCGCGAGAGGACTTGAAGGTCTATCACGAATCGCGTAAGCGGTCGCGCGCAGAAGTCGAAAGAAAGGCGAATGATGCACGTGAGAGTGCGTCCAACGTAGTGCCCGCCCCAGGCGGCATCGTCACCGCAGTCGCCCCACACCCAGTACTGGATGCGACAATCAAAATGCGAAGAGAACTTCACCAATGGCGCTCTGTCAGAATCAGCCAACCTGGCCCTCGGTGAAGGTCCGAGTCGGGCCTGGGCTCACGAACTGCCGAGATAGAAGGATAAGTATTGTGGAACGAGACCTCTTGATCCCCCCAAACGCGTACGGAGAACGACATGCCCAAGTGCCCCGTCGGTACGACCACAGTTCTGAGAAGAGAAGCGAGGGAAACGCGTCACATGCGAATGTCGGCGGAATGTTTTCGAACAAAGCTCGAACATCAAGGCGGCCATCCCGGTGGGGCTTGTGGCGTTCGCGATGATGCTGTGCTGGCCAGACGCGCCGTACAAGTGCATCACCTTATCTTCAGGGGGAATGGGGAGACTGCAAGAAGAGATTTAGACTCTATCGCACTGCACACAAAGATCCGGGAAAAATCGGAAGCGCACTTCGGGTTTCGGCTTCGCATGCGAGCGGAGAACTTGGCATAGACTGCGCACTCGATGAGCATGGCAATCGCTACCAGCCAATCACAAGCAGACATACCGTCCGTGCAGTTCGGCGGTCGATACCCGGGCCAGCGGGGAGGCATGATGGGGGAGACGGGAGCAGCCACGTGCATGCAGGTCTGCATTTCTGCAGCTTGCACTGATCCCGACAAGGTCAGAGGAAGCGCACGAGTCCGACGCCGCTAAATCAACTCACCTTCAGCAAGGCGCTGTGTGGCAGCATCGCCCGTCCAGTAGTCGAAGCTGAACCCATCCACGCCGGTCTCACGGGAAGTCATAGCAACCTGTCCGGCAGCATAGCATGAAGGCGCAATGCCTGCGAGGCGAAGTCGAAACCAACCGTGAGAGAGTCGCCCGAGACGTAGCACGGCGTCAGCGCCTCGCTCGACATAGGCCCGCGCATCGCCGTCGCGGATTCCACGCCACCAGCTGACGACGTGACCTGCCAGAGACAATATTCAATTCAGCAAACCCGGCGCGGTGCGGGGTGGAGTCGACGAACGAGAAGCTCATCGACGATCGAAGTCTCGAGCGTGTTGAAAACGACGAGCGCGCCGCTGGCAGGAGCTTGCGGTGCCACGCGCCACGAAATAGTCGAGAGCAAGGGGTACGATTCCTTCCTCAGAGTGACGCTACCGCTGGGATCCGCGAGAGGGCACTGATCCAGGCTTTGGCAGAGCCCTGCGGCTCGATGTCAATGCCGCCGCTCTGGCTGCAGCCCGCAACGAGAATCGTGAAACCACGAACCGGCAGCGGCAGCCGGCCGGAACGCGTAGGATATGTTCACGAGGGCCACCGTGCGGCTGGAGTCTAACTTCGGGACAACCTAGAGGAGGAGATAAGCCGTGGAGAAGCTTTGTCGAATTTGCAACTGCCGAACCTCCACGCGGGAGCGAGAGGGGGCCCGGGGCAGCGTGGCCGCTGGCAGCGTGGAGTTGCTGTACACGGCCAGGCGGAGAGAAGCGGAGCCGTCGTCCCACGCATCCAGAACCTGGACGACGAACGCCGGACGTCGATTCAGGAACAGGAGCGCGAACGGCGCGCCGTGCGGGGTGCAAGCAAGCGCGCACCCTGATTTCGTCCCCGAGGCCCAAGGAGGCCCGTTGGATGGTCATTATCGTCAATTCCGTCTGCGAGAGGAGCGACCTGCGGCGTCCCGTCGTTCTAAACTCGCGCGAGAGAAGCGTTCACGGGTTGGCGGCACCAGCCGACGCGGATGGGCTCGAAGGGCAGGCTTGTTGCCGCGATGCCGAAGATGAGGGAAGCTTCCAGCGTTCCCGGGTCGGTGTGGGTGGCGAAATGCACGAAGGAGGACGCTGGGACCCAGGGGAGAGAGAGGCTTGCAGCCACCGCCGGCGGCGCGTCGCCTTGCGTCAGATTACTCGTGAAGACGACGAAGATCGCGTCGGCTCCCGTGAAGTAGAACGGAATCTTATGCGAAGTCACGATAAGAGCATCGCAAGACAGCGACATTGAAAAGCACGCACGATTCCCACTGAAGATACAGTCGACGAATCGTACAGGGGCGTACCAAAGGGCGCAGATCTGCTTCATCGAAGTAGGCGTTAACGGAGTCAGAAAATAGTAAGCCTTCACGCAATGCAAGCCGTCGCGCCTCGCGTAGATGCGGAGCGTATCGATGGCAGGGTCGAGAAGCACGTCGGCGCCCGTACCGACCGTGAGCACGTACCGATCTGGCTGGCGTGAGCGAGCGCGGAGTGCCAGTCAGCTCAATCTCATCGGCACTAGTACTTACCGCTAGGCGCGATCAGCCAATCGCGGTACTGCGGCCGCTCGTTTAGGGTGATGGTGCCCTCAGCCCCTGTGGAAGCTGTGCCGCGTGGAATGAGCGAAAGCTTTGAAGCAGCGGACGGCGTCTCTCGAACCCTCGCCGGCACGCCAGGAGAGCCGAAAGCCCGTCTCACGAAAGTCCGGGGTTGCTGTTCCGTCCGTGATCCAGCGCACTAGCAGGCGTCCAGTCTGAGCAGTGATCGCTGCGAAAAGGTCATGCTCGCGCAGACAAAGATAGCAATTGACCCTGAGAGCGGCGCATGCGCACCCGCTGGCGTCGTGAATCCGTTCGAATAGGGCCGCGTGGGAAAGTAGCTCGGCTCCGAGAACAGAAGCTGCCCCGTCTCGTTGTTGAATATGCGGAGGCGGTCGCCAGCGTACGGCTGGGCGGCGTTAGAAAGGCGCGAAGCACGCGGTGAGCTGCGCCGAACCTGCACTGCGAAGTGCTCGAACGTAATCGTGATCGGCCCGCCACTTGCTGGCGCGATCAGCCTGCGATCGTCTGAGGCTAATGCTCGAGGCTGCAATTAGAGCGCGAAGGTCCTGCACACCACTCTTTCGAGGCATCGTCGTCGTACAAGGCTTCCGACCCGTCCGGAGTGTATGAGCAAGAGGATATGGCACCAGCACGAGTGAGGCCGTTCGGAGAGCAGCCGGACGCATCGCCGAAGGGCGGCGGAACCGACGGGACGACTCTGTTGTAAACTCCCTCGTACACGACGTAGATTCCGGACCTGTCGACGCTTCCATCGGTCTTGAGCCTGATCGTCAGAGTGTTCCGGGTCGTCTGAAGCTGCGGGGGCGTGGGCAGGCGTATTTCAATACAAAAAGAAGTTCCGCAGAGCGCACAAGGATGGGGAGCTTGTTGCGCTGATCTCCCGACATTTCGTCAAAGTTGCTGAACTGGATGCACAGCTCATTCGAAGCGGCAAAAAAGCGAAGCATAAACCTACCACTTTCGCGGGGTCGGCCACCCTAGAATCGTATGCATAGGCCAAGTCATACGTGCTTTCGGTCTGATCATGATCATGATCATGAGGCGGTGTTAGAAACGCAGCATGCGTTCAAATTCGTTGGGGAGCACGCGGGCGCCGCACGTTGAAGTGGACGACGTTGGCTCGGATTATGTACTCTGGTGGCAGAATGACGCGCCTGCCGCTCACACTAAACATGGCCAAGAGAAACGGTATCCGGGATCCTGGAGCCGCGAACCATATGTAATCTTTGGAATCCTGATAAACGCCGTCGCAGGTCAAGAGGCTGGTATTCCACGTGCAGGTCCCAAAGTGTCCGTACAAGTCCGTGAAGACGACCCCTGCGAAGGTTGTGATCGTGCGTAGCGCGAGGGAGCGGGCGAATTAAAGTGCGAAGCGTCCAGTAACTATTGGTATAAAGAAAAGGGGGCTGGCACCGTCCGCCGGGCCGTCGCCGCTAGAGACTTCGTACCACGACAAGCCGAATCCGTCATCCCGCTCCTGGCCGAACGGGTCCCTCTGGCCGTCCCACCGCGCGCTGCAGCGCTTCAGAGCGAAGCACAGCCCGAAAACAGAGCAAAGGCGCACTATATGACGAAGAACCTCTCGTAGGGAATCGACTCTTCGCAGGACTCTTGGTCGAGCCTGAGATACGTCCTACATCGGCAGTCAGCGATCGAAATATTATCGAGAATCTTTTTTATCAAAAAAAGAGATGCAACCGTACCGTATATCACACTGAATTGGTGGTTGTGCCGACGTGTCCCCACAATCGGACCAGACTTGAATCTGCGGGACAAGAGTGATCATGGGTGCTTGCGACTGGCACCTCTAGTTGAGAGAGGACTAGTACTGGAGCTGACCAAGCCACCCAGGAAAGTGGAGGAGTCGAGATAGTTGAAGAACTGAGAGAACGTCAGAGCGTGCAAACAGAAGACAGCGAATGGCTCACGAAAGGATCAATGTACGCAGGCGCCGGCACCGCCAGAGTACTGAACGCGGTCATGACTGAACGCAACGCGCAGAGTGGAGCGAGCGAGCAAGAGCGCTTACACGAGGTACGCGTTCTCCCCGTCACTGTTGTAGGCTTTGAGGTACTTTAGGCCCGATTCGCCGGTCAGGTGGATGATGTTCTCGGGGCTGGGTACAAGAAAGCTGCGGCGGCGCTCGCGATCGGAATCAGGAATGCGTCGGGCGGTTGATGCATGAACTGGCGGCGTGTGCGGAAGCGCACCCGGCCGATTCGATGCGGGAAAGGTACTTGGGGACGACTGCGTGGGCGCGGTCATAACCAGCCGATCGATGCGGAGAGGGAAGTCAGCGGGAACGGCGCACTATCTGTACAGTTCGGATGCGGCGGCCAGTACCCCGGCCACAGAGGCGGCATAATCGGCGTGATCGGCTCTGGGATATTCTCGCACGGCTGCGTCCCCGTGGCGATCTCTGCGAACGAACGCGGGGGTTGGGCGTCTGGCGCTTCGCCCCGTGCGACCTCGGAACGCACCGGCCGCGAGGCGCTCCGCGGCCGCGGCCCCCGTCCAGTAGTCGAATGCGAACCCGTCCACGACCTCGCCCCGCGACGAAAGCGTGATCTGGGTCGTCGTTAGAGGCTGGGCCGCCGAATTCGAAGCCAAGGAGCTCGGAGACGGACGGCAAGGGCGTCGCCCGATATGTAGCACGGAGTGAGCGCCTCGCTTGACATCGGGCCTCGCATCAGCGTCGTCGAAGCCGCCTGACTCCCAGCCGTCGCATCGACCTTGCAAAAATGGCCGAAGGATCAGGATCAGGCGGGCGCGGCAGGAGCCAGAGGGGCGCGGCAGGGTACCTCTAGCTGATCGAAGATCGACATCTCTAGGTTGCTCACGAGAATGAGCGCCCCCGTCTCGCCCGCCGGGGCCTCAAGCACCCTGCGGACGGTCGGAAGATGCGGGCGGGAAACATTGCCGGTCCCGCGCACCACGAAGGGGAGGAGTAGACCGGGTACCGCATTCCGCCGCGGAGGGAGAGCGTACCCCCCGCGGGGGGGAGGGGAACGGAATACCCGATGTCTGAGGTTGCGTAAGAGTTGGGTGGGGGGGGGCGGGGCGGAGGGGGGGGCGGAGGGGGGGGCGGAGGGGGGGGGGGGGCGGTAGGGTGGGGGCGGTAGGGGGGGGCGGTAGGGAGGGGAGGGGGCGGTAGGGGTGGGGGGTGGGTGGGGGGGGGTGGGGTGGGGGGGGGGTGGGGGGGGGGGCGATGAAGAGCGAATGGCGAACCCGCCAGAGCGGGCCCCTTCTCCCAGGAGATCGAGAGTTCGTGGCGGGATCCCACCGCGGATTCCGGAACCACGAAGCTGATCCGCAGTCCGTCGGAGGCCTCCGGCGCCAGGATGGAGAAGGGCGCGGGCCGCCCCGCCTGAGCGGAGCCGAGGAGCCTCGCCGCGGAGTCGGCCTGCAGCCACTCCAGGACTTGGATCTGCGGTCGCGGGCCGGGGCGTCGGGCGCCCGCCGAGCGCGCTTCCGCACGCGCGTCTTACCTCGGAGTCCGGCGGCATCGATAGGGAAAGAAAGTGGAGGATCAGGGGCGAGCCGGCGAGGATCCTGAGCGGCGGGCGCCTGGTGAGCGGCCGGAGGCGCGCGAGGGGCGGGGCGGACGAACAGCCCCGGACGGTCGGAAGTGTGGGAACTCTGCGCGTCGAAAGCCAGGACCCACGAGCCCGTGTCCTCCCCGGGCTCGCAACGATAGAACGCCCCGCTGGGATCGCTTTCGTCCAGGACGCAGGGCGGTGCTGCCACCACGGGTAGTGAGAGGGAAGCGATTGGAGGCAGAGCAGCAAGAGGCGCTCACGGGACTGGCAGTGCCCCATCTGCGCGGCGAGGAGCGCTAGCAAGCCTAGGAGAAGCAAGGACAGAGCGCCATCGCGCCGGAGGCGACGCCTCGCCGCGTGGCGCCCGCCTCCGATCGAACAGCTCTTCAAGCGCTCCATGGCTAAAGGCTGGACCCCGCGCGCGCGCGGATCGTCGCCGCTGCCGCTGTAGAGGCGCCGGAGCGTGCTGCTGCTGCCGCTTGTGTTCCGGCGAGTGCATCGGAGCCCGCAGGTGTGAAGCTGCATCTTCGACGCATCTATCGACGGGCGCGGCGTGAAGCGCGCTAGCTACAGATGTCGACTTCGCTATTGTGGCTTCCTCCGCTCCAGAGCTCCAATGACGGCGCTTTGGTGTGCATATATGTCAGGAGAAGTCTTGTACGGCCAGCTGATGGGCGCTTCGCTGGGTCGCGCCGCTCGGAACCCCGGCCCTCGGACGTGGCGCGTGCTTCGGGAGGGGAAAGCGCTGCGCTAACGCGTGTACAAGCTACTGACTGCAGCTAACGCGTCAGCACGGCATCCGAACATAGGGGCGCCAAGCTCACTAGTACTGATGTCGACAGGCTGACAGAGGCTCTGAGGCTGTCGCTGAGGGGGTACGCACAAAGAACGGCAAAGCACTTTGGCCCGCAGATGGAGTTGAGCCCAGCGGTGGCGCCGGCGAGCTCGCCTAGATCGCAGGACGGCGGACGCGAGCCGCTTGGCGCCCCTTCGCAGAAAGTGACGGCCGCTTCGCCCTCGGGAAACGTGATCGGCACACTCGGTGCGTCGGCCGGCCTCGAGCGCTGCAGATATCACGCCTGCTGAGCTCGTGCACGCCGACTTGCAGAGCTCACGAAGTGGGACCTAGCGCGCCCGGTTGTGCCCGAGCAGGCGGACCGCGTGGTCACCGTGGGCCAGCGAGCGATCGACATCGAGCTCACGTGCCCCATATGTCTCAGGCGCGTGCCTGCGGAGCTCTCGAAAGGCGTGCCCCGCTGACCTCGTCGCGCTCGGCAGCATCATGGACAACCCGTACTCCGTGATGGAGTGCATGCACCGCTTCTGCGCTGAATGCATCAACCGGGCGATCCGCGCCAAGTGCGGGCCGCCCGCGGCCGCCCCTCCCGCCCTCCCTCCCGCCCGCGCCGAGCGCCGCGCCGCCGCAGCATCAAGGAATGCCCGACGTGCCGCGTCCGGATCGTCTCGAAACGCTCTCTGCGACCCGACCCGCAATTCGCCGGGCTCATTCGCGCGTTCTACCCAAATCTAGCCGAGCACGAGGCGGTGCGAACGAAGCCGCCTCGGGCCCTCTGCCCGGTCAGGCGCCGCGCTGGCGCCTACTCGAGCCCTCGCCTCCGCCGCAGATGCAGCAGGCGCAGCTGAAGGAGATCCTGGCGAATTCGCCACACTACCGCGCCCTGCTGAAATCGTGCGAGGAGCAGCAACGGCGGCTGGCGCCGGCCCCGCGGCGGCGGGCGGAGGTCAGCCCCAGCCCCCCGCCGGCGGAGGACGGGGACGAGTCGCCAGCCCCGAGCCGCCCCAAGGCCCGGCGGATGGAGAACGGGTCCCGGGGCGAACCAGGCCCGCCCCGCCGGCCCTGCCCGCCGGCCCTGCCCGCCCCCGAGCTGACGCGCCCCGCAGCCGCGGCCCCGCCCGCCTCCGAGCCCGCCGCCTCGGGAGGGGAGCCGGCGCCGCTCCAGCCAGCGACGTGCGGCCCTCGTCCATTTCCTTGCTTTACCCCCCCCCCCCCCGCCGCAACTCCTGCCCCCCCCCCCCCCCCTCTCTTTCTTCTGATCCGATTTCTCGCAGCGCCTCCACGAGATCCCCCTGTACCCCCACCCCTCTGAGACCCGCCTTCCCCGCCTCCCTGAACCCTCCATCGGGTACCCCTGCCCCCGCCACCGCCCCGTATATCCCCTTCGCCATTTGAATGACGTACCCGCTCCCGCGCAGCTACGATCCCTCCCAACTCCTCTGCTCCCTTGCTGCCCCTGTTACCGCTGCCGTCGCCCCCCTGTGCCCCCCCGTGAGCGCCGCCTTCCGAAGCTGCGCACCCCGCGGAGCTTAACGAAAGAAATTCAGGGTACCCCCCTTTCGGACCTGGTCCTCTGGTTCGGCGAGGCCGCCGCTACCCCCGAGTCCAGCCTCGCCCCCGCCTCGGAATCGAGTACGCCGCTCCGCGACCTGGTCGAAGCGGTGCTGTACCCATCCCCGATGGCCCCCGCCTCCGGCGACGCGCGCCTCTGCAGTGGAAGGGGCCGGGGACGCTCACACTGTACTACTCGCTGACCCTACCCCCCACTACGGATCCGAGCCCCGTCTCGGGTTCGAGTCACAATGAGAGTGGTAGCTAGGAGACAATCCGATTTGCATTCATCGATCTCGGAGACTCCTACTACTTGGCTACTAGACTCGTAACTAGAGTGCTAGTAGGCGGTGGGCGAGTCTGGAGTCTGGACTCTGGAGAGAGGTTTGGTCTACTGGTGCGCTTCTATAGCTAGGCGCTTTCCCAAAACATCGAGGTCTGTGAGTTTCGAAACACATGAGGTCAAGCTTGGAACTTGGAAGCCCAATGGAAGCCCCTACGCGTGGCTCAGCGGCTATTAATATTATAATGCGGCACCAAATTAATGCGTGTTGAAGCTTTAATTTTTGGCTGCGGTAGGGCGGGGGAGTACCGGTACATAGCTATAGCAGTTTCTTGGCGTCTTGATATTAATGCGCCCCCAATTTAATGCGTTTTGACAGCAGCTAGATATCGATGCTATAGAATTTCCTAGAAAACGCGCGCATTATATATGCTGAACTTCGGAAGTGTCACAGTGTTGCATCATCTTGCATGTTTCTAGTAGTCGACGTCGGTAGCCAATACTAGCTTTAGTCTCTCAAAAAAAACATTGAAAGATTACAACTTACAAGATGTCAGAAAAATGAAAGAAAAGTCGAAAGAAATCGAATCGAATCGTTTGCGTGCACTCGCGAGTCTCGAACGATCGCGCTATCCCGGAGGCTCCTACTAGCCTAGTAGGCCACTACCTAGTACCTACTAGGCCAGCCCCCGCGGCCCCCGCGGCCCCCCCGGGGCCCGGGCGGCCCGGCGCCGGCCGGCCGCGGCGGCGCCGGCCGGCCGCCTCGCCGGGCTCGAGCTCGCCGAGCCTCGGATCGCCGTCGAGTCGACCCGGCTCGACCGTCGGACCGTACGCGTCGGACGTCGCGGCCCCGCGGGCCCTCGCGGCCCGCGGCCGCGCCGCCCAGTAGTGCTGGGTTCAGTCAGGCTCCAGCCCTGACCCAGTCGCTCAGCCCCCCTGACTGTGACTGAATCAGTCAACCCGAGGTTCAGTCAGGCTACCGTGCACTGCGGCAAAAACTGAGGAAAATGACCGGGAAATGACCCAGATCTAGATGCGATCCATCTAAGTTGCCAAGTACGTATACTGTGCGCGGGCAGTAGGGGGAGATTAGGCGAGCAAAGAACACTGAAGAAAGGAATTCGGCCCCCGTCAGGTGTCAGACGCCGTTAGCCTCATTAGCGCGGGCGGTTTTGTTCAGATTGCGTTGTTTTTCTGGAGGAAAGACGACAGAAGATCCTTTTTAGGTCGATCCACGTCGAGCTTCAGATGGAAAAAGCCCACAGGGGGGCACGCTCCCAGCAGGGTTTTGTATGGGACTGAGAGAACCTCAGTCGGCCAATTTGGTGACTCAGTCGGGTCAGTCAGACCCTCTGACTTTGACTGACGGTGACTGAACCCAGCCCTACCGCCCAGCTGCAGGCAGCACTGCGGCAGCAGGGTCCCTAAGCAGGGCCAGGCTGCGGCCCAGCCCGGCCCACGAACCACGGTGCACGTGCCACGCGTACGGTCTACTACGGTGCCGGGTGCGCACGAGCGTTCGAATCTGTACACGTATACGTATTATAATTATCGATACATCACTGTAACATCAGGCCCACCGCAGCACGCGCGCGCAGGCCTGAGGTCCGGATCCCAGTCTGTCTTTAGCTTGCTGAGCTCGAACTTCATCGATCTCGTACTAGTACGTATACGTATAGGTCGGTTGTCTGCAGGCTGCCAAATTTAAAGAGCAGAAGCCTTCCGAAGTTCTATTTCTGAAGATGGGCGGCAACAATTCGACGCTCAACTGCTATGGTGCGTGATCGTATCGATATCCATCCAAATGCTGACATGCGTATGCGTTGGATTTGACCCGGCCCGTGACCAGCGGATAAGGCCTGCAAGACCTTCATCGATACGGCTGCGAGCAACGCCGCGTGCAAGACGCTGAAAGGCGTGGCGGTGATCAACAATGGGCCCGGCCAGACATGCAAGGCGATCCAGCTCGACCAGGAGAACATGGTGCGCGTGCGCATGCATGCGTATGCCCGGGCCGCGGCCGGGATCCGGACCCCGGGCCCCTTCAGCTTCAACTTCAAGCTCTAGATTGATATCGATGTTTGTGCATGCACGTGCGCATGCACGAGCAAATGACGAATATTCAATCCGGCAGACGCTCGCCGTGGACGACTTGGAAGAGGCAGCGGGGGATGCGGTGGACGGGGTGCTCGCGGCGTTCGAGGACGAGTTGGAAGACATCGACGCGCAGTTTGAGACTTCGAATTCAGTGCGTTCGAATTCTGATCGAGCGGCGTAACTCAGTGAGCAGCATCCGTAAACTCACTGAGTCGCTTGCCATGGTACGTCCGACAGGCCGGCATCGATATCGACGAAGGCGCACCTCTCAGCTCGTGATTATGATCATGATCGTGATCATGATCGGCATCCACATGTACATGTACATGCATATGGCACGGCCACGGCCACATAATCATCACATAATCCATCATGGCACTGCGCGCGGCATCTTCCTCGATCATGATCATCATGGCCGGGCAGCGAATTTCCCTCAATATTATAATTAAATGCAGAATGCCCTTTAGAGAATTGTATTCATTCAGAATGCCAGAATTTTACTAAGTTATAAGCTTGGCACTGCGGCAGCCTGTGTGAATCAATTCCTGCGCGCAGATCTAGAAGGCCGCAGCCGCAGCCGCGTATATATTACGTACGCGCGGCGTGCGGTCCAAAGCCTCCAGCATGAAATTATATTAATTATATAAATCATATTGCGCGGAAGAGAGGCCCCGCCTTGCCCGACATCGCCGCAAGCTTAAGGTGCCACTAGTACTAGTACTAGTACTAGTACTGCGCACGGGGCGCGATCCGGATCCGCCAGCACTAGTACTGGGGCAGGCCCTGAGTGGCATCATGTTCATGATCACGATCACGGGCGCGCATGGGCGCGGCGTACGCGTGCGGCTGGCGGGGTCGAGCGCGAACAGGTCATGCGTGGGCCGCCTCGTCGAATTCATATTAATTATAATATATATTTTATTTGAGCTCGCTTTCCACCGGCTCCAGATCTTGGCATGCATATCGCGCGCGACCGACGGCGCGGCGCACGGGCGCGGGCGTTCGCGGCTAGCGCTGCTCGTCGCGGGAGCGTCGCGGTCGGCCCCCGGACGCTCTTGCGCTGGGTCATTGGGCTCCGCAAGCTTCCGTTTCCTGAGCCGCATCGCTGCCGCAGCTGCACGCCAGTTGGGGGCCCACAGCCAGCTCGAATCTTGCTGTACCCCACTTGCTCCGGGGTCCGGCGCGGGAAGCCGCCGGCGGCCTCACAAACCCGGGAAGCCGGCGAGAGGAGCGCGATGGGGCCGAAACGGCGCCGGCAGGTTGACCTCAGCAGCTCCGACGAGTCTGGCGAGGACATCGACCTCGATTCGGAGGACGAGGCGCTGGAAGGCGTGAAGCTCGTTCCAGCTGCGGACCGCGCTCACAAGCCGGGGATTTCGATCAGCGTAAACTGGAACTCGACGCGGATCGCCCTGCCTCCCGCCCGCGACCTCGCGGAGGCCAAGCTGTTCCGGGACCGTGAGTGCCGCGCGCGCTGGGGCGCTCGCCCAACGTGCCTCCGTCGATATCGATGCCGACCGCCGCGTGCGCCCGGGCCGTGCAGGTACGATCATCGCGCTGCTGGGCCCGGAGGTCGCGCAGGGGCGCACGTTTCATCCTGTCTCCCGGTTCAAGAAAGAGCGTGCGGACGGCCGCTCGCAACCGCACGCGCCGCGCCGCTGAGCGCGGGGCGCAGCGTGGTACCGAAAGCTCTTCGAGGAGGAGAACTGCTTCGCGCAGAACATCGGCTTCTGGGACCCGAAGCTCGCCGAGTCCGTCGAGCGCGGCGAGCGCCTGACGCTCTCCGAGGCGCGGGGCGTCCTCAAGCGCACCGTCGAGTACCTGCAGGCCCGCCCGCCCCCGCGACCTCGCGCCCGCAGCCCGCCCGCCCGCTCACTGCGCGCCGCCGCAGAACTCAGGGGCCGTCCCGAAGGTCGGCGCAGCGGCGGGCGCGGCGGCGGGCTCCGTGCGGGCGGTCGCCGCCCCCGCGAGCGCAGCGGCGGGCGCCGTCAAGGCGGTCGTCGTCGCCGCCAAGAAGCGGTCGCCGCCCAAGGCCCCGGCGGCGCCCAAGCGGTCCCCTCCGAAAGCGGAGCCGCAGGCGGGGCCCTCCACGAAGCGCACGAAGGGCGAGAGCGAGGCGGACTTCCTCGGTGTGGCCCGCGCCGGCTCCTCCAACAAGTTCCGCGGGCAGGTCCGAGACGCCGTACCCCCCCTCCCTCCGAGGTTCTGCTCACCTGAGCGGCGATCAGGTGAACATGATGCGCGCCCACGTGCACCTTCCCTCCGCGGCATCCCTCGTCGACGCTGCGAAGGAGCGCGACCGTGCGTTCCGTGTACCCCCTTCCCGCTCCCCTCCCCAACCCTCACGTACCCCAGGTACGATCCTCGTCATCGTTGGCAGCCCCCCTGGCGACGTTGCGCTCAACTTTCCTCTCTCCGTGTATGAGGCGAGTGTACCCCCCGCCCCCCCCCGCCCGTCGCGGGCAGGCCGGCTCAGGGGCCGGCCCGCAGGCCGAGCCGTGGTACAGAAAGTTCTTCCCCGCGAAGGGCGAGGGGCCGGCGGTTGGATACCGGGACCCGGGCTTCGACCGAGGGAGCAAGGAGGCGGTGCGCGCGCCGGGCCTTGCCGGGCCCCGCGCGCCGCTCGGGCCGGGCTCACGTTTCGCAGGCGAACTACGTCGTCCGCCGCGCCATCGCTTGGCTGCAGGCCCGCGCCCCCCCTCTCTTCGCCCTCCCCCGCAGCAGCGCTCGCTGACTTTGTTCGCAGGAGGAGGGCGTTGTGTCCAAGTGGGCGCGCCAGTCGGTGCGCTGCCGGCCCGCCCGCCGTTGACGCGGCCGCGGCCGACGACGCCGTTTCCCCTCCCCCGCCAGACCGCAGAACAGGCGGAGGCGCTCCTCTCGAAGACGCCGGCCGCGGGGCCCTCGCGGCGGCCGCCGGCGCCGGGGCAGCGCAAGTCTGGGCGGGAGGAGGCGGAGGAGGAGGAAGAGGAGGCGTCGGGATCCGAAGAGGAGGACGGGGAGGGGGGGGAAGAGGAGGGGGGGGTCGAGGAGGAGGAGGGGGCCAGCGGGGCGCCCGCGAAACGGCGCCCGGCGCGCCCCTCGGACTCCGCCGAGTCCAAACGGGCGTTTCGCGGCGTCACTGGGAAGGCGAGCGATCCTCCCCCCGCCCCTTCCTGCCCGCCCGCCAACTTTGCGTGCTCCTAGGACGGACGCTGGAGCGCGATCCTGTGGGTCCGGCCCCGCACCCACCACGTCGTCAGCTGCACCACCCGCGTGCGCCTGCCCACCCGCCCGCCCGCCCGCCCGGCCGCCCGGCCTCGCCGCACCCCGGCCGAGCGCGTACCCCGCAGGAGGGGGCTGCGCGCTGCTACGACCGGGCCCGCATCGCTGTGTACGGGACAGGGGACGCCGGCCCGCCTCTCAACTACCCCGCCTCGGGTCCGCCCCCCCCTCCCCCCCCCGAGCGGATCGGAGCGCGCCGACGTACGTACCCCCCTCGCGCCCAGCCTACGCGGGGGAGGCCTGGTACAAGCAGATGTGCCCCAACGGCGTACCCCTGAAGCCCCTCCCCGACCTGTCCGACGGCTCCGCATGCCTGAAGTTCGCCCGGCCTGCGAGTGCTGATCATGTGCTCTAGCCGGTCCCGCACTGAGCGGGGCGGGCGCAGGCACGCGCAGGGAGTGCTGGCAAAGCTTCGGCCCCTGCTCGCCCAGTACGCGCAGGGCGGCTCCAAGGCCGGCGAGGCGCGGCGGCCGAGCCGGGCGAGTGCGGCCGCCGCTTCCTCGTCCTCCTCGTCCTCCTCTGGGGAGGAGGAGGGCGAGGAAGGCGGCGAGGCGGAGGCGGGGGCGGGGGCGGCCAAGGAAGAAGCGGTCGCGGCGAAGCCCCGGGCTCCGGCGGCGGCGGGGGCGGGGAGGCCGGCCGGCCCGACGGTCAACGCCGTCGTGCCGGGGGCGGACGCCCTGGAGGACGTCGCCTCCGCGGCCCGCCGGCAGCTCTTCGCCGCGGTGCCCACCTCCCCGCCCGGCCGCCCGCCCGCCCGCGCTCTCCACTCATGCCTACACAGGTGGCGCCGCGGGCGGCGGAGGCCGGGGCGGCGACTTCCAGCTCCTCCTCCTCCTCCTCGCGGACGTGGTCCCCGGGAGACGCCGCCCTCTGGCGGCGACCCGGCCAGGTGCGAACGAAGAGGCGGAAGAGAGCGGCGAAGACAGAAGCTAACGGGTCGCGCAGCCCGAGAAGGCGGTGGTGGTCGTCGAGGCCTGCGAGGCGCTCTCGGCCGTCCGCGCCGCCCGCCCCGCCCCGCGCGCCGGCGCCGCCCCCGTCCTCGTCGCCCTGCCCCCCGCCACCGGCCCCGCCTCCTCCCCCGCCCTCGCCGCGATGTCCGTCCGCCCCCTCCCCGCCCCGCCTCTTCGCCTCGCTCGCCCCGCTCGAAGCTTACGTACCCCTCCCCCCGCCGCCGCAGGAACTGGGCGTACCCCTCCGAGCTCCACCCCCTCCCGACCTCGCGCGACACCAGCCACTCGGCCTGGGGCGCCGCGGAGGAGTCGGCCGCCCGCGCCGCCGCCGCCGCCGGCGCCATCTACCGCCGCGGTGCCCCGTACCCCCGCCGCCCCTTTCCGCGTACCCCTGACGGCTCCGCCAGAGCGCGAAAGGAGCCAGATACGGCGGGCCGTTGTCGGCGTCCTTACGAACGCCCTCTTCACCCTCGGTACCCCCCCGCACCCGAACCGCCGTAGCATTCCTTCCGCTGCCGACTCCGCGCTCCAGAGGCGAGCCTGCAGGACCTTCGGGGCCGCTCCGAGCACGTCGTCCGCTCCGACGCCTCCGAGTACCAGGTTCGAGTCCCCGGGTCGCCCCTTTCCCGCCCCCTTCCCTTACGCGCGGGCAGGCCTGGCGCGTGGCCGTCCGCGCGGCGTCGTCGTACCCCCGGCTCGCCTGCCTCCTCGGGTGGCTCCTGGACGACCTGCAGGCGAGTGTACCCCCCTCCCTTTCCTCCGGGAATCCTCCCCTTCGCCCCGACCCTGACCCGCGGGCAGTACCGGGCGCTGAAGCCGGCGGGGGTGGAGGCGAGAAAGCGCGAGTGGGCGCGAGAGCGCTCTGTTCGCTCCGCCGGCGCCCTCGAGAAGGTGATCTCCCCCTCTTCACCCCCCCCCCCCTGTTTCCCGCGCCGGCGTCGACGTGTACCCCCGCAGGCGATCGCGCGGGCGGTGCGGGAGTACGTCGACGTCGGCTTCGTGATGTACCGGCGGCCTGCAGGGCCCGGCGCGGCGGGCGCCGGCGCTGCGCATGCGCCCCCGGCGGCGGCCGCGGGGCGCGACGATCGCGATAAGCTCAAGGGCGCCTAGATGCGCCCCGCTGCTGCCGCAGTGCGCACTGCCGTACATGCATGTGGCCTGTACTATATCTAGCGTTTCTCAAGACTGCGCCGCGCGCTCGAGGTCACCAGTTCAAAAACGGCGCCCGCGCGCGGCGTCCGACGGTCCGCAGCGCACGGCACTTGCTCTGCAGCTGGGACCCGGGTGTTCACGTTCGGAAGCGCAGGTCTAGCTATATAGGGCTTAGTGCTAGCTGCAGCCCGGCCGTCGCCGAGCCGGGGCCCCCGGGCCGATGGCCAACCACTTCGTTCGCGCTCTCTCGCGTACCCCCGACACGTCACAATCCCCCCTAGCCACCGCAAAGTTGCTCCCGGACTCACACCGCGCCCCGACGCGCTCCAGCCCTCCAGCGATGAAAGCCTGCCATAGATCGTATCCCTGAAGCCCGGCGAAAGGCTTAGCTAGCGGGTCGAGCAACCGGGGGCACTCGCCCCAAGCATAGCACAGGCTGCCTCGCAACTAGTGCAGAAGCCAAGATGGCGCTCCATCTAGCGGGGGATGCACGCCAGTCCGGCTGGATGCGCTGGGAGGAGGCGCTCTGGAACGCGATGCACTTCGTGGACAACATCCGGGTCCGTGGGGCGGCAACGACCAGGATCTTCCTCTGCTCAATCTCCGCCGCGCAGACGCAGAAGTGGAGGGTGATCAAGCGGAAGACAACGGTCCTGCTGATCACATACATGGTCCTTGACGCGTTTCAGGTGTACGCGCTGTTGGTCGGCGCCCACGGAGGTGCGCAGCGCGCGGCTTCGCGCCCCGCGGTGGTCGCTTGATGCGGCGGGCCGCCTAGGCTACGACACGCGCGTCACGTCGAAGGTACTATCGTACATCGACGTGTACAACCTGCTTATCGGGAACAACTTCGAGAACTACAAGGCATTCTTCTGGATGTCCGTCGTGGCGATGCTTGTCGACGTCCTGCTGCTCGCCTACGTCGTGTACCGCCTCCGGGTGCGAACGGAGCCCCGCACCGCGCCCCCCGCCCAGCGGCGCCGCCCCTCACGCCCGCGCAGCGGCAGGGCGCGCCGGTGAAGTCGGCCCGCTACTTCCGCGTGACGACGAACGTGCTGATGAAGTTACTCCTGATCGCCGTCCTGAAGATGATGGCGGCGCCCTTCATGTGCGGCGCCACGGACTGGGTCTACGGGACCTCGCCGGGCGCCGGCAAGCCGCTCTTCGAGTGCCCGAAGGGCCAGTGGGCGTTCTACGTCGCCGTGGGCGCCGCCGTCCTCTCGTTCCTCGTGCCGGCGGCGATCGTGCTCGTGTCCGCCCCGTGCGACTTTAACATCCACTCGGACGACTGGGAGGCCCGCCCGCACTCGCGCTTCCACCTGCCCGAGCTCCTCTACAAGTTCGCGCTGGTCGCCGTCTGCGCCGCCTTCCCCTACACGTCCGTCGCCCTCAACTGGGCCCTCCTCGCCGCCACCTGCCTCATGTTCTACTGGCTCCTCAACACGCTCCCGTACTACAACCCCGTGCTGAACGAGATCAAGGGCGGCACCTGGGCCGGCGGCATCGCGCTGTGCCTCGGCGGCGTCATCCTCCCCAGCGCCGGCGAGGTGCGTGCTTCCGCTGGCCCGCGGGGCCCGCGGCCTTCCCATTCCGCTCCGCATCGGTGCCTCACTCGGGACTCGCCCGTAGAACGCGGGGGCGGCGACGGGCCTCTTCCTCGCAGCGGCGCCGGCGGCGGCGGTGGTGGGCGTGGCGGTGGTGAAGCTGCGGGCGCGGCACCTGGCGAAGCTGCGGGGGCGGGCGGCGCAGGCGGAGGCGGAGGGCAAGACCGCCGCCGACGCCGTCGCGTTCCGCAACGAGATGGAGGTCGAGCTCGCCACCAGGCGCGCCCCCGCGCTCGCCCGCCTGCCCGCCCGCCCGCACGAGTCCTCGCCTGGGCTCAGCGGCTGCGGCGCAGGTTTCTGCGGACGGAGGGGGACACGGAGGCGGCCATCGCCGACGCGGAGCGGCTGTACAAGGCCGGGCTGGCCCAGTACCCCACCTCCGCCTACGTCCTCGTCTCCTACGCCGCCTTCCTCCGCTGGCGCAAGAAGGCGGCGATCCAGGCCGTGCAGGCGCGCCGCCGCCCGGCCCGGCCCGGCCGATCTTCCGGCGCCGGCGTGGCTGAGCTGACGCGGCCGCGCCCGCAGGAGCTCAAGGGCGTGGCCCGGACGGAGCCGACCGCCGACAATCGCTACGCCGCCTACGTCCTCCGCGCGTGCGCCGCGCCCGCCCTCCGCCCCCGCCTTCGCCTGGGCCGACGCGCCGGGGCAGGTATTTCGAGGCGGAGAACCACAGCGGCGCCTCGGGCCAGGACGACGTCTTCAGCTCCATCGAGAACCGGGTTCGAGTTCGAGCCCCCGCGCGCCCCTTTCCCCTTCCCCCGACGCGCGCCGCGCCCCGCGCAGCGGCTGTACGCGCTGGCGCGGGGGCAGCACGCGACGTGCCTGAAGCAGCTGAAGGGCTTCTGGCACACGCTCTCCAAGAAGAACCTGGTGGTGCAGGGGGCGCTCTCGGACGTGCCCGCCCGCCTCTCCTCCATCGACGCGGCGCGCAAGGCGGCGACCAAGGCGTACAGGACGCTCCTGGACCGATTCCCGCGCTCGCGGCTCGTCCTGCGCGCCTACGGCCACTTCCTGGAGCACTGCGCCAACGACCCCGTCAACGCCCAGAACATGTACCTCCGCGCCGACGAGATCGAGGAGGAGGAGAACGCGGCGCGGATGATGGGCGGGCGCGACCGCGCGGGGGACAAGGCCTCGGCGGCGGGGCGGCGGAGCCACGCGGGGACCAAGGACGACGATGAGAACTCGGCGAGCACGGGGGACAACAGCTCCTCGCAGGTGCTCGCGCCTCGCGCCTCGCCTCGCCTCGCCGCGCCCTCGGCGACCGCGCGCTCCCCCCGGGGCCTGACCCCTCGTCCCCTCCCCGCCCTCGTCGCAGGGCGGCTCGTCGTCGCACAACTCGTCGCAGAAGGGCCGCGGGCGGCGCGGCGAGGAGCTCCGCCTCCGCTCCACCGACGTCGTCGCCGTCCGCCGCCTCGGCTACGGCGTCATCCTCGGTCCGCCCCCCTTTTGTTTGTGGACGGGGCCGAGCGCAGCCGCCGCCGCCGCCGCCGCCGCCGCTGCCGTCGGCCCGCCCGCCTGCTCTGCTTGCTGACCCGGGCGGCCCGCCCCGCCCCGTCCGCAGGCCTCATCCTCCTGGCGGGCAGCGCCGCCGGCATGTACATCGTCGTCAAGTGCCCTCCGCGCCGGCCCCTCCGCTTCCGCTTGGCTCGAGCTCGGCTCAAGGCTGATCGCGGCGCCTTCGCAGGGTGCTCTTCGGGCAGTACACGAACGCGATGTACCTCATGCGCGTGGCGAGCTACCAGCGGCGCCGCATCGTCGCCGCCAACGTGCGCCCGCCCGCCCTTTCCCACCCGCCCCGCCCCGCCCCGCCCGCCCCCGCGCCCGCCCCGCGCCCGCTCACGCCGCGCCGCCCTGCGCAGAGCTTCATGCGCAGCATGCACCTCTCCGCGCTGCGGAACAACTCCGTCGAGTTCCGCCAACACGTGCGGCGCCGTAGCCCCCGTCCCCGCCGCCGCCGCATCGCCGAACGCGGCCCGCAGGCGGACGAGCTTCGAATCCGCGCGGAGGATTTCCACGGGGACCACTACGGCCTCTACCACGGCTTCCCGGGTACGCCTTTTTGCGGTCCTGAGGGGGGGTACGAGGTGCTCGCCGTCGCCGATCCGGGGGCGCGCGCAGAGGTCGGCATTCTGCCGAGCAAGGATCCGAACACGGTCGCGTTCTGGAAGAAGGACGACATACCCCTGATCCGGTGAGCGGGAGCTGTACCCTCCTCCTCCTCTTCTCCCCCCGGTCGCTCTCCGGCTGCTTAGGGCGGCGCAGGGTGCTGCCGGCGACGGCGAGCGGGGCGCCCGAGTACAGGCGCATCGACATGCGCTCGGTGTGGGACGTCGGCAACGTCTGGATCATGAAGGCCAAGTGCGCCCGCCTCCCCCAGCCCTCCCGAAGGAACGAACGCTCTAACACGCCCCTCAACGCCCCTCCGCGCCTCTCCGCGCAGGCGGCTGGCGTACACGACGGTGATCGAGAAGTTCCACAACCCGGGCGCCCTCGTCGATGTCCTCTTCCTGATGGCGCGCCCCCAGCCCCCGCCCCCGCCCTCTCGCCCCCGCAGAACTGGCTGACTGACGCCCTCGCCTTCAGAACAACTCGCTGGGGAGCGTGCTGGACGCCATCGCCGGCCTCAACACCGCCTTCACCACCGAGGTCTACACCATCATGTGCGCGGGGCCGGGCGGCCGGGCGGCGGGGCCTACCCGCTGCGCCTCCGCTGACCGGCGGGGCCGCGCAGCGACACGTCGAAGATCATCTTCGGCTGCGTGATGGCCTTCCGCATCGCCACGCTCCTCGTCCTCACCTTCGCCGTCTTCCGGTGCGGCCGCGCGGGGCCGCGCGGGGCGGCGCGACGCGGCCGGCTCTGACCGCTCTCGGCGCGCGCGCGCAGCCCCGCGTTCCGCAAGGTGCGGGGCACGATGCAGGGCATCAGCACCATCCTCACCGGCCTCTCCAAGCACTCCCTCAAAAAGGTGCGCCCGGCGGATCGGGCGGGCGGGCGGGCGGGCGGGGGGGCGGGGCGGGCGCTGACCGTCGCGCAGATGGGCCGGCGCTACGCCAAGATCAAGGGCTTCAAGGGCGGGCCGGAGCGGCGCCACGGGCACGGGCACGGCCACGGCGCGGAGGGCGAGGCCGGGGCGGCGGGCGCCGCCGGCAACGAGTACGAGATCGACGACGACGACGACGACGACGACGACAACGACTCGCAGGACGCAGGCTCCGACAGTGCGCGCGCCCGCCCGCCGCTCTGTTCTGGAAGGAGAAGAAGAGGCGAGCCCGGCGCGCCGCAGACGAGTCGGAGAAGAGCAGCGCGAGCGACCGCTCGGGCCGGCGCCGCGACCGCGACGGCGACGACGAGGAGGAGGAGGAGGCCGGGAGCGCCGCGGGGGACGGGGAGGAGGGCGGCGAGCGGCGCAAGAAGAAGAAGAGGAAGGAGAAGAAGCTGAAGAAGGCGCGGCGGAGGGGCGGCGACGAGGACGAGGAGGAGGAGGAGGAGGCAGGGGAGGAGGGCGGCCTGCGCCGGGGCGCGCCTGGCGGCGCCTCGCAGCACAGCATCGTCCTCCGCGGCACGGCCAAGCACCGGGTGCGTGCCGCTCGGCCCGCCTCGCCCTCGCCCTCGCCCTCGCCCTCGCGGGCGCGCCGGCTGCCGGCTGCCGGCTGACGGCTGACGGCTGACGGCGTCCGCAGGCCCGCCGCGAGAGCGTCCTGGCGGGCGAGGCGGAGGCGGAGGCCGGAGCGGGGGCCGGGGCGGGAGAGGAGGCGGCGGCGGCGGCGCCCGCGCCGATCGCCGAGGGGGAGGCGGAAGGGGAGGAGACGGCCGGCTCTGGCGGCGAGGACGCGGCTGCCCGGGCGGCGGCCGCGGCGGTAGCGGCGGTTGATGGCAAATCGACGGGGCGGAAGAGCAAGCGCGATAAGAAGAAGGGCGAAGAGGAGGGGGACGAGACCGGCCGGCACCACAGCCACTCGCACAGGAGCAAGAAGGAGGGCCACACGCACCGCAGCAAGAAGGAGGGCCACACGCACCGGAGCAAGAAGGGCAAGAGCGACGGCGAGGAGGAGGCGGGGGAGAAGGGCGCCGATGCCGCGGAGGGCCAGGAGGAGGGGGAGGAGGGCCCGAAGGCGTCCAGGCGCGTCGGCCGCCGCTCGTCGCTCAAGCCCACGCCGGCGGCGACGGTGCAGCCGGCGGGCACGGCCGACCCGGCGGCGGCGCTGCCGAACGACAGCGCCATCGCCTCGGGGATGGGCCTGCGCGTCACGGGCGTGCTGCGGCGCCGCACCGCGCGGCGGCCCGTGCTGCCGGTGCCGGAGCCGGCCTCGGGCATGGCCGCCGCGCTCGTGGCGACGCGCCAGCGCTCGGCGGCGGAGCTCGACGCGGGGCGGCGGCGCGGGCGGCGGCCGGGGCGGCGGCGGCGCGGGCGGCGGAGGAGGCGCTGGCGGGGCGCGGGCTGGTGACGGGCCGCTCGGACCAAGGCAAGCAGGGGAAGGGGCACGCGCACGCGAAGAAGGGGGGCGGGGAGGAGGACGAGGGGCGCGGGGAGGACATCCTCGACTCGCTCACCCGCAAGTACCTACTCGCCTTCGTCCTCATCGGCGCCGTCGCCCTCGCAAACTTCCTCGTGCGACCCCGGCCCCGGCCACGCAGCTCCTGCAGCTCTCGCCTCCCCTTTACGAGCCTTGACGACGCCGCCCGCCCGCGCGCGCGCCGCCAGATCGCGTTCTTCGTTCTGGAGGCGGGCAAGGGCTTCGCGTCGGAGCTGGAGGCGGCGGGGCAGCGGCGGTACCTCGCCCGCGAGATCTACTTCCTCTCCCGCGAGCTCTACATAAACGGTCCGCCCCTTGCCTTCCTTCTTTCCTTCTGTCCCCGCCCCGCTCGGCTTAGGCCCCGGCCCCGACGTCTCGCGCTGACGCGTGTCTGTGCAGACGGCCTCTTCGGGCCTCGGGAGGCGATCTTCGCGCGCCTGCGCCAGTCGGCCGAGGACCTGCGCACCGTGCAGGCGGCGCGCCCCGGCCCCTCTGCTCAGCCGCGCGCGCGCACACACACACACAACACCGCTGATCCGAGCCGGGCCGCGCCGGCGCGCCGCGCAGGGCCTCAAGTTCGGGAACAGCTCGCTGCGGCTCCCCGGGGCCGACAAGCGCTACAAGCCCCAGGACCAGATCATGTACGACGCCGGTGCGCCCGCCCCCGCCCCCGCCCCGCGCCCCCGCCCCCGCCCCCCGCCCCCCGCCCCTACGCCAGCGGCGCTCTGACGGGTTTGGCCGCACGCAGGCTGCCTCCGGACGGACGCGGCGCTCTGCACGCCGGACCGCGTCGCCGACCTCGAGTGCGCTCGCTGCCCTCCGCCCCCGCGCCCCCGTCCCCGCGCCGAGCGAGCGGGGCGGGGCGGGGCGCAGGCTGGTGAACAACGGGCTGGACCTCCTCGTCGCCCAGTTCGTCGACCTCGTCATCCCCATCATCCAGGTGCGCGGCCACGGCTCCCGAAGCGAAGCCGGGCAGGGCCCGCCCGGCTCTGTCTGTTCCTGACCTCGCCTCCCGTCTGCCGCCCGCAGGAGTGCGCGCCGGACCTGCTCGTGCCCTACGCCTTCCAGCCGCACACGAGCGTCCCCGCCCCGAAGCCGAAGGTCGCCGACTACGCCGGCGTCGAGGTGCGCGCTCTCCCCCCGCCGCCCGCCGCCCGCCCGCCCGCGCGCCCGCCCGCCCGACCGTCCGACCGACCGCGCCCGTCTGGCAGGCCTCGCTCGCGGTCCGCATGATGACCCAGGTCGACAACGGCGACCTCGGTGCGCCCCGCCCCGCCCCCGCCCCCGCCCCCGCGCGCCCCCGCCCCGCCCTCCCGACCCCTCTCCTCAGACGACGGCCTGTCGCGCTCGGCGCGGCTCTTCGTGGACGAGTCGGAGATCCAGCTGGGGGCGATCACGCTGGCCGAGGCCGGCATCCTCGCCTTCGACGTTGCCTTCCTCTCCCTCCTCTTCGTCTTCCTCTTCCTCCCCATGCTCCGCCGCCTCCGCGACGAGTCCTCCCGCGTCGACCAGCTCCTCCGCATGTTCCCCAAGGTTCGGGCGGGCGGGCGGGCGGGCGGGCGGGCGGGCCGGGCGGGGCGGGGCGCGGAGAGGGAAGAAGGAGGAGGCTCTTGAGCTTCCGCGCTCGCCGTCGACGTCGACGTCGTCGGCACCCTTCTAGTTGTACAGTCCTAAGAAGCGCGATAATCTATAGGCCCGATAGATAGCTAGATAGAAGCGAGCGAGCCTGTGCTCCTTTTCTTGGTTCCCGTCGCTGACGGCGCCGCGCGGCGCGCGCCCCGCCTCTGCCGCGCAGGACGTCGTGTACAAGAGCCCGCACATCCACCGATTCTTCTTCAACTTCGATGACGAGGAGCAGCCTTAACTGGAACCGATATTTTACATTTATTTTAGCTAGAAGCTTCGTGCATCTCTAGATCTCCGATCATTCGCCCGCCGCGTCGCGCTTGAATTTCGCTTCACTAGACTACTGTCAGGGTTGCGTTGAATGCATATGTTGAATGCAGTAGGCGAGGCGAGGCATGGAAGTGCCTGCTGTATGCATTTTTGTTTGAAGTGCACATGTGACAGCAACTCATTTAGATCAGAACTCCAAGCCCTGCGACCCTTGGTGGTCTCTTGCGACAACTAGAGGCGGGACCGGCCGCAGGGGAGATCATCGATCAGATTTTGACATGCTCAGTCACATCTTGAAGTCATATCCTGATCAGCTGCAGCTGCAGATATCGTCGTATCGAGCACGGTGACAACTTTGACAAGTCACATCCTGCCATGATCCTGGCCCGGCCACCGGCCTAGAAGGCCGCCTAGCACCGGGCAGGTCAGCGTTGTATGAAATTCAGGTCATGATCAGCGTTCAGAAGCTGGCAAGTTCATGATCAGATCATTAGCCGATTCATAATCAGTTGATCAGATTCGGTCCAAGATGACAATTTGATTCATGCAACTCGAAACAATGAAATTTTGGCCGCCAAAAAAAACCGCTAGATTGAGTGTTAGATCATACCAGGTTACGCTCCAGCGATTGGCACTGCGGCAGGCCCTGGGCGGCTGGGCCCTGGCCCCTGAGGGAACTTCGGAACAGCTGCAGGCCGGCCGGCTCATGAGTCATGATCAGGTGCTGGCTGTTAGCCTGTTACTAGCCTTACTAGGCTGTTAGTAGCCGAGTAGACGGAAGCCGCAGCGACTGTCGCCCATCGGCGACTTCGCAGCGTCCGCCGCCGACTCGCGCGCGCGCGTCTTCGCGAGTCGACTCGTCGGAACGCGAGCTCATGGCGGGGCACGTCCCGCTCTACGGCTACGGGCCCCCGCCGACGGAGGCGGAGTCCTCCGACGGGACCACCGCCAGCAGCTCCTCGATCGCTTCCGCGGCAACTTTGACCGGCGGCCGCGCTTCGGGGGCTGGTCTCGTGCGGGCCGCCGCGCCCACCCGTCGCTCCGACCAGCCAGCATATGCGTCGCCAGCATCGACCGTCGCATCGTATCCCTATGGCGGCATCGGCGGCCCGGCTGCCAGTGGCCTGCAGCCGTACGTTCGCGGGCCGCCTTTCGACGCTCCGCCTCTGCCCGGAGGTGCTGGTGGGCACATCGGCAGCATGTACGACGCCTACAGCGGGCTCCTGGCTGCGGACGGGAACGCAGCTGCGGTGCGGTCGCGCGGGCTGAGCCCCGGGAACCGATTCGCGCCGGTGGCCGGCCCCAGCAGCCCCGAGCCGGGCGAAGGGCTCGCCTACGACCCGCGGCAGCCCATGCTCGGCGGGCGGAAGCTGCAGCTGCAGCGCGCGTACGACGACAGCGCCGCGCCGGCGACCGCCGGCGATCCGGATCAAGAGGCTCACAAGAAGCGGGCGGGCGACGCAAACCGAGCCATCCGCAAGTCCGTCTATCCTTCCCCGACCGTCGCTGCTGCTTACGCGCGCCCGCTGTGCTTTGCTTTGCAGGCTGTTCGCGGACATCAAGCTCAACGTGCGCGCGACGGAGATCTACCTGCGCGTGTGGCGCAAGCGCCTCTACAAGTACGAGCTCTACCGGTGCGCGACGCGCGACAGGCAGTGGCAGTGGCTGTGCGGTGTGTGCCGTGCAATTGCTCACGGCGCGGCGTGCATTGCGCAGGGGTATGGTTCTGTACTTCGTGTTCGTCAGCCTCTTCGCCCTCCTGGCCGTCCGCATCATCCCCGTCTCGGTATGTAAACCCCTGCAACTTCCCCCCCCCCTCCGCGCTCCCCCCCGCCCCACTTCACTTGCCTCCGGATCCTCCGAAGTCCCGTACCCCGAGTCGTCCCTTCTCCCGCTCCCTCCCGCTCCCTCCCACCCGAGCCGAGACCCTGGGCAGCCAGGGGCCTAACCATGTCATCCCGCCTCCTCCTCCCTCCCCCCGCCCCCCCCCCCCCCCCCATCCCACGCTCCATGGCCAGCAGCCCGGCCCCTCCCCCCCCTCCCCCCCTCCACCCCAAGCCCCTCCACCTCTCGCTGCCCCCCCCCCCCCCTCCCCCGCCCTCCGTCCTTTGCCCAGCGCCCCCCCCCCTCAACACCCCCAACCACCCACCCTCTCCTCCTCCTGCTACCCCCCGTCCCCTGCCGCCCCTCCCACTCCTCTCTCTCCCCTTCCCGCACCCCAACGCTGTCCTCCTCCTCCCGAGTCCCCCTCTCCTTGCCCCCCCCCCCCTCCTCCCTCCCAACCAGCCCCCACCCTCCCTATTCACTCCTCTTCTCGCCGTCCCAATACCAGTCACCTCTCTTCTTTCTCTCCTTCTCTTTCTCGCCTCATACTCCTGCCCCCTCGCATGCCTCCCACTTTACATTACCCACCCTCCCACCCTTCTTTCGCTCTTCCCCGCCCGGCCCTCCCCTCCCCTCAGGGCCTCTCAGGCCATCCTTCCGCGCACCACCGCCCGCCCGCCCCCCTCCCCCCCCCCCCCCCGCCCCTCCTCTTCCGCCCCTCCCATTCATCCCCCGGCCCCCGCCCCCCCTCCCCCTCCCGCCCCCCCGCCTCCCCCAAAGGCTGGTGGCGGCCGCGAACCGGGCCCTAGAATCGGCCCCCAGGGCCTCCTCCGAGGCTACCAGAGCCCTCTTCCATTTCGCCTGCCAGCCTCCCCTTCCGGCCTGACTATACTTTTCCGCAGATCAACTACGAGCAGAACGAGTCTCTGATCGTCGACGGGCACCTTGACATGGAGGAGGTGCCCGAGGGTCTCTTCAATCGATTCGTGCCTTGCCCTTTCATTCCGCCAATTATAATCGAATTCCCTCAGGCCTTCGAAAGTGTCAAGGACGTTGGTGCGTCGCTTCGATCTGTGATTAATTTATTGCGCCTGCGCGTGCATGCCTATTCCGCGTGCTGATACGCCGCCAGGCGACCTCTACGGATGGCTGGCGGACGTCTTACTGCCGCTAACGGACCCCGCGAACGAGAGGGAGGGCTCCTTCCGCTGGTTCCGCCAGCAGGTCGGAGCATTGGCTCTCTTTAACTTCTATCCGCTGCTGACCACAGCGACCGCCTCGGCGCAGGTCGGCGCCGTCCGAATCCGACAGATCCGCAGCACTCCGTTCGACTGCAAGGCGATCATCCCCGGGCACTCGAAGATGGTCGACTGGCGGTGCGGCGGCTCCGTCTGGAGACCTTAAATTGACGCCTTTCCTCCTAACAACTTCGTTCGCCGGGCTCGGGCAGGTGCTACAATGACTTTAACCCAGGGGTCGAGGACCGCAGCGCCTTCCCCCTGAACGACGACGAGTGCGCTGTTGATCAATTAATCAATCAATTAGATCTCGGCTTTCGCTTCGGTCCCGCCTGACAGCCTTGTCCGCGCCCGAGCAGGTGGCGGTACCGCACGGGCATGCGCGAGGTCGAGCCATCCTCCGGCTACCTCCGCGACCAGCTCACGGGCGAGGTGCGTCCGCTGCAAGCGCACAATTGGCCACTAGGGCGCGCGGCCGAGCTTAGTGTTGAACCAGGTCCCGAACTCGTACGGGTTCGGTGGCTACGTCGCGCTCCTGTCCGGCACGAGCAACGAGCAGAACCTCAACATCAGCAACGAGCTCAAGGCGCGCTCGCGCGCGCCTGCCGTAGTGCAGCTTTAGATTTCCATTCCAGCGCTGCTCTGGATCTGCCCCTTCTTATTCAGCTCAGGAGGGGGGTTGGCTCGACGCCGGCACGCGCGCTGTGGTCATCGAAGCGAACTGGCAGAACCCCCACACGAGTGCGGCACCCCCTTAGCGCCCCCCACCCCCCCTCCCTTCGCCCCCCCCCCTCCTCCCCTTCGCCCCCCCCCCGCCCCCCCCCACCCGCCACCACCACCCGGCCCTTTCCCCGTCCCGGCGACCTTCCGACCCTGAGCGGCCGGCTCTCCCTGCCCATTACCCCCGTTCTCCTCCTCCTCCCCCCCATCCGCCCGTTTTTCGTTTTCTTCCACTGGGCCAGTTCCCGCCCCCTTCTTCCCCCCGCCCCTCCTCGCCCCCGCATCTTTCCCGTGCCCTGCTTCGCCCGCCCACCCACGTCCACCCACGCCCCCCCCCCCCCGCCCCTCCCCCCCCTCCCTCTCCCCCCCTCCCTCCCTCCCCCCCCCTATCTCCATCCCTCGAGCTCCCTTCCCCGCCATTCGTTCCCGCCCTCCGTCCGTTTTCGTCCTGTCCGCTCCTCCCTCTCTCCCCCCCCTCTTCCCTCTACCCCTTTCGTTTCTCTCACAAGCCGAGCGCTGACTGCTTAAACGCAGACACGTTCGTGGCGATGGCGTTCATGGTCGAGTTCCCCACAGCGGTCCCTCTGCTCCCAACCCCTCCTCTCTCCTCTCTGCTCTCTGATCCAACGGTGCAGGGCCTGGCCATGCCGAGCGTCCGCGTGGACACTCTCCACCTCGACACTTTCGACCGCTGGACTGTGGTTATCGGTGTGTTTGCACGCGCGCCCTTGTTCTCGCATCGCTGCTTGACATTGATATTTGAATTCCGCAATCGCAAGCTATCGTGTTCTACTTGGCGGCTGCTTGTGCGTATTCCTCAAGCTTCTGTCTGTTCGTGTACTATGCAGCTGACAAATTAAAACCGTGCGCAGGCTACTTCGTTGCCGAGATCATCGAGATTTTTGACAAGGGCCTACTAGAGTACATCACGGGTATCTAGCAGAACGCGCTTCACGTGTATATGCTTTGTGTACCTCCTGCTTTAATTTCCTTTTCGTCAGGCGACAAGTGGAACCTTCTGGATGTGCCGAACCTCGTGCTCCTCTTCGTAGCTGGCTACAAGGGCATTCAGTACTGTCCGCGCTCTGAACCGTCTAGAACTGCGTAATACGTCTACAGCCTTATGCATTCTTGACTGCTGTTCAGATCGCTTCTGCGAGCGCATGACGGCAAAGTTGGCCCATAGCGTGGACCCCACCCGCTTCTACGACTTCGATGAGGGCCTCGACCACATGAGCACGATCCAGCAGGTGCGCGCGCCGGCGTCGCCGTCCGCGGCTCGCTCGCGGCCCGCGGCTCGCGAGGGAGTTCGTGCTTAAACCGGAACTGCAGTTGGCCGGCGTCTCGATCCTCATCCTCTGCATCCGCTCCTACAAGTACCTCGAGTTCACCCCGCGGCTCGCCATCCTGACCAACACGATCACCAAGGCGAGCTCGAGCGCGCTGCTTCAGTTTGTCGCTGCGGCTCTCATATATATATTGTAATCCGAGTCCGCGCCCCCTCAGGCGGTTCCTGACCTGGCCTCCTTTGTGTTTATCTTCTGTGCGTATGCTTCTTCTGTCTTCTGTCTTCTGTCTTCTGTCTTTTGTTAACGGTAACGTTCGCAGTCATTCTGTTCGGCGGTTACGCGGCGATGGCTTTCGTGATTTTCGTAAGCATCTCACTTCAATGTAGTCTCGGATTTCTGCAGCTGAATTCTAATAATCGCTTTCTCTGCGTATGTAGGGCCACCGCATCGAAGGTGAGACGTTTGAGCGCATGCTGGGGGCAGCGGCGGCGCCCGCATCGCCGCGTCTTGACCAATCGATTGCCCGCAGAGTTCCGCACTTTCAAGAGCAGCATCGCAAATCTGTTCGGGTACGCAGCGGCTTCGAGTTCTCGAGTTCGATTTCGGTTCACTCGCGCCGCTCACCGCCGAAGCAGCAACCTGAGCGGAGGCTTCAACCCCTCCGAAATGGCGGAAGTCTCCCCGGTGGCTGGTATGGTGCGCTGATTCCAGATCCAGAGCCTCGGAGAGGAGAACGTCGTGATTGAGGCTTATTCTTGGGCTCAGATCTTCTACTTTTCGTTCATCGTCATTATGGGACTGGTCCTCGTTGTGAGTACCGTAGTATTGACTTTGAATTCAATCGAATTCGGAAACATGAAACATGAGTGTTTCGCGCCCAGAACATCTTCATCGCAATCGTCGGAAAAGTGCGCAAGCTCGATGCTGAATCCTCTTACATAAATGCTCACATTTACATATATACTAACTGCCTGCGTCGCGATCAATGACAGTACTATGAAGAAGCTGGGTGCGCCGCCCGCTGCCTAGCCTCCATTCCGTTCCATTAAGTGATCCTCTCCTCTCCGGGCAGGGTGGAAGCCGTGAAGAGCGAGCAGGAGCTCCTGGACATTTTGAGCCCCGACGACCTAAGGAGCCCCTGGTCAAAAATAGCGCGGGCGGAGCTCAAGGTGACCCTTTATATATATCTGTGATATTGTGAGCGCTGAACTCGTCGATGTTCCAGCTCAGGGTTCTTCGCCGGAAGGAGGACAGCAAAGACGACAAGCAGAAGGAGCAAAAAGACAAGAATTCGAAAGAGGACAAAAACGAGGAAGAGTCGGAAGATTCAAAACCATGTCTAGTTACCCCTCCTCGCTCGGAGAAAAACAAGCCTCCGCCGTGTATTCGGGTGCGTCGTGTCTCACATCGGGTGCGCGTCCCAATGATCATTTAAATTTCGAATGCAGATCTGGCTATCGGAGGAATACAGCAAGCTCTCGAGCGACGCGCGAGCGCGCCGCGCGCTCGAGCTCGCTCAATCGCAAGTGAAACTTGAGAAGAAGAAGAGGACAAAGGAGGACGAAAAGCACTTTAAAGGAGCCAAGTGGTCGCTGGTCAAGGAGATTCTCGCCGACGAGTCGAAACTAGGAGTCGATTATTACGAGTCGACAAAGCCGCATGCAGAGCTCGTGTGCGTCTATATTGTGCTCCTGATTTGGTAAATCAGCGCTTCGACATCTTAACATCGCGACAGGACTGATCTGGAAGATGCTGAGGCGCGCTTCATGATGGATGTCATGCGGGTATATATGAGCTCCGTTACTCAAAACTGTAATCGCCGAGTATTTGACGCTGTGCAAAGAACGGGCTTTATCTTCAACTGCATCACGAGCAAGGCGCCCTCGACGGCGAAGAGGAAGACGCCTTCGGCCACAGCTCGAACGCGCGCGGCGTCTCGGCCGACAGAAAGCAATTCTTTGTCGTCTACTCCGTGCGTGGGAACGCAATCGCAATCACGGATGGGTGAGATTCTGGCTCACGCAGAGCGGCAGATGACGAACAAGTACATTGATCTGGCGCCGATGGATAAAGACTACACGATGCAATCCGCAGCGATAACGGTCCTGTCGTTTGGCTGGCTGATGTCGCCCTTCCGGTGGGTGGCGACGAAGTGCAAGGGGCTTTTCGAGTGCCTTGGATGCGTTGCGAAAAAACCCGATCATGAGACGCCGAAGAAACGCCACCTTCACTTCGAAACGAGCGCACACACGTTCTCCATCCACGATGGCGATAGTCTCACCATACCCTTCTGGTATGCATATGCTTCTCCGGTACCTTCGCTTCTGGTGCTAATCACTCAAAATTGGCAACGCGCAGGGCCGCCGCGAAACTCCGCCTCTATTTCTACCTCCGCGGCCCGAACGTCGTGCTCGGCAACCGCATCCGCTATGCGTTCGAAGCCTTCGAAATGAAGGTCCCAAAGCAGATGGTCGAGGATGTGGAGGTGCCCTTTGGCCCTCTCTGAAATGCCATACAAGCTTCGAATGCGCGTCTTATCATCGAGCGCAGCTGGAAGAGGCGCTGATGTCCATCAGCCGGAGGAACTACGAGCTGCGCAAGCTCCTGGACGACCGGGGGGCGTACAAGGTCTACACGCCCGCGCGCTTCGTTCGGCGCACGTTCGCCCTTGACGACATGCTTTCCGTGCGTTCTCTGCTGGGACGCTTCGAGGCTTCCAGACCGGGATTGACTGTCAGCCGTGAATCAACAGATCATTGAAGCACTGCGGGAATTCGCGAAGGAGAACAAAACGGCGAGCCGAGCTTTTTTGCTCAACTTTTCTTTGTAGACGCAATTCTTGCGCATTGATCTAAGCTCTTTTATTTCGTGCAGGAGCATCTACTCAAGTGCGGGGAGAAAGAGGAGAACACCTTCCAGCATCTTGTCGAGGATGCCGTCCTCGTCGACGCCCTTTACCGCGCTGTGAGATTCGCTATCCTCGCGCCCTCTCTCCTCATATTTAGGGCCCTCATGCTCGCGAGCTCTGCGCCAGACCATCGGGGAGGCGACGAAGTGCGTGGTGGACCTCGTCGACAAGCTGAAGACCCTGGAGCCCAAGGTGAAAGAGGCGGGGCCCGACAGCCTCGACGGCGATGGCGAAGGCGGCGTGGTCGGCCGCCGCAGGGCGATCCGCCTCGTTGGGGTTCGTTGCCTGCAGTTTCAAGACTCCTGGTACGATCAGTACTGAATGCGAGCTCGAGCAGGGGGAAAACGCGATTCTCGGCCGCGCCGGTCTCAAGCCGACCTTTTACGAGCATCTGACGATCGCTGTGAATGAGGTACCAGCGTCGTGTTTGTGCTTTATCCGACTTTGTATTGTAACATTAAAACGATTGCATTTTCTAATTTTCTTCTCAACGCATGTGCACTCACTTGCAATTGCCGTTCCGGAACCGCAGTTCGATCGTCGGGTTCAGGATCTGTACCTCACGATCCTCAGCTCCTCCCCCTCTGCCGGAGGCGACGAGGCGGACCCCCAGTCGCTCGTCATCCGCGACTCGCTCCGCTTTGACGAGGTCCGAAAGTTCGCGAAGTCCTTCAAATTTCAGGCGCTCAGGGCGCTCAGGTGGCTCGCATCGTGCGTGACATCACGATCCAGAAGAGCTGGGGGGCGAACGAGATCGACATCAAGCGCGAGGTTCGGTCGCAGTCCCATCCGCTGCTCAGCGGACGCGAACTCGAACTGCCTGACCGCGAGTCGTGGTCACGATCAGACGCTACGCTTCTTGTCCACGCTGCCCCCCCAATGCTTCGTCAAGATTGACATGGTGCGTTAAGTACAGAAGCTGCCGTCCGCTAATGAACTCTTACAACTCTAATGAACTGCCGTCCGAAGAGCTAGTGTTTTCTGACCTTACTCTCTGACATCACTGCACGTGTTCCCAGGATGAGGAGAAGAATACAATTTGGATTCCGCGTCCCTATGACACATCTGATATAGCCAAGAAGAAGTGAGATTGCTTTGCTCGCACGCAGCGATTGTTTTCTAGATGGGCCAGGCTTTGATTGTTCGGCACAGTGGTCAAAAGCTTCGGGAAGCTTTGCGGAAGACCAAGCTGTGCATCCCCGTTCTCGTTGTGCGCAGTTTGTTCTGTGCGTATTTCGACATGGTTGATCTCACAATCTTTTCTCGGTCAGGTGAATAACTCAAACCAGTACGGCGTGTCTTCAGCCGGAGACAACAGCGCAATCATCGGGGAGGCCCGTAAGGTTGATGTTGACTACACGAGACACCAGGTCACTCTGCTCGAGGCCCTCGGGATCGCGTACCACGACCAGTGGGTTCGCTTGCGCCTGAAGGACGGCTGGAAGTACGGGAAAGACAAGAGCGAGGAGGGCGACGGGCGCAAGATCTCCAGCTTCATGACGGTGAATTCGTGCGCTGCGTTCGACTGCTGTCCGTTCTCCTGAGGGCGCGAGTGGCAGACTTATGTCGAGGACAAGGCACCGGGCAGCGAGAAACTGAAGCTGGGCGCTGCGATTCGCAAGAAGAAGGAGGAGGACATCCAGGAAGCCCTGGAGGTGCGCAGCGCCCAGAGTCGCCGGACGCCACACGCGGACCTCCTTAAGCTTGACGTGCGCTGGACGCGTACGGCAGATCTTGTACGCGGCCATGTACTGCGGGTACACGTTCCGCCCGCCCAAGTCTTCGGTCGAGATCAACGGCTGGCCGGGCATGCCGGACCTGCTCAAATGGACGGGCGCCAGCCAGCAGGCTTTCCCGCTGTACGAGTGCCCCAAGCTGGCCCTCAAAGAGGATCCGTCATGGAAGAAGTACGTCGCCGAAAAGCCGTGCCTGCCCCCGGTCCGCTCTGCCCTCCGCTGTCTGCGAATCCCGCAGCTTTTGTGCGCCTTGATAACTTGCTCCTCCCCGCAGAACTACCTCCTTCTGAAGGTGAACAAGGCCGTGTTCAAAGAGGAGATCGAGTCCAACAAGAGCACGGAGGCCGCGACCGCGGCCAAAGAGGTGGTCAGCGAGCTCGTGCAGCTGCTGGCCAGCAACGCGCACGAGAGCTGGGCCTCCAAGAAGAAGCGTGCCGGTCCGCACTTGAATTCGATGTGGTTTTCGCAGTCCAGCAGTTAGTTTATTGCTGGCGCATCTTTTTCGTCATGTTTGATTCTGGAGCAGGGTTCCTCTACGGCCCGGACAAGATCCGCAAGCGCCGAATCAGCAATCGGCTGGTGCGCGCGCGCGCCCGCCCGCGTCTACGAATCTGACGACGAAGGCCAACCCGACGCCAGGTCCCCTTCGAGTGCCTTGGAGTGCACAAGCGCTCCGGCGGCAACGACAAGCCACGGCCGCAGCCGGCGGCCGAGGTCGCGATCGCGGAGACCGCCGGCGCCTACGTCGACGAGCAGGCTTTCAACCAGGACGTTGTGAAAGGTGATCAGCAAAATGGCCGCTTCACTTTTGATGCGCTTGCAATTAGCTATAGTTCGCTGTCGGCGTCCCCTAAGAAGCGTTTCGCCGCAGTGGTGCTGCGGCTGCTGGTGGCGTGCGGGTGGGAGATCAAGCCGCCCGCCTCGTGGCCGACGCTGCCCTTCCTCAGCTTCTTCTACAAGACGGGCCTGCAGATCTACCACGCCGAAATCTTCAACAAGGTCTAGCTGTAGAAGTTAGCTATAGTTAACACTTCGAATTCGACATCTGTTATGTTCGGTTTCTTCTAGGGATTTGTTGTCAGTCAACGTCGACGTACGCGTCACACGGCGTCCTTGTCGTGGCTGCAGCTGTTCCTGTTTCATCACTTCAAGCTCTTCTGTTTCAGGATGAGATCTGCGAAAACGAATTCGGCGCCGGCTGCATATTTGTTTATTTCCGTCAGGAGCAGATTTAAATTTGTCGTCAAGATCACTGAGAGAAGATTATGTTTCGCGGATTCTGTAAATGTGACATGAATTCGAGCGTGCGGCATGAATGAATTTGAATGGAGCCCACCGGAGGGTCTAGCAGGCCTAACCCTAAGGTGCCGCCCGGAGTGTGTCGTCGTCCGCAGTGCCCGGGCCGGCCGGCGGCAGCCGCGATCGCGAGACGCTGAAGGTCAGCGATCGACGGCGGGCCGATCTGTTGTGCATGTGTCAGCTCCCCGCCCGCCTTCCGCGCCCTCCGCGTGCGTACCCCCTGCGCAAGATCGCGTACCCCTCCTGATCATGAACCCGCGCCCCGCAGCGGATCCGGATCCGGATGCGGACGCCAGGCGCGTGGCCACCGTCTACAAATCCCGTACCCCCCTCCCTGAATGATGGCGTACCCCAGACAAGCGTTTCGCGCGGTACGGCGGATCCTTTGCCTTCTACGACTACAAAGCGCCGGAGGCTGCATGTGCCCGAGCACCTCATGATCAAGGCTAGGGACCCGCGGCCTCGCTGGACCCGCAGGACGCCGCACCGTGCGCCCGTACCCCCTCCTCCCCGCCGCACTTGGAGTCTCACCGAGCGGGCAGCGGGTCATCTAGATCTGGAACACGGGGCAGGTCATCTGGAACACCTTGTCATCTGCAAGTCAGTGTCATGGGCCTTGTCATCTGCAGGTCAGTCCGGATCCCCGGCATATGCATGCAGTTCCGAAGTTCCGCCCGCAGCACGCCGGCGACTCGCGATCGAGCACAACTCGAGCCGCCCGCGGGCTGAGCTCTCCGCACGACTTGAGCCGGGCTGAACTCGAGCTCTCCACAGAACGACTTTGCGTGCTTCACGAACTACCGCTCGCAGCGCTTCGGCGTGGCGACGGACGATCCGTAGCTCAGCTCCGATGCTCCCAAATGCAGAGCCGGTCCGGCGCCGCGCCCTGTGCTGCACATGTGCTCCCCACATTGCACTTGCATTGCTCGGAGAAAGAGGGCAGGAAATACTCTAGAAAGCTGCCTTGAATTGGGGCGTCGACTACAGCTGCTCAAAGAACGCTCTACGCTTTTTCGTCGAGTCTATGGGGGTGATGGTGCCCCGTTCGCGATGCAGGTCGCGATCGATTGGGGGCGGCGGGAGGCCGGCCCTCTCGACCCGCACGCCGACCCGCGCCTCAAACTCGCGGGTCATAACCGAAAGGAGCCGGTGCCACCAGAGCAGGTCGTCGCGGGTCAGGCGGCCCGCGTCCGGGTAAAAATAGTTAAGCTCCTTGGTGGGGACCGTTCTGATGCGCCAGAGGCGGCTGTCCGCGAGGGCCGCGGCGACTTCGTCGGAGGGCGGGAGGAGGAGGGAATCGATGCAGAGGTCGCGCAGGCCCGGGGCCGCCGCCGCCCACTGCGGGGCGGGGCGGTCAGCTCTTCGTTTCGGGGTGGGGGAGGAGAGGGGTAAGGGGTACCGTGACGACGCCGGGGGGCGCCTGGCCGCTGTCGGAGGAGAAGATCTTGAGGGCGCGGAGGCGGGGCAACGCCAAGGGCGCGGCGGCGAGGGCGAGGAGTGTCTGCTCGTCGGCGTGGAGATGCAGCCCCTGCAGGGGTACGGTGAGCGGCGCCGAGGACGGCGAGGAGCAGAGAGGGCACCTCGAGGGCCTGCATGCTCGCGAGGGCTTCGGAGAGGGCGGCCCGCGCGCTGCGGGCCTTCCTTCCGGTCACCGGCGTCGACCTCGAGCCTCCAGAAGCTGGTTTCGCCAGGGGGCCGGAAGATCTCGGAGTCGCGCGGGAAGCCGTGGTGGGCGAGGCCCAGCGAGCGGAGGCGGGGGCCGAGGGCCGCGAGCGGCGCCGGGTCGGCCTCCCAGGGCACGAGGGCGGACAGGTGCTCGAGGCGGGTCAGGGGGCGGAGGAAGGCGAGGGAGGAGAGGGGCTGCTCGAGGCTCAGGGCTGCGGTGCGCGCGCGGATCAGATCGGGAAACAAGGTGGGGCGGGGGTACGCGCACAGCGGAGCTGGGTGAGGGCTGAGAGGGGATCGAGGAGGGCCTGCTCGGCCTCCGCGTCCTCCGCGTCCGGCGAGGCGAACCAGCGCAGGGGCCGCGCACAGCGCACGTGGAGGCGCTCGAGGCGGGGGAAGGCGCGCGCGGCGGCCGCGGCGGCGGCGTGCGAGAGGACGGCGGAGGCATCGTCGTCGAGGAGGAGGTCGGGGGCGGCGAGGCGGAGGGCGCGGAGCGGGAGGCCGGCGAGGACTTGGACGGCGGCCGCGGTCGCGGGCAGGGCCGGTGCGTCCAGGACCTCCAGCTTCCGCAGGGAGGCGATGGCGGCCGCGGCGGAGGCGAGGGGCTCGGGGAGTCCCCCCGAGCAGAGGCCGCGGAGGAGCTTGTCGACGGACCGGCGGCGCCTGAAGGTCCGGATCCTGAAGGGGGCGCGGCCGGGCCCGGAGACTTGTAGGGCGCCGTCCAGATCCGCGAAGACCTCGCAGGAGGCGACGCGGAGGCGCCGGAGGTTGGGGAAGCCGGAGAGGGCGGAGAGGCAGGCCCCGGGGTGGAACTGGGACGGGCTCCGCAGGAAGAGGAGGTCGAGCTCCTCGACGCCGGCCGCGAGAGCGTCGTCGCCGCAGAGGGCGGCCAGCTGCACGGAGCAGAGGTCGGGCGAGCCGCCGAAGCAGACCCGCAGGCGCCGCACGCCCCGCTTGACCACCTCGCGTTGCCGCAGGAGCGGCGCGACGAGGCGGGCGGGCGCGGGGCTGGAGCCTCCGAATTCGCCGTCCGAGTCCGAGTACGACGAGCTCGAGTCCGACGCGGACGAGGACGAGCTCGAGGACGGCTCGCCGTCGATGCGCGGCGAGAGGTCGTCCTGCGCGCTCAGCGCCCCGCGCTGGCCCGAGCAGTCGAGCAGCACGCGCTGCCAGCACGCGGCGTCCTCGTCGACCTGCGCGGCGCCCGTCAGATTTTGAAAATCCGCACGCGAACGCTCAGCGCACCAGCCGCTTGAAGCGCCGGCACACGCCCCGCAGCGGCCCAAGCTTCTCCGGCATCGCGTCGGGGTCTAGAGCGAGCTCGGGGCACAGCTCCGCCTCGAGCGCCCCGCAGCAGAGCGGCGGCGCGGGGTTCTGCAGCCACGGCTGTCGTTGCTGCTGCTCGAGCTCCGGGTCGATCGCCGACGCGACGAAGACGAAGACGCGAGACAGAATAGCGTCGGGGAGGCTGTCCAGGCAGCAGCCGCGCTCGCCGGAGGCCCCAGCGGCGACGGCCGGCGCCGCGGCCGCGGCCGCGGCCGGCTCTTGAGCTGGCGCCGGCTGCGGGCTCTGCAGGAGGACGATGCTATGGTCCTCAACGGGCTCTGGGTCTTCGTCTTCGACCTTGCGGCTTGCACGGCGCCGCTTCCGCGCCGCTGAGCCCGACGAATTCGAATGCAGTCGCTTTGGAGCGGGGCTTTCGATCTTCTCGGGCTCATCGTCGCAGGTGAAATCCTCCGGCAGGTAGACGTAGCGGTAGAGTCTGCGCTGGCTGGTCCCATGGCCAGGCGCGGGCGCGGCCGGCGCGGCCGGAGCCGCGGCCGCCGGAGCTGGTGCGGACATGCGAACGCTCCCTGCCGCGCGTCCGGGCAGGTGCTGGATGTGGGCTGATTGCAGGCGAGCGCTTCTGGCCGCTGTGCCGATGCTGGAATTTGAGAAGCGGTCGGCCGCCGTCGGCGGGGTACCGGGTACCGGTGCGGTTCTGGCGAAGTTAAGGGGCCACGCTTGGCCAGCCGCCCCCAGCGCGCCTCGACGGAGTGATGGGGAGCTTTCCAGACGCGCGCGCGCATATGTGCATCGCGCGCGTACATGCGCACGCAGCGCGAACTTCGTTCGCACCGGTACCGAATTCGAAGGCGGGCTGATCGACGTTCGACGGTCGACGTCGTGGCCCACGACGTGGCCCACGTGCACGTGCACGGCGCGGCGCGCGCGGGGGGATCGAGCGCGGGCGGGCCCGGCGAATTGAACATCAAGATCGATATCTAGCTATCGGCCTTGGGGAAAGGAGAGGCCCTTAGGTTGGCTCCTATCTTGTCCGTTTGCCACCGCATCAAAATTTAGAACAAACGAATCGACCTACTACCCCATTTTTGGCCTCTGGGACTCCGAAAATGATACTAATTTTGCCTGATTCGAACGTTATCGGGCACTAACACAGAATTGAAATGAAATCCCCCCTGAATCTCTGGAGGGGAGGAGACCCTGGACTCGGCTTAAATTGGAAAAGATGGGGCACATGAACTTCAGCCTAGGCTAGTTCCAAGCGCACCTCGCGCATGTAAGGCTGAAGCAGGAGATGGCGCCGAAATTTGGCCAGTCTCGGCTAGGAGCCGGGATCGAAATCCCATTCGTCAGCTAGACGTCAAGTCGGGTCTCGACGACTGCACCGAAACTGGCTTCCATTCAAGCCGACGAATCGGATTCACTTCCCGGCTCCAAGCCGAGACTGGCTCGCGAACGAAGGTTTTAGAGAAAGAAAAAGACAGAAGGAAACGTCCCATTGGACAGCAAATAGCGAAGGCGCTCTCTCGCCATCCGATTCCCGTAGCCCCCGCTGCAGCTGCTTGCGCATGCGCAGTGCGCACGGCCGCGGCTCGAGCTCCCAGCTGCAGCTGCAGAAAGCGCGCACCCGCGAGCGTCGAGCTACAGCACTGGCCAAGCTCGGGCGCTCTCACGATCGATATATACAGCTGGCGGTCTCTCGAGCTCACGAGCTGCACCACGCGATCGCCCGCGCGGTTAGCGCGCGCGGTTATAAAAAGTCGAAAGCGACGCGGCGGGCCGAAGCCTACGTGCGGCTGCGGGCGCGCGAGTATACGTAGCACGAAAGATACGTATACGTGCGCGCGCGGCTGCGGGCGCGCGCGGTTGCGCCGCCCCGGCCCGGAACGCCTCGCGCGCGCAAGCGGGGGCGAGCGCAGGAAACCTGGAAACCTGCAGCTGGTGCGCGCCTAGCTATAGCCGCCCTGCCCTTAAGCTTAAGCTTCAGCGCCGCGCCCCGCGCGCGCGACGAGGCGGGCGCAGCGCTAGCGGCCCCGCGGCGGATCGCGGCCGGATCGCGGCGCCTTAAGCTTCGCGGCGGAGGCACCGGAGAGCAGCGGCGCCGACGGCCCTCCCCCCCGCAAAGTGCGCGCCTCCCCGCCCTTCGGCGTTGCGCCTCGCGCGCGCGACGGGCCGAGCGCAGGAGACGCCTCGCGCGACTGTACGTGTATATTCACAGCATGCCTCGAGGACGCCCAGCCCAGGCAGCTGTCCCATCTAGCGTCGAAAGAGAAATCATCCAGTGCCCGCCCACTTGCAACCACGGTCCGCCGCAGCATTTTAGCTGCAGTGTTTGCGGACACCATGCGCGTAAACGATGCCACTTATATCGCCATGTTCGGGATGTTCACCTTGAGATCAGCAGCAGTGTGCACGTGCGATCAGCTGCAGCTCCGATAGATCTTAATCTAGAGCAGCTCAGAGCTGGATCCGGAGTCGACGTCAGCTGCGTCGATCATGATCATGATCATGATCATGATCATATGCATGATCATGGTCGTGATCGTGATCAAGAGCTCGAGCTTGAGCATTGCAGCACCTCTAGATCTCAATCTGGGTTCGAATTCGGATCCGAAGCATGTGCAGGTACAACGCACGCGCTACCTCCAATGCAATTGTAACGTTAACAGTCTGTTCTGCTAACGCTTGTGCTCGCGCGTGATTGCAGACATTGATTATCTCAGCTTCGGCCGCGGATCCAGTTCGAATTCGGTACCAGTGTGCACGTCGACGTCCCCCGGGCCTGCAGCGCTAGCTGCAGCTGTGCACGTGCAGGTGTGCTTTCGACCTTCGTATAACGCAGCTGCAGCTGCAGTATTAGCGCGTTATATATATTTTTATCTGCATATCGTCCTTATATATTTTGCTCACTTATATAATTAAGATTGGTTTTCGCGCAGCCATGGCCAGATCCAGCCCTAGCTGCACCTGCAGCTGCACTTGCCCCCGGAGAACCAGATCGAGATCATGATATCGATCAGGATATCGATGGACATTCTGAGAGGTGCTGCAGCGCTGCAGCCCGACATGGCCGCCGGGCGCTGTGCCCGCCTAAAGCTCTATACCATGGCCATGGCCAGTACCCAGATGAAGAAACGGCGTCACTCGGCCGACGTGCACACAGAGGACACTAGCTCTTCAGCTGAATTCAAGCTAAAGCTGAAGTGCAGGTTCGCAGTTGAAATCGTTCTCGAGCTCATTTTCACGTGTTTAAGCTGACCATGTACTTGACGCAAAGCGAAACAGTCAGTATTGCAGTCACGATGACAACTGGACTACTTGAAGTGGCTCGAATCTATACGGGATGTGACCAGAAAAGCGCTGCTCTTCGGCAGCTCGCTGAAGAAGCCGAACAAGAACTTAAAGTACTAGTGGTGTGAACTCCAATTGTAACAAGCTTAACCATTGCACTCGCTACATTGCATTATTAACGTGCATTGCAGGGCAATGAATTCAAGACCTCCGAGCTTGATCCCGTCACAAAGTGGCTTCTTTTAAGAGAGTACAGCGGATCGAAGCCTCAATTTACTATACGTTTGTCTCCGCAACACATAGATGCAATCAAGCAACAAGCCGCAAAAATTTGCGCTAATGGCCCCCGTTACTTGACCAAGCACTATGAGAGCCGTTCAGTGTATGGAATCCAAGACATTTTAGAGAAACGAGTATTCTTTAGCAAGTGTCTTTCGCTGGCCGTTCTATATGCACACTCGAAACTGGATCAAGAGACGAAAGATGCCTTGAAAGCTGAGGTGTACAAAAATTAAAAGCTTAATGATAATTTATATACTCCATTGCTTTTACATTAACGATCGGTTTCGTCCTTGGCGCAGATGATATCGCTTGTGAAAACTGGTGTTGACGCGGATATAGCATATCTTCGTGCACACAAACCGTTCCAAGAACTCCCTGATCATGATCATGCGCTTGAGCGTTTTCGACCTCTGTACCGGTGCATTCATTACAAGCAATTCATGCGCTCCGGATCCGGATCCGGTGAACCTCGCGCTCCATCTTTTGTCCAACGAGAGGTTAGCAAACGTGAGTCTAGAATCAGCACTGCGTGGAAGCTTTTGGATATCACTGAGAATCGTTTCAAGAAACTAAACGACATTTACAATTCTCCGAATATATGTTTTGAGTGGCACCAAGATGACAAACCGAGTTATTTCCGGTGCTCTTCAAATTCGCTCGATCTCTATATATATTCCAGAGCTCGAGCTAACAGAATACGTTTAATTTTACAGACAATGCTGCGATGGCGGCCGCACAGGACTGTGGAATTGCAGCCACGGTTTATTCCATGAGCACTTTTTTCTGAGGCAATCCCCTTTGCTTCCAGCACCAGTCCCACGAGAGAGAGATATCGATCTAGAAATGAAGCAAAAGACACGCCTGTGGAAGTCGCCCCGTGCAACAAGGTATAGCAATCTTAAGCTTAATTGCAAGGCAGCATATATATGCGTCAGCACAGGTACCACCAAATAGCTATAGAACATCGCCTCCTTCTCTTTTCTGCCTCACCCTTCAGTCCTTTCTTCTGATGTATCAGGGCAAGATTGCTCATAAGGTTAGAATTTCTGCACATTTCAAGGCTTGTGTTCAGAGGGCGTATGCTGCACAGCTCGCTAATTTGGCTTCAAAATCGAACATTGGTACTGAGTCGACATCCTAGCTATAGCTATAGATCATCGGATTTCGATTTTGAATTTGATTTCGTTTTTCATCGATCATATATGTATAGATCGCGATGTATAGCTGCGATATCGATAGCTGTACATATACGCTTGTATTTTTTCGCGTATGGGTATGCACGTTAACCGTTGAAACGATGCGCATGCATATAAATGCACGTTAACGTTGCGGGCCCCCGTTTAAAAACAAAGAGCGCCACCCTCACGCCTTGATGCCCCAAGACCCAAGGCCACTCCTGCTCCGCAGGGACTCGCTTGTAGGCACGTTCTCACATGCATGGGACATCGGTTGTCGGCATATGCATTAATCTTGACATTCTCTTTTTTTTTGGTGAATTACCGGCCACAGGGGGCTGCCCAGGGGGCATAATTTTTAAAGACATTCATAATCTTGACATTCTCGAGCTCAGGGATCTTAAAGTACTTGCAAATTTGTATACATGGTGCTCTTGTTGATTCACGATCAGGCCTACCGTAACACGTGCGACCTAGTGATATACCGCGGATCACGATGGAATGCGCATGCACGTCACTCGAAGCGCCGGGCGCCCGGGCGCTCGGCCACGGCGGGGGCGGTCGGGCGCGAAAGCTTGAGCCGATCCGCCGCCGTGCGGTACCCGTCGGGTGGGGGTCCCTGGCCCCCGGGCCCGTGGCCAGCACCTCCGTCGACGTCCTGCTCACCCCAGTCAGCGACAGGGGCCCGGGCCGGCCGGCTTGGCCTGCGGGAAGCTGAAAGGCGCGCACGGCGAGGAGGCCCTGGAGGAAGAGGTGGAGGGCGCGGGCGTGCGCGAGGGTCAGGCCGCCGTGCACGACCCGCGCGAGCTCCTCCTCGCCCGGGGCCGACCCCTCGCGGGGCGTCACCCAGAGCTCCTCGCGGGTCAGCTGCACGCGGAGCCCGAGGCGCGCCTGCCCCTCGCGCGTGTCCCGCAGGACGCGCGACAGGAGGCGCGCCGCCGCCAGCGCCAGCCGCCCCAGGGGCACCGCGCGCCCCTCCAGGCCCGCGCGGATCAGCTCGCGGGCGTCGGGCGGGAGCTCCTCGCAGAATGCGCGATCGTCGCGCAGGATGTCGACCACGACCTGCGCGGGCGTAAACGGCGCGCGCGCCGCTGAAATTCGGGAATCGGGGGCGCACGTCGGTGTGGACGGACTCGACGACGTCGTAGAGGTCGCAGGCGTGCTTGAGGCAGAGCGGGCGGAGCACGTCGTGCCGCAGGAGCCACGCCTCCGTCGAGGGCGCGTCGAAGTGCCGCGCAAAGTCCGAGAGGCGCTCGTGCTCCGGCCACCGCGACGCCCGGATCAGCTGCGCGAAGCAAATCGAACCGAGGAGAGAGCGGGCGCGCGGGGGGCCGGGCGGGGGCCGGGCGGACCGTCGCCAGGACGACGTTGAGAGAGGGCAGGAGCTGGTCCAAGTGCTCGCGCAGGGCGCCCGAGGCCTGCGCCCGCGAGCGGCCGCGGCGGTCGCGGTTGGCTGCGGCGGGGCGCGGGCGCGCGGGGCGGGTGGGCGTGATCACCCTGATCGAGGCCTGCGCTCGCAAGCGGCGGACGCGGTTGGCTGCCGCGGGCCGGGGCGCGGGGCGGGCGGGCGGGGCACCTTGATGGCGCGGGCGATGGCCGGCTGGATGCGCTCCTGCTCGACGCGGGCGCCGACCTCGAGGGGGATGCGCAGCCGCTCCGGCGCGAGCTCGAGGTGGTGCGAGAAGGGGACGAGGAGCGCCCGGCCCGGCTCGAAGGGGTCCGTGCGGATGGGCAGCCGCCCGCGAACGCGGCCTGCGGCCCGTGAGCGCGCGGGGCGGGGCGGGGCGGGCGGCGGCGCGGGCACCTGGGCGAGGTCGGCCTCGAGGGAGCCGAGCTGGTAGGCGAGGGCGGAGCGGCCGGCGCCCTCGAGCGACACGAGCGGCGTGGAGTGCGCCTGCACGAGCGCGTCGCTGGCCTCGGGCGCGCAGAGGTCCCCGGCGGCCGCCTCCTGCGCCAGCAGCGCGCCCGCCGGGGCCGGCAGCAGGAAGGCCAGCGCGGGGCAGCTCTCCGCGAGGGCCCGCGCCTCGGAGAGCGCGCGGTTGTGCGCCTGGGCGACGATGTCGAGCACGGCGCACACGACCGACCTGCGGCGGCGCGGCCGTCAGCTGAGGCTCTGGGCGCGGTAGGATGGATGCTCGCCGCGCACCCCGCCTCGGTGGCGTCGGCGCCCTCGGCGCGCTCGGCGACAAAGAAGGCGACCTTGGACTCGGTCTCGATCGCCTCGACGCCGCTCAGGTTCAGCTCGCGGCAGCCGACGCGGATGGGGCGCGCCGCGTGGTCCGCCGCGAGCAGACGGAGGGCCGCCCGGCAGCGCTCGAAGAGGGCCCGCGCCGCCTCGGGCTCGCCGACGCGCTCGAGGAACTCGCGCACGGTGAGCTGCTGCGCCTCGGCGCGGCGCAGGCGGCCCTCCAGGCGCCGCTGGACGAGCCGCGCGAACTCGACGACGGGCAGGAGCGCCCGCGCCCGCCGGAGGTCCTCCTCGTGCCTCAGGAGGAGCGCGAGCGCCGGGTGCCGCTCGGCGTTGACCGAGTCCGCGAGGAAGTGGGCGCGGAGGGCGGCGGCGCTGGCGAAGGCGATGGGGTCGAGCAGGCGGGCGAGGGGCCGCGGGGCCGCCGCGTCCCACTGGCAGAGGACGGCCGCCTCGAAGCGGGCGGAGGCGTCGCACGGCGGCGGGCGGCACTCGGCGACGAGGCGCGCGGCGGCGGCGGCGGCGCCCCCGCCAGCGCCGGCGCCAGGTACCTCGCCTCGAACTCCGCCTCGAAGCGGCGGCGCCGCTCCTCCGCATCCGCCGCGCCGCGCCGGCCGCGGCGACGACCGCGCCGGCGGCGAAGGCGGCGCGGCCGGCGAAGAGGTCCCCGGCGAAGGCGCGGAGGGCGGCGTGGAGCACGAGGCAGGCCTCCTCCAGGCCCACGCCCAGCGCCGCGGCGAGCACCTCGAGGTCGACCTCCACGACGCGAAGGCAGTTCGCCGCGTCGCCGGCGTGGAAGCAGCCCCGCCCGTCCTCCTCCGAGAGGCGGCCCGACTCGGCGGCGGCGGCGGCCGCCAGGTACGCGATGGCGTGCAGGGCGCGGAAGGTCGTGGCGTTGAGGCCGCGGTCCGCGTACTCGCTGCAGCGGAGGAAGGCGGGATTCTCGGCGTGCAGGCCGGGCAGAGGCCGCAGGCGCTCGGCCGTCACGTCGATGTTGCCGGGGGCCGTCTTGTGGTCAGTCCCGCCGATGTCCGCCCCGGGGCACCGCGGGCACTTATCCGGCGTGACGTTCTGGCCGCACCCGTCCACGGTGTATCTGTGCTCCACCGAGTCAGCGTTCGGCGCGCGCTGCCGCGTGAACCCAAAGGAACCAAAAGGGCGCACTCGAATCCGCAGGCGGCGTGGCGGTAGACGCGCCAGTGGCGGATCTCCCCCTCGCCGCTCTTCTGCTGCTTCAACTCGAAGAAGGTGACGAGGGTTGGGCAGGCGAGGACCCCCGGCAGGAGCTGCTCCCGCAGCGCCCCTGCTGGGTCCGCGAAGAGGGCATGGTAGGGCGAGGCGCCGGCCGGCAGCGCGCCCAGCAGCGCCGCCACGCGGGCGAAGAGCGCGGCGACGTGCACGCTCGCCGCGCTGCAGCCGGGCGCGAGGTCCAGCGGGCACGGCCGCGGCAGGCGCGGCCCGCCGGCGCCGGCGCCCGCGGCCGCCGCGCCCAGCACGGCCAGGAGGGCCGAGTCCTGCGGGCGCCCGGCAGCGGCGCAGCGCGCGAGGGCCGCTGCCGCCTCGCGGTCGCCGGCGGAGGGCTGCCGCGCGGCGCGCGGGAGCAGGAGGCGCCAGGCGGCGGCCAGCACGGCGGCGTGGGGCTCGGCGGGGGAGCCGCCGGCGAGCCGGCGCGCCACGGGACCGGCGTCGCGGCGCCAGAGCAGCTCCTTCAGGTCCGCCTCCGCCTCGCCGAAGCCCACGTCGGCGGCGAAGGGGTTGTAGTCGAGGGGCGCCTCGTTCGGCTCGCCCCAGGGCAGGTCCCCAAGCCAGCGGAGGGGCGCCCGCCGCGCAAGCTCGCCCCTGCACCGCTCGGCGAGCTGCGCGAGGGGCGCCCCGCCGGCCGCGCGGCGGATCTGCTGCACGAGGCAGACCCGCAGCGCATCCGCGGGCTCGCCCCCCGCCTCGCCAAGGGCCCCGAGGGCGGCCAGGAGGTGCTCGCTGAGGCCGCCGGGGCCCGCCGCCACGCCGGCGTCGGAGGGCGCGAGGTACTCCGCGGCGCGCGCCAGGCAGGCCCGCGCGTACGTCGCAGCCAGCACCGTCGTCAGCGGCCCCGCCGTCCCGATCCCAGCAGCGCGGCCGCGGCGCCCAGCGCCGCCGCCGCCTCGGTCGCCTCGGCACTGCCGGCGGCGAGGTGCTCGGCGCGCAGGCGGGAGAAGGGCCCATAGGCGAGGGCGTCCCCCACGAAGGCCCAGGCCTCGCCGCCCTCCGCGGCCTTGGCGAGCTCGGCGTCGAGGGCGGCGAAGACGGGCAGGCGGGCGGCGAGCGCCGGGTCGCGCAGGGCGTCCCCGCAGGGGCCGAGGAGCGCCGAGTCGGACTGGTAGCCCCGCTCCTGCGCGTCGAAGAGGGCCGAGAGGACGCGGCGGGCGTCGGCGGAGAAGCCGAGGGGGCCCCCGCCGGGGCGCAGGACGCGCCCCGCGACGAGCACGACGAGCTCCGCCGACTCGCGCGGGTCGTCCGCGGCTGCGACGCAGCGGCGGAGCAGGTTGCCCTCCACGCGCCGCACCGCCGCCACAGACTCCACCACCGCTGCTGCTGCTGCTGAGGCAACGGCGTCGCCGTCGGCGGCTTCGGCTGCGGCTGCGGCTGCGGCTGCGGCTGCAGCTGCGGGCGGGGCGTGTTCGTCGAGGAGGGCGAGGACGCCCTCCAGGAAGGGGGCGCTGGTGAGGATCTCGTCGCCCTCCGGCCCGCCGCACGACGCGGCGAGCTCGACCACGCGCCGCACGGCGGCCGGGTGCGCCTCGCCGGCGCAGGCGGCGACGTCGACGCAGACCTGGAGGACGCGGAAGGCGCGCGGCGGCCGCGCGGCGAAGAAGCCGCCCCGGCGACGAGCGCCATCGCGGCGCGCGCGGCGCGCAGCCAGGCGCCGTCCGCCGCGCACGGCTGCTCGACGACGGCGCGGCAGAGGAGGCCGGCGATGTGCGCGCGGACGACGTCCTCGGCGGGGGCGGCGGGGGCGGCGGAGGCCGGCGCCGGGCCGGGGCGCTCGAGGGCGGCCGGGTCGAGGGCGGAGAGGGCGGCGAGCATCCGTAGGCAGGCGCGGGCCTCGCGGGCGCTGGCCCACCAGGCGGCGTGCACGTCGAGGACGTCGCGGAAGGGCGCCGGGTGCAGCCGGGCGAGGAGGGCCCGCACGGCCCCGCGCGCCGCCTCGAGCGAGGCGAAGTCAGGCTGCTCGAGCGCCACCTGCGCGCCGGGGCGTCAGTATTCAGCTCGGATTTCGGCCGGGCCGGTTCCGCGGGGCGGCGCACGGAGAGGGCGAAGTCGTCGAGGTACTCGTCCGCGCCGCGCTCGAAGAGGAACCAGCGGAGGTGCTGGTCCCGCGCGATGCTCTCCCGCAGCTCCGCCACGAGCGCCGCCGCGTCGGGCGGGGTCCCGCCACCGGCGCGGGCCGCCTCCGCCGCCGCCTCGAGGCGCAGGAGGAAGCCGTCGCGGTACTCCTCGGCGCGGCGGTAGACGGCGCGGGAGAGGGGGGCGCGCCGCGCGGGGAGGGGCCCCTCGACGGCGTAGCCGCCGGGCTGCGGGGCGTCCGTGCCGGCGTCGAAGCCGCGGACGTCGACGGCGACCTCGCCGCCGACCTCGGCGAGGCGGGCGACGCAGCGCGCCGGCTGCGCGAGGAGCGTCCCCAACAGCTGCTCCCGCTCGAGGAAGAAGAGGAGCTTGGCCAGCGCCTCGCTGACGCGCTCGCGAAGCGACTCCAGCAGCGCCCCCGCGTACGACGAGCAGACCACCAGCGACTGCGCCGGCGGCGTAAGGCGTCGACGCGGGGGCGGGGGCGGGGGCGGAAGGCAGGCGGGCGGGCACCTCGCGCTTCGTGGCGACGGCGTGGGCCCAGGCCCCCGGGCGCGCCCCGCCGTCCCTGAGCCGGTCCAGCACGGCGCCCTTGAGGAAGTCGCGCGCCTCGGGCGAGGCGCGCACGCCGGCGACGACGCGGCCGGCGTACTCGGCGCACGCCTCCGTCCCGCCGCGACGCGCCCGTAGCGGAGGCACGCGAGCGCGCGCTGCAGCGCCCCGAAGAAGAGCGCCTCGTACAGCTGCGCGCCCGCGCGGCCCGCGTGAGGAAGGCAGAGCAGAGCAGAGCGTGCGGGCGGGCGGGCGGGCGGGCGGGCGGGCGGGCGGGCGCGCGCCTGGGAGCCCGGGGGCGAGCGGAGGGCCTCGCGGAGGGGCCGCCGCGTGAGGGCATCGACGTCGAGCCGGAGGGCCGACTGCGGGTCGACGGAGACGGCCTCCAGCGAGTCGACCGTCGCCACGCGCCAGTCCGCGAAGGGCAGCAGGCGGCACGCGTACGGCGCCGCCCGGTCGACGTGCACGACCATCACGACGTGCTTGGGCGGGGCGGCGGCGGCGGCGGCGGCGGCGGCCGAGGCCCGCGCGGCGGCGTACTCCTCGCGGTGCTGGTCGATGGCGGCGCGGGCCTCGGGGATCGTCGCGGCGTCGGGCGCGGCGCGGCACTCGACGACGAGGAGGCGGTGCGGGTCGCCTGCAGCGAAGTACGCCTTGAGCTCGGCGGTCAGCTCAGCGGCGCGGCGGATGCTGGCCAGGCTGAGGGTCCGCGCGCGGAGGGCCTCCGGCAGCGCGAGGCGGGCCTTCGGCTGCGAAAAGGTCTGCACGAGGGCCGCCAGGCCGGCCCCGGCCCGGCGCCGGCGCCGCCGGCCTCGCGGGCCTCCCACTCGGCGACCTCGCGCTCCGCCAAGCGGCCGAGCTCGCGGTGCTCCTGCGCGGCGTAGAGCGCCGCCGCGCGCGCCGCCTCGTCGGCCGGCAGCCGGCAGGCCCGGAGGCGCACCGCCGCGTCCTCGGTGAGCGTGCGGCAGAGGTCGGCGCGGGCGGCCGCGAGCGCCTCGGCCTCGGGCAGGCCGGCGTGGCGGAGGGCGACCGCGTCAAGGGCGCCCTCGTGCAGGCCGCAGAAGGTCAGCTCGGGGTGCTCCGCCGAGAAGGGCGAGCCCGGGACCGACGCGGCGCCGGCGACGAAGCCGCGCAGCTCGTCGGCGACGCGGCGCAGCGCCGGCGAGAGCAGGTCGCCGTACGTCATCACGATCTTCTCGAAGCGGTTGAGGAACGGCGGGTCTGCGCGCGCGGCGCGCTCTCAGGGGCGGGCCGACCGGGCCGGCTGGGCGGGGGGGCGGACCCTGGTGGGGGACATCTTTGGGGTGCACGACGGCGACGATGCGCGCGTTCTCGTCCACGTGACAGTTGACGGAGTGCGGGCCCCTCCCAACGCGGAAGTTGCGCCGGTCCCCCACCTGCTCGCGCCCGCGCCCGCCGCCCCGGGCCCGCCCGTGAGCCGAAGAGCCGCGCGGGGGGCCGGGACGGGCACGGCCGCGCGCACCGGGGCGTAGTTGCCGTTGAGGATGTCGTAGAGCGATCCGTACACGGCCAGGTTCTGCAGCACGACGACGCTCTCCACCTGGGGACGGAGTGAGCACGAGAGAGTTAGATCTGCGCTGCTCGTCGCGCACCTCCATCGCCATGGTGATGTCGCTGAGCTGGCGGCAGTCGAACTCGTCCGAGTCGGTGTCCCCGGGGAAGCTGCTGCCCCTGAAGAGCCGCACGCGCCGGCGCGAAGCCTCGCGGGCGAGCTCCGCCGCGAGCCGCCGGCGGACGATCTCGGGGGCCGCCTCGCAGTCAGAGACGACCAGCACGTGCCGCGCCCGGCTGTCCAGCGCGCCCTCCGCGATGCGATCGAGCACGGGCCGCGGCGGCGGGAGCTCGAGCACGGGGCCGAAGCCGGCATCGAGCAGGCGGAGGCGCTCGAGGAAGCGGAGGACGACGGTCTCGGTCGCGCCGGGACCCTCCGAGAGGCCCCCGAAGTTGCGGCGGACGGCCTCCGCCACCGTCGCCGCCGTCTCGGGCAGGGACTGCCCCGGCTGCTTCGCCAACGACTTGACGAGGCTGCGATCGCGGGCGCCGCGCGCGCCGCTCAGAGCGCGAGCGAGCGAGCGCCGCGTCGGTGCGTGCCGGGGACGGGCCGCACCTGTAGACGTCGCGGAGGCCGAAGAAGTTGCGGTAGACGGTGCCCTTCATCGCCTCCTGCAGCTCGAGGTACGCCCCCGCGAGCCCCGCGAGGCGCTCGCCGTCGAGCAGGCGGCCCCGCTGCGAGGCCGGCGCCGCCTCCGCGATCGCCTCGAACGTCTCCGTCAGGTCCCCCGCGTCCGGGTCCGGCCGGCAGCTCTGGATCACGCGGTTACTCTGCGGAGCAGGCGGCGCGACCGACCGTTAGGGGCCGCGCCGCGCAGGGACGGCGCGCGGAAGCGGCCGGCGACCTTGGAGGCGTCGATCAGGTAGTTGCTGATGCCGACGAAGGCGATGTGCCGGTCGGGCACGATCCCGCCCGCCTCCGTCGCCCCGCACCCTCTCCTGCGCGGCGCGGCGTTGGTGGGCGTTGCGCGGCAGCCGGGCGGAAAGCTTAGGCCTGGGGAGCGGACCGCGGGTCGAGCTTGCTGTGCAGGACTTTGAGCGGGTTGTGGGGGGAGGTGTCCGCGAGGCCGATCTCGTCCATGACCACCACCACGACCGCCGCCGGCAGGCCCCGCACGCGCGCCCCCGGCGGCGGCGCCCCGGCGCCGGCCGAGCCAGCCTGGAGCTCGGCGGCGAGGCGCTCGGCGCGGTCGAAGACCTGCAGGACGCCCTCCGAGGTCGACTGCGGGGAGCCCTGGTACGGCACGAAGAAGACCTGTGGCGGCGGCGGCGAAGACGTCGGTCGGAGGTTTGGTTTCGGAGGGGGCGGGGCCCGGGCCGGACCTCGGGGAGGCGCTGGAAGAAAGGGTCCTTGCTGTACTGCCCCCGCAGGTGCTGGAAGATGAGCTGCAGCGCCAGCGACTTGCTCGAGCCGGGCTGCCCCCGCCCCGCCCCGCCGGCGTCAGCTTGCGATCGGGGACGTGCTAGGATCCGGAGGGCGCGGCGGCACCTTGCCCACGAGCATGACCGGGAGGCTGTGGATGATGCAGACGAGGAGCATGAACACGTTCTCCCGCAGCGCCTGCCGGCAGCGTCAGATTCTTCGAACAAATACAGAATCGAATGGATCGGGCGGGCGGGCGGGCGGGCGGGCGCGCCTCGTTGAAGGCGGTGCCCTCTGGGGCGTCAACCATGCGGCGCACGTAGTCCATCTGCTCCTCGCGGATGACCGCCAGGATGTCCCCCTCGGTGAGGGCCGCCCGCGAGGCGAAGAGCTGCGCCAACCGCGCGTCCCCGATCTGCGCGAGCACGGCGCCGGCCGCCCCCTGCTTCGGGCAGAAGCCGCGCGCCGCGAGGACGCCGGCGAGCGCCTCCCGGTACTCCTTGCGGTCCTCGCGGCTCGTGAGGCGGCAGTGGTAGCAGTGCGCGAGCGCGAGGAGCGCGGCGCGGGCCTCCAGCGGCAGGCCTGCCGCGCCCGGAAGCCGCAGGGCGCGGTCCGAGCCGAGCGGCGGCGGTGGCCGCTCCAGCAGCAGCCGAGCGAAGCAGGCCATGAGGTAAATGCAGCGCGAGACGTCGCGCAGGCTGACGGCCGCCGCGCCCTCCTTGCCCTTCAGGAAGCGCTGCGAGGCGACCAGCAGCGCAGCGAGGAGCTCCAGGGACAGCCTGCTGCCCTGGGGCACCAGCCGCGCGAACTCGCTGCGCTGCAGCATGGCCAGCACGTAGCGCGCCTCGTCGGCGTCGTCCAGGGCGCCGAATTCCATGACGAAATCGGCGAGGCGGTCCGGGAGCGGGTGCACGCGGTACACGAGCTTGGAGAGCGCGTCGCTGCGGCCGAGGTCGATCCCGACGGCCGGCGACGCCGCCGCCCGCGCCGGCCGCTTCTTGTACGGGTTGCACGCCGCCACGAAGCGGACGCGGGGCGGGATGGGCCGCCCCCCGATCGTGCGCTGGCAGAGCATCTCGCCGATGAGGCCCATGTGGCCGCACGTGTTGATCTCGTCCAGGAAGAGGACGACGGGGGGATTCTTCCCCGTCTTCTTGTCCCCGCCGCCGTCGCCTTCGCCTGCGTCGAGCGCGGCGAGGGCCTCGGCGGCGTCGATGGCCGCGTGGATCTCCGCGCGCGTCGTCCCCGCGTGGCAGCTGAGCGTCTGCAGCTCGAACCCGAACACCTTGGACGCCGCCCGCATCTGCCGCCCGCGTCAGCCTCGCCGCGCTGACCGAACCGCGAGCAAGAACGGGGCTCGAGGGGCGCACAAGGCTCGTCTTCCCGCATCCCGTGTCGCCGGACACGACGACGGGAACGCCGGCGTCGACGCGCGTCCAGATCAGGATCATCTTGAGCATGTTGTCCGCCGTGAGGACGTAGCTCCCGAGGTCGGGCAGGGGCTTGCCCTCGCTGCCGGGGACCAGCCGCACGAGGACTTCCAGGAGCGACGTGGAGTCCATCTTGTGGTACTGGAGGAGGCCGTTGCCGGCGCTCGCGCCCCACGTCTGGCTGTCGAGGAGCGCCTTCAGCGCCGGCGGGACCTGCTCCGCGCGGCGGTAGAGGGACGTGAAGGAGCCGTCCGGGTGGAACGCGACGAGGAGGTGGTTGCGCGCCTCCCACTGCACGATCCGCGAGTGCCGCAGCACGTTCTCGTCCACCTCGTCGCCGCCGCCGCCGCCGCCGGCGGGCGCCTGCTGCCTCGCCGCCGTGTCGTGCGAGCTGGCGAGCTCCGCCGCCGCGTTGACCAGCGCCGCCACGCAGGTGGAGCGGGCCTTGGGGAACTGCACGTGCCGCGTGGCGAAGAACGGGCAGCTGGAGAAGAGGTCGAGGTCGCGCGCCAGGATTGTGAGGAAGGTGTTTAGGGCCGAGAAGCTCGCCGCCGGCGCCACCGCCCGGTTGTCAAAGAAGTGCGCCTTCAGCAGCGCGCGGCAGCGGTCCGCGTCGACCCTGTCCTCCGAGTCGCGCGCGATGTCCCGCTTCTCGATGCTCCGCTGCGGGTCCGTCGCGTCCAGCGCGTCGAGGTACCTGCACGACCGAGTCACATCGACGTCGTCGACGCCGCGAGCGAGCGGCTCGGGGGCGGGCGGCGCGGCACCTGCAGACGACCTGGACGGCGCTGGCGGGCTCCATGCTGACGGCGAGGCGGTCCAGTCTCCAGGCGAGGCGCTCCTCGCGCAGCAGCGCGCAGACAGAGAGCGCGCGCCCGAGGCGGTCGGTGGGCATGTTCGGGAGCTCCACGAAGATGGGCACGTCGTCGGGGACGTGGAAGACGCGGCCCTGGGCGCAGACGGCCCTGAAGAGGAGCAGCTCGAGGAGGAGGAGGTTGAGGGCCTCGGGGCGGCCCACGGGCGTCACGTCGACGTGGAGGGCGTGCCGCCCCGCCTCGAGGCCCCTCGTCTGGAGGCGCGCGACGAGCTCGGGGCCGTCGTCGTCGGCGTAGACGGGCAGGTACGCGAGCTCGCGCCCCATCTCCTCGCACTGCTGGCGGACGAGCGCCGTCTTGCCGAGGCCGGCGCGCTCCGAGGTGACGAGACGGGCGTCCGGGAGGAGCTGCGCGACGACGGCGCGCGCCTCCTCGAGGGCGAGGCCCGCCGAGGGGACGGTCGACGCCGCGAGCGCCCGCGAGAGCTGCGAGCCGTCGAAGGCCGGCCCGCGGCAGCAGACGAGCGCCAGGCGGAAGCGGCCGCCGGCCCCGCCGGCCTCGAGGCCGTCCAGCAGCTCCAGGAACTCCAGCTGCAGGGGGTGCGGGAGCTCCTCCCCGTGCACCTGCCGGCGGCGGCGGCCGCGAGCGTCGGACGAATGAAAGAATGCGGAATGAAAGACGGTACGGCCGCACCACGTAGAAGACGTCGGGCTCCCCCGCGAGCGCCGAGAGGCGGCAGCGGTGGAAGAAGAGGCGAATCTCCTCGGGGGCCGTGAAGGGCGTGCAGAGGAGGACCGAGCTGCGCGGCGGGACGCAGCCGCGCCCGCCGACGCCGTTGCTCGCGAAGAGCGCGAGGAGGGCGCTGGGGACGCGGCCCGGGCCGTCCGCGAGGACCACGTGGGCGGCGCCCGGCGCCAGGAAGTGGCCCCGCCCGGCCGCGGCCAAAGCGGGAGGGTCGAACAGCGCGCGCGGCGCGCGGCCCGAGCGCTGCTGGCAGGCGCCCAAGAGTCCGGCGAGCAGATCGAAGCAGGCGCGCGGCTGCTCGGGCGGCGGGAGCTCGGCGCCGAGGCCCGCCCAGGCCTCCAGCACGATGCCCGGGGTCACGGCCGGCTCGTAGAAGCGCACGAAGTGGCAGAGCTCCTCGGCGGCGCGCCGGCCTTGCTCGGAGGAGGCCAGGAGCCCGTACATCGTCCAGAGCTGGCTGGCTCCGAACCACGCCAGGCACGCGTGCGCCGCCAGGGCCTGCGCGAGCTCGCCCCGGCAGACCGCCAGGCGCCCCTCCAGCTCGGCCTTGATCTCCGCCAGCTGCTCCGCGCTGCTCGCCGTCCTTTTCCACCGGCGGTACTCGCCCGACGCGGTCTGCAGCTCCGTCAGGAGCTCCAGCACCTGCGGGCCGGCGCGAGTGCATGCGCGCGCGTGAGAACCGACCGGGCGCCAAGGGCAAACGTGAACGGGGCCGGCGGACCCTGTCGGCGAGGACGACGTTGGCGATGAAGGCGTCGATGAGCGGGAGGAGCTCGGCGTCGCCGCGGACGAGGATCGCCCGCCGCCGCAGGTCCTCCACCGCGTCCCGGTCGCTGCGCTGCGCGCCGCCGCCCGCCGCGTCCGTCGTCTCCAGCGCGAGCGTCGCCGCGCCGTCGGCGACGTCGAAGCAGTAGACGCCGGAGCGGCAGGCGTCCCGCACGGCCGTCTTGGTGACCTCCGTCCCCTTGGCGAACTTCTTCTCGACGATGTGCAGCTGCGTGATGCAGTTCTCGAGCCTGCGCGCCATGCCCGGCCGGTCTTGGCCGGCAGGCCGCTCCGACAGCCGCGCCACGAGCCCCTCGAGGCCGCTGCCGTCGCCCGGCGCGCAGAACATCGGCAGGAGGTACTGCCGGACGGCCTCCAGGTCCCGGCACGTCTCCTGCGCGCCGCGTCGGATCCAGCGAGCGCCAGACCAAGCGCCGCGAAGGGGCGCACGGGGCGGAGGATGGAGGAGGATGCCATCTCCTCCCAGGTCTCCAGGAGCAGGCGGAAGTCGTCGTTCTTGACGCGCTGGAGGAACGCCGCGAGGGCGGCGCCGCGGGGCGTCGCGAGGACGGCGACCTCCCTCGCCAGCTCCGCGTCGCTCGCGACGCGCTCGACCGGGCCCAGCGTGGCGGCCATGAGCCTGGCGGCGTGCCCGAGCGTCGCGGACGGGCGGGGCTGCGCGTCGAGCGCCGCCAAGCCGTCCCGCAGGGCGAGGGTCCGCTTGTTGCAGCGGTACTGGAGCGTCTCGGCACAGCGAACGAGGTCGGACCAGAGCGCGGCGCGCCGGGGAAGAAGCAGGCACGCCTCGAGCGCCTCCTGCGCGCGCGCCACGGCCTCCGGAGGCGCCGCGACGAGCGAGAGGACCTGCTCGGCCTCCACGCGCATGGTCGGACCGACACGTGTCGACGCCGACACGCCCTCGGCGCCGACGCGCGTGCTGCCCCACAGGCGGCGCGCCTCGACCAGCGGAACCGAGAGCGGGTTGTGGGCGAGCGCGGCAGCGTGGGCCTTCAGCGCGCGGAGGGCTGCAGCGGTGACGCCCGGCACCAGGTCGACCAGGCTCCTGCCAAGTATGCGTTTGAGTCGCCGGCGAAGCGCGCGGCGCGATTGAAATCAACAGGAAGGCGCTCACGCGGCGTTTTCAACGAAGCCTTGGCCGTCCTGCGCATTCTGGGCGTCCTGTGGCCCTGGCTCCGCGGGAACGCCGGCGCCGATTGCGAGCCCGCCTTCTGACAGGAGCGCGGCGACGCCGTCGAGCTCGTCGTAGGTCGCAACGCGAGGCCGCCCCTGCGACCTGCATTCGCAAACAAGCGACGTTAGCGAGAGGCGCAAGAAGAGGGGACGCGAAGAAGTGCGAGCAGAAATAGCACGTACTCCTGGAAAGCGTGCTGGACGGCGCTGCGGAAGACGGTGGTGCCGCACGCTGGGTGCCGGCACTCCTCGAGGCCGGCGGCGAGCGCCTGGAGCGGCGGGGGGGGCTCGGCGGGGTCGACGATCGGGCTGTCGAGGGCCTTGAGGCGGGCCTTCTCCCGCTCCGCCAGCGCGACGAGGCCCTCCAGCTCGAAGCGGTGCGCGGCCCTCAGGGGGACCGTGCGCCACACCTCGAGCAGCTGGCGCACGCTGTTGACCTGCGCCCACAGCCGCGCGAAGACGCCCACGGCGCCGTCGATCGTCCGCTCGAACTCGTCGTCGGAGTCGGCGCTCGCGAGGCCGGCCGCCCGCATGCAGTCGTGCAGCCTGCCCATCCCGGCCTCGGACAGGGCGGAGAGAGGCGCCTCGATGGCCCTGCGCTCCAGGACGGCGTTGCGGAGCCTGACGAGGACGCTGAGGCCCTTCTGGAAGAGCGGCTGGCTCGCCACGTTTGGGTCGTCGCGGTGGTGCAGAGCCTCGAGCCAGAAGACGCTGGCGCCGAGGAGGCAGAGCAGCCTGGGTCCGCAGCGGCGCGTGAAGCCGACGTGGCCGACGCTGCGGAAGAGGCACGCGACGAGGCGACCCCTGAACCTGCCCGTGCGCACCGCCGTCGAGATCAGGCGGCAGACTTCACCGCGCGCAGCAGAGAAACGGACGAGGACGCACTCAGGATAGCGAAACGTGACAGGAGAGGCGGCGTCGCCGAGGAGGCTCCTGAGGTTCGCGGCGGACCGCGCCGGCATGTTGCGGCTGCACTCGCGGCCGAGGTGCTCTTCGCAGACCTCGACGAACGCGCCCCAAACGATTTCGTTGCTCGCAACGGCCGGCGCGTTCGTGCGCGCTCCGCGGGCCGCCTGCAGGACCGTCGACGTGCCACAGGAGGCGATGCGCTCCTTCAGGGATGCAAGGACGGCGTTCGAGATGGGCGCGAAGGGCTCGGGGAGCGAGGCCAGCGCTTCGCAGAGCTCCAACGGATCTCGGCCCGCCCCTGCGCAGAGTCCAATGTCACCCGACAGCGCGCAGCGCGCGCGCGTCGAGCCCATCCTCACCGTCGCGAGGGTAGACGGCGTCGAACCACTTCTCGATGAAGCCGGAGGCGTGGTTGCGAGGGGAGAAGCCGACTGCCGAGCAGAGCGCGGCAACGCGCTCCGGCAGGTCGCGAAGGCGGCTCTCTTCGACTGCGTCGGCGCCGCGCGCGACGGCGAGGTCGAGGAGCTTCCGGAGGAGCTCGGCGCCGCCCTCCAGCGCGAAGACCGGGGCGAAGGACGCGTGCGGGGCCTCGCTGCCGACGATCCGAAGGATCTCGCGGTCGCCGAGGTGCTGGGCCGCGGACTCGGTGTCCTTGGCGGCTTCGTCGAGGATGCGCTTGACGGAGGGCGACGCCACCACGCGGAGCGCGTCGGGGATGGAGTCCCAGAGGCGGATGACGTCGCCGAGGCGCGTCTCCGGCGATCGGATCTCCGCGTGGACGCCGCGGTCGATCGCGTGTCCGATCTCGCTGCGGACGAGGAAGACCTCGCGATCGTCGGCGCGCGCGACGCCCAACGGGAAGAGCGCCGAGGAGACGCCCGGCCACCAGACGAAGATGACGTCACGGAGAGCCGACGTGTACGTGGGAGCGACCCGAGCCGCAGCACGCATCGCGCTGAGCGCCTCGTCGCGACTGAGGCGGGGGAGGACGCGCGCCAGCGCGTCCGACTTGACGGCGTCGCGGAAGGCCTGGACGGAATTCCGCTCATTTCGATCGACCGCGCCTGTATGCCTGGTCACACGCGACACCAGCTGGACGACGTCTCCGCCGAGGAGCTTGACGAGGGGCAGAGCGACGAGCCACGACTCGAAGGACCCGCGCTTGAAGCGCTCGACGGAGAGGAAGACGAGGGCCTCCGCCGCCGCTTTGGAGGCCGCGTCGCTGATCGCGGAGCGACGAGGTGCCTGCGCGTGCGCCCATCTCGCGACGCCGCCCGCGAGGCGCCCGAACAGAAGACTCGTCATCGAGGCCAGCTGCCGGTCGTTGAAGCGGGCGAGCGCGTGCGGCCTGCACTCCTCCATCTGCGAGGGCCGGCCGGGGCGCCCAGCGTCGGCCGCGATCGGTCGAACGGCATGCTACAAACACGCAGAGCATGCATATGCGCATGCGCACCTTACTCCAAAGCTCGACGACGAAAATAAGCCGATCAATTTCATCGGGATGCTCTCTGATGTGCTTGAAGACGCTGCTGTCCGGAGGCAAACACTCCACGACAGCTCGAGCGAAGTGTGCCTTGTTCTCGCTCGAGCTTGCCTGCAGCGCGCAGCGAATCGAAGTCAAGCGCAAGAAATTTCGCCGCTCGGGGCGCCTAAATAGATCGGCGAATTCGCACCACGCGCTGTTCGTAGAGGACGGAAAGCGCCGTTGTGCACAGCGCGTCTCGGGGGGCCCCCGGGGTGCTCGTCCACTTGTCCAGGGCCCAGATGCCCGCGAAGAAAGCCCGGAAGGGCTTCCACAGGTCCGAGGGGCCCAGCTGGAGCCCGAGGAAGCTTGCAATGGAGTTGCGCTCGGGGCAGAACTGGAGGTCGAATTGGAAGGGCGCGTCGGAGCACGCGCGATCTTCGCCGGCCTCCCACGCCAGCTCGAGGCGGCGGTTGGCCTCGCGGACAAAGACGTACTTGTAGCGGACCGCCTCCCCGCGAGGGATGGGCACGGGCTGAGAGACCCAGACGTGCCCGTTGGATGCTGCCGGATCCATCCGGACGCGCAGCTCATCCCACTGGCCGAGCTCCGGCGTGCTGCCAAGAACGAAGAGCGAGCCTCTGCTGCCGACGTTGGCTGCCTCCTTGGGGACGAAGAGCACGAAGCGGGTGATACGGTGCTGCTCTTGCCCAGCCCTGCAGAAAAGCAAGAGTATTACTTCGAGGATTCGTTCCAAGCACGCAAAGAAATACAAAACTCACTCAGGGATGAAAATTGAAGTGTTATCTTCTGTTGCGATCCGATCGCCGTGGAAAACCCTGATTGCAGATTGAAAAATGCGAAGAGATTGAATTTTAGATCAATGCGCGAAAGCTGACCTGTCTTCCTTTTCCCCCTCCGCGTCCACGAGAAGGGCGCCTGGGTACGCGAACTCGTCGCGGGCTGCATCGAACCGTTCACTGTTCGATAAGTAATCATCAGGCGCTTCAATTTCAAATTGGCGGAACGATCGCGAGAGTCAAGAGATAGCCGCACGGTAACAGCGAGGAGACGTCCGTACGGGTATCTCGTTCAACCGGTTCTGGTCCGTGCTCCTCTTCGAACTCGAGCTCGCCCAAGCTGACGAACTCGCTGCGAAGAGGGTCGTGATCGTGATCGGCGGCGAAAAAGGTGTAAATTGGTCGACGGACCCTTCCCCCGGAGCGCGCCTGACGAAGAGGCCTTCGCCCCCGGTCGGGGCCGCGGGCTGCAATTGGGCCTCGGCCTCGCCGGGATCGGAGAGATCCGAGGCGCCCCCGCCACGCGTCGGGGCCTCCGGGGCGTCCCCGACGGGCCGCCTGTCGAAGGAGAAGATATAAGAGACTTCTCGAGTGATCAAGCGTGCTGAAATTTCGAACGATGTTCGCACCGGACACAGCCGACCGCCCCGTTCGCCTCGCTCGAGCTGGGGAGCGCGTCGCGAAGTCAGCGGAGAAAGGCAAACTCAGAACAAGCGCAGCCCGGGGGGTACCGGTTCCCAACTTCCGCTTCCGCGGAGGAATCGAGGTCCGGCGAAGACGAGGATCGTTGCGGACCGTCGTCGTCCGTTGGGGACTCGACTCGAAGCCTACCGCCGGGGGGGGGGGGGGGGAGGGAGGGAGGGGTAGGGGCGGGGGGGGGGGGGGGGGGGGGGGTCATTGAGATCTTGAAGGCCTCGAAACGGAATCATCTGCGTACCCGGGGTCTTCGTCCCCAGAAGGAAGGTTCGGCGGCGTCAGGGGCGAGGACTCCTCCTCCTCCTCCCCCTCGGACCCGGCTGCCGCCGCGCCCGGCGCTGGCGCCCTCGGGCTGCGGCGCACGCCGGACGGTCAGCGGCGCGGGGTCGCGATCGGACGCGCGGGCGCGGGCTCGCTCGCCTCTCCGAGCTGCCGGGCAGAGGAGAGATGGAGGCGGGGCCGAGCAGGACGAAGGCGCCGGTCTCGAGCTCGGGGTCCGACCCCAAGTCCTCCTCCTCCACCTCCGCCTCGCTGGCCGTGCCCGGCGTCCCCGCCCCCGCTTCCAACCCCGCCTCCGCCCTCGCCGGCGGCTGGCCCTCCTCCTCCGGCGCCACCGGCGCTCGCGCGCGGCCGAGCCCCACCCTCGGCCAGCTCAGCTGCAGCGTCGGAATCAGGGCGGGCAGGGGGAGGCGCGGGCAGGCCGCTGCGAACCATCTTCGAGACGAACGACTGCTTCGACGACATGGCAGCTCTGTTCGGATGGTCAGAACAGACGAAGGAGCATGCAGAGAGTGCGAGGGAAAGACGGGGGCTAAAGAGGAGGGCGGGGGAGAAGGGGGAAACGGGGGACGGGGGTAGGAGGGGGGGGATGGGCTAGGGGTGGGGGGTGGGGGTGGGGGTGAGGGGGGGTAGGGGTGAATATGATACGGTAGCGGGTAAGAGGAAACAGGAGACAGCGATCAGTGAGGCAGGGATAGAGGTACGTCATGTGAGGGGGTGGGGGTGGGGGGTTGGGGGGTTGTTGGGGGGGGGGGGGGAAATGAGCTGGGGTATGGGGCCATCCGAGAGCAGGGGCAGGGGTACGCGTTGCGACGGGAGGTGTCGGCAGCGGCGGACGGGCGGGGGGCAGCGGCGGGGCAGACAGCGATACTAGACGTAAGAATACGTACACTCAAGGATCCGTAGCTGCTCGTCACTCGCACGGCTCGTCAGATGACCAGCACCAGCACTGCGCGGGCACAGCGAACGCGACTGTCAGCGAAGGCGCGGTGCACGCGACCGCATATTCGCGGTAGCGGTTACAAACCTGGTTGAAAAGCCGGACAACTGCCGAATGAGTCACTTGCCACGCGCACGCGCCAGTTGACGCCGCAATCGACCGGCCGCGGGCGAAGGCGTCTGCGCCGAGCGAGCTGAACGTCCGCGCTGTGTCGAACCTGCACGCGTAGAACCTTCGTCAGCGCGCAATGAAGTGGAGCACGCGGCTTCGGCGATCCGGCGAGGTTGGAGGGGGAAGATTGAGCGGCCCGCTAGCGCTGCCGCGGCCAGGCCGCAGCGCCAGAAGAAAAGGGGCGGCGCGATCGGCGCGCTCGAGAGGGAAGTGGGCGTACCGCAGGCAAAGGAACGAACGCAGCTGCAGCTCCGATGGGCTTCGCCGCCGAACGATGCCGACCCCCAGGCGATCGGGCTTGCTGGGGAGCTGAGACCGGCGCTACCGACCCTACGTCTTCGTGCCGGGGCTTGAGCGCCGGATGTTGGCGAAGCCGTATGCGCGGGCGCGGTCGCGCTGTGCGCGTTCACGACGAGGGCTGACCTGACCACGCTGTAGCGGTCAGGTGTCGTTGCTCCGTTGACCCGGTTGACATGATCATGAGCTGAGATGAGCTGAGAGCGGCGCTACCGGCGCTGCGTCTGCAATGCTGGGGCTTGAGCGCCGCTGTGGATGTCGGCGAAGCCGTATGCGCGGGCGCGCTCGCCGTGTGCGCGTTCGTGACGAGAGCTGACCTGACCACGCCGTCACGGTCAGGTGTACTTTAACCTCCGTTGACCCCTGCATCGGTCGCATGACCCCAGCTGACATGATGGGTCGCATGACTTTTTGCATGCTCCAGACTCCAGTTCGAATCCAGTCCGGCCCACATCTCACCATCGCCGCTCCGGCGAGTCGGGCGCGGCTCAGCGGCGAGTTCTGCTGAGTCGGCGAGCCTACATCGGTGTCGAACCACTGCCTAACGATAGTTTGGCATCGCGTGCACGTGAAAACCATTGAGCGGCAGTTAGTTCACTTCGGCAGTTTGCAGCGATCATCGGATATTCGATGCCGGAAGTCGTGCAGCAACTTAAGCTTGTCGAAAGCTACGATGCCCGCCCATTACGCCTGCCGCTCGGTGCCGTCGTCCGGTACCTATCATCAGATGGGCAGCAAAGATTCGGCGTATTCGCATCAGCGAAGCGCGACGGAACCGTAGACATCATCGATCGAACGCAGGGATCGCACCGCAGGGTAAGCGCGCGCGCGCGGTCCCGACGCCGCCGCGGCGCGCGCCCGGCCCGCCTCCCGGCCGCGCGCGGCCACGCGTAGTGCACGCCGTGACGGCCAGGCCGGCGCTGTCGCGAACGTTAATGGCTGTGGCCGCGGTCGCGGCCGCGCACTCGCGCGGGGGCCGGGCCGGGGCTTAAAATTTGATATCCTTCAAGCTTTGATCATGCATATGCGCTTGCAATTGCGCAGGTGCACGTGGTTAGCAAGCTCCGAGAAAACGTCGAAATCGTGACCCCTTCCCAGATAGGCGACCGCGTCATCACCCTAACTGCTAGTGCGCACACGAACTTGCAAATTAAATGAAGGTTAATGTTGCGATTGCGCGCAAGCATGCATCTGACAAACGCGGCGCGGCAGACCGCGCGCGTTCGGGGACGCTGATGGAAATCAACACTAGCAGCGATAACCCTGATGAATGCTTCGTGAGATTTGATTACACGTCCACGGTGCGGGTTTTTACCTCCGATGCTCGCGATTATAATTACATTTACTCGTAAGCGCACTGCGGCATGCGCAGCTCGTCTGCTTGAGTCTCAAGAACCTCGTATGTCTGGACAAGGCCTACGACTCGCTCGCCCACCTTCCTGATGAAGAGCGGCAGGCCCTTTCTCGAGCGGTGCGTCATACTTGTAATTCAATGTCTCATGATCACGAGACAACACGTGAGCAGGCCGGGCAGGGTGCCGCGGCCGCGCCTGCGCCGGCGCCGTCGGGTTCGTCGGCGGCTTCATCGGCGCCGGCGCGGCCGGCCGCGGCGCCGGCGCCTCGAGCTCGAGCTCGAGCTCGATCGCGGGCTCCGGCAGCGCCCCCGCGGCCAGCTGCAGAACATGTACAACGCGGCGAGGCGAGCGAGGCCCAGCCCCTCGAGGTGCGCTCTGCAAACTTGAGCTCTCACCTTGAGCTTGCAGCTGCTGAAGCGTGGCCCGCAGCAGCCGGGCGCAAGCTCCTCCGGCTCGGGGAGGCCACCCGAACCGGTGCCTACAGCTGTCCATGGGCCTCGCCCCGCGGCCACATCCAGCAGCGGCGGCGGCATCGCAAGCAGCGGCGACCACGGCGGCCTCTGTTCCCCTTCAGCCCCGTCAGTAATCAGCTTAGATTCCGACGAGGATAGCCGGCAGCCCGCCCGGCGCCGGCGGCGCCTGAAACGGGCTCGGGCCGCCAGCAGCTCCGACGAATCCGGCCCCACGCCCTTTCCCGAAGAGAACCCCTCAGCCCGGGCCCTTGAGGCTGCAGCTGCGGCCGTGCACGCGGAGATCGAGCAGGCGCTGCGGCGGGCCAGCGAGGCGGAGCGCGGGGCCGAGGAGGCGAAGGTCGCGGCCTCCCGGGCGCAGGCCGCGGCGGCGGAGGCGCAGCGGGAGGCGGCGGCCGTCCGCGCAGAGGTGACAGACAGTACCTTTTTCGAAATTATTCCTTGAGATTCCTTTGAGTTTGACGTGCATTGTGCGCTGCTGCAGATGACTGCACAAAGAGAGCGGGCGGAGCGGGTGGAGGCCCGGGCGGAGCAGGAAGAGGCCCGTGCGGAGCGGGCGGAGTCCAGGGCGGAGCGGGCAGAGGCCCGTGCGGAACAAGCGACGGCGCGGGCGGCGGCGCTGGAGGCTCGCGCGGCGGCGCTCGAGGCGCGGCAGGCGGACAGCGCCCCAGTCCGTCCGGCGGTGCTGGCGGGCCTCTCGGTGCCGGAGCTGCAGCGCGTGCAGCAGCGGCTGATGGAGGGACTCGCCGCCGTCTCCCACGCGCTGACGGAGGCGCGCGTGGCCGAGGCGACGCAGGAGCTCCAGGACACGCGCTGCGTCGTCTGCATGGACCTCCGCCGGTTCGAATTCGTCGACATTCCGCTCTCTCTTCTTTACCCCTCATGCAAGCGCTCCGCCAGCTCGGTCCTGGTGCTGCCCTGCAAGCACCTCACGCTCTGCGACGCCTGCTTCGACGGGCACGTGGAGCGGCAGAGGGCGGCCGGCAGCGTCCCGACCTGCCCCTCCTGCCGAGCCCCCATGGACCTCGAGCGATGTGTCAAGGGTGCTTTCCTCTCCTCGTGACCCCCCCCTGTCCTGCCCAAGAGCTATGTCTAATATCAACGGCCTGTCTAATACGTCGATGTCTAATATAAAACGGCCTCGAGCCCCAGGCCTATGCAGAGACCCTGCAGCTGTGTAGAGTGGCATCGATGTCAGAGCGAAAGAACATATTTGCAGTGAATTTGACTGTGTACAGTTTGAACAGGATCGACAGCTACTGGGCTATGGACAGCACTGCAGAAGCTCGACAAATCGTGAAGCTTAAGGGCTAGCGGACTACGAGAAAAAGAACCAACCGCACTGGACAACCCACGTAGGAAAAAGGGTAGAAATACAACCGCCAGATACGTACAGGGGCCGGCGCTGTACCGCCAAAGCCGGCCGCGTCAGTCGAAGAGGCGCGGGGCACCCCTATCTCCGTTGCCGCCGCCTCCACTACCGCCGCCTCCGCCGCCGCCGCCGCCGTTGCCGCCGCCGTTGCCGGCGGCGAAGGCGTGGCTGTAGGCGGACTGGACGCGCTCGGCGGCATCGGGGCGGCCGAGCACGCGGTACGCCCTCGCGAGGGCGTTCACCTGAGCACAGGCTATCTCAGGGGCCGCAGCGGAGGGCGAAGAAGAGGGAAGAGGGGACGCGGGCGGCGGACCGTCCAGGGCTCGACGCGGGCGCCGCGGCGGAGGGCGCGCCCGAGGAGCGCGTCGGCGGCGTCGGCACCCTCCGCCCCGCACCTCCGCACCAGCCAGAAGGCCGTCGTCGCGTACCTAACACCGAATCAAAACGTGGAAGCTCAGAATCTAACGGAGGGGGAAAAGGAGCTCACATGAAGTGAAGGTTCTTAGAGTCCATGTCGTCCGCGGCGAGGGGCGGCCCGGCGCTGTGGAAGCCGCCCCGCCCCAGGGCGCCCCCCTCGCCCTCGGGGGAGGGCGGCCGCGCCGCCGGGAGGAAGGGCGGCGGGGGCCCCAGGCCGTGCCGCCACTGCAGCAGCCGCCCCGCCCGCTCGTCGTACACTGTGCAAAGCGAGGCGAAGCAAAGCAGAGATCAAGCTCCGCTCGAAGCGAAGAAACAGAACAGTGCGCACCGGTCTCGGCCGCCTTAACGCCAGACCAGGCGGCGGTGCGGTCGCCTGCCGAGGACCAGAGGACGGGCACCGAGGCGACCGCGAAGAGCTGCGCCGAAAGGGCGGGTCGGCGCGCAGGCGGGGGCGAGCGGGGCGGCGATCTCAGGATCTCATGGTCTCAGGGTTCAAACGCGGCACCGCCAGGAGCTCTAGATGCTCTAGCAGTTCGATGTGGGACGGGCTCGGCGGTCCCTTCCTTCTCGAGCCGGCGGTGCCGGGGGCGGGATGGGAGCTCGGGCGGGGCGGACCTCGTCGAGGCCGAGGGCGGCGGCCTCCGCGAGGAGCCGCACCGTCGCCCCAGCCAGCCCCGCCTCCCCCAGCGCCGACGCCGCCTGACGGGGAGGGAGGGGCGGAGTCAGCTGGGTCAGCTGGGGCGGCCCGGCGCCCGCGCTCTCAGCTGTCTAAGGTGCGGCGGGCGGGCAGACGCGCGCCTTTGTGAGGAGCTTGTAGCGGTCGAAAGGGGCCGGCGCGTTCTCCCGCGCGTGGTATGCCCGGATCTGCGCCCCCGCGCGTCGGGGGTACAGCTCTTGGAAGGGCGGGGGGTACCGCACGAACCGAATCCAGGAGGTCAAGGACGGGCCGGCGGCCGGAGAGCTCGAAGGGGGGCTGCCGCGGGGTCGGGGTACGGCTTAGGGGCGCGAGGCGGGGCGGGGTACCGGTTCGGGGGCCTCCTGCTCCTGCTTGGATCCTGCGGCCGCCTCCCGTCGGGCCGAGCCGAAAAAAAGGAGGCGAGGGGGGTACACACCTCGCTTCGACTTGCGGCGGCCCCTCCGTCCGCGCCCCTGCTGGGGGCGCGGCTGCTGGGGCCGAATGGGGCCCACCAGGGCCCGAACCTGGGGGCGAGGCCGTCAGGATAGGGGGGAACAGCGGACAGGGGGGTACGCCGTTACCTCCTTGGCGATCTCGGGGGTAGACGGGTACACGAGCAGCAGCGCCGCCGATCGCGCCCGCATCAGCCCGCCGACCTGCCGCACCCGCACCCGTACCCATCAGGGCGGGCGTCAGGAGGGGGGTACGGAGGCCCCGCGCGCCTTGTGCTGCCGTATGGACGGAGTGCACTCGTCCACCACCCGGACCTGCGCCAAGTTCGATCGGACAGGAAAAAAAGAGAAAGAAAAGAAGGGGGTACCACTTCGGCGACGCGGGCCTCGAGAGATGCGACGTCCCCCTCCCCGTCCTCGCCCCCCCCTTCTGCTCCGAGCTCCCCCGAAGCGAACTCTGCGCGCGGGGGTCACAGATCAGATCGCGAGCGGGCGCGCGGGCGGGCAGGCGGGCGGGGAGGGGGTACGGGACCTTCGACAAGGGCGGCCTCGGCCGCCAGTGCAAACTCGAGGGCCTGGCTGGGCCCCCCCGCGCCCCCCCGGATCGAGTCCGCCGCCGCCGCCAGCCGCCGCCGCCCTGCCCCGCCCGCCTCAGCGAGGGGCGGAGACAGGCCGGGGGATGGAAAGGGGAGTAGACGCACTGTGTGCAAGGGCGCGTCCGCGGGCGGCCAGGCCCGGGTGGTCGTCCAGCAATCGGTTCGCCCATCTGAGAGGGAAACAAAGATGCGTGAGCGAATGAAGCGTAGGCAGTGCAAGGAGGCGATGGCGGGGGGTACCGTAGGGCGAAGGTGGAGGGGTCCACGGGCGCCCGGGGCGGCCTCGCGAGGGCCCGGAAAATCTGCGGGGGGGTACCGTGAGTCGAAGGCGGGGGTACTGGACGGCGCGGGAGGGGGGAGGGGGGTACGGGGCACGCGCCTCGGCGAGGGCGGGGCCGCCCAGCCCCGGCTGCACGAGCGCCTCGTCCACGAACCCCTGCGCCGAAGGGGGGGTACAAGTTCGATTCGTGGGGGGGAAGGGGGAGGGGTACGGGAGGGCGGGGGGGCGCACGGTGCAGACGCGGGCGTCGGCTTCGGAGCGCGAGGCCCGCGCGAGGCCTGCGGGCAGGTTCAAGGGAAGACGGGCGGGCGACTCAAGCGGGGGCGCGGACCGACGAGGAGGGAGCGGGCGCGGGCGGGGTTGCCGCCCTCGCGCGCGTGCGCCGAGGCGAGCGCGAGCGCCACCTCCCACACCGCGTCCCCGTCCCCCTGCGCCCGCGAAGCCGTTTGTGAGGCGCCCCGGGACGAGTCTTCTCCCCTTCGACCCAGTCCGGCCCCTCTCTCTGCCCGCCCTGTTCTAGGGCCGCCGCCCTCGGGACTAGCCCTGATTCTAGGGCCGCCGGTTGTAGGGCCGGCGGGGCGGGGCGGGGCGGACCTCGGCGCGGCGGCCGCGGGGGAGGGCGCGGGCGACGTCGGCGACGAGGCGCGCCGCGATCGCCTCCGCCCGCTCCGCCTCCCCGCGCCCGCACGCCGCCTGCGGGGGAGGGGCGTCAGAGCAGAGCGGAGCGGCGGGTTCGCTTGCCCGGCGCGCCTGGACGGCGGTGATGAGGAGGTCGTCGCCCCTCCCCAGCCGCGAGAAGCCCTGCGCCAGCCATGCCGCCCCGCGCCGTGAGCCGCCGAAAAGAGAGGGAGGAGGGAGCTGGGGTGGGGCCCCGCCCCGCTCTATCTCTCTGCCCCTCTGAAAGGCGCCCTATCGCCCGCCGCTTCTCGGTGCCCCCCGGCGAGGGGGGCGGGGGCGCGCACGGGCAGCAGGACGTCCAGCGCCTCCTCCAGCAGGTCCGCCCGCACCTGTACCCGGGCAGGATGGGGGGTACGCTCAGCTTCGGTTTGCTTGAGGGGGGGGAGGAGGAGATGGAAGGGGAGCGCACCCGCTTGTCGAAGGTGCGGCGGGACCAGTCGCGGACCATGTTGGGCCGCAGGCGCGCCCACAGCTGCCCGTTCTGCGCCGGCCGCGCGTGAGCTGGGCGGGAGAAGAGAGTAAGGGGGGAGGGTAGGGGCGGACCTGCTCGAAACGGCCGCAGACGGCGTCGATGGCGCGAGCGCAGGCCGCGGCCGCCGCCTCGCCCGTCCCGGCCCCCTCGAGCTCCCCGGGCGCCCCCTGCCGGCCAAGATGAGCGGGGCGGGCCGGGAGGCAGGCAAGCGGGGCAGGCTAGCTAGCTCGAGGGAGGGCGCACGTCCGCCGAGCCGTAGCGGGCCGCAAGGGCGAGCTCCAGAAGGTTCGCTGCGGGCGGGGCGGGGCGGGCGGTCAGCCGCGGGGCGGACACACGGACAGAGAGCGGTCTGGGCTGCTCTTTCTCGCACCGGCGGCGTGGAGCATGGCCCAGCAGAGCGCCGCGTCGCGATTCCTGGAGGAGGAGGAGGGCCCGGCCTCCCCCTCGGCCGGCGCGTGCCCGTCCTCCCACCCGAAGCCCGGCGAGAGCACCGCCCGCGCCAGCTCCATCTCGTCGTACATCGCGTACCCTGGGGCGCGGGGTGGGGGGGGGGGGGAAGCGTCAGGGGCACGGGTCGGACTGGGGGTACGTCTCTCTGCGTCGAGGCGGCGGACCGGCCGCGAGCGCCGACTTGAGGCGGTCGTCGGGTACGTCGCCCTGCAGAGCGCGTCGGGGGGGGAGCTGCAGGGGGGTACGGCAATATACGCACCGGTGGCCTGACCTCGAAGTAGTAGTTTAGCATTGCCTCCCAGCGGGCGCGCTGGCCCCTGGAGACGAAGAGCTTGACGAGGGGCGCGAGAACCGCCCCGCGGATCGCCACGCCCCTTCGCTCGGCCGCGTGGATGAGCGCCTCCGCCCGATCCGGCTCCCCGAGCTCTGCGGGTACGGCGTTCCCGGCGGGCGAGGGGGGGGTACGCGCTAGACGGGTTCGGGCGGGCGGAGGTACCGTGCGACAGGATGTGGACGGCCTTGGAGAGGGCGTAGGAGGGGAGGATCTCGCCCCCGGGCTCGCCCCCGCTGATCTGGAACGCCGCGTCGAGGCGCTCGCCCTGCGCCAGCGATCCGCGACGGCGGCGGCGGCTTTGGAGGAGAGGGGGGGGGGGTACGGCGCACGCTGGCGGTGGAGCCCTCGGGCCCCTTTGCGCTGCACGCGACCTGCACGAGCTCGTCCACGACCCGCTCGAAGCGCGACTGCGGCTCGGCCCCGCCCACTGCCCCCGGCTCAGAGCTGGGCGGCAGCGGCCGAGGGCGGGGCGCGGGCGCACCGCCGCGGGGAGCGGGCGAGTCCGGGGGCGCGGCGCCGGGCGCTGCGTCCCACTCGGTCCGCTCGTCGTCGGGCGGCCGGTTGTCGTAAGCCGACTTGGAGGCCCGCGGCCGCGGGCTGGCCCCGGTCTGGGCGGGGCTGCGCGGCCGCGGGTTCACTCCGGAGGGCCCGGACCGCACCGGGCTGCGCGGACGCGGCGGCCGCTCGCTCCCGCCGGCGGCCCGCGAGAGGTCGGCGTTTCGGCTGACGGCACAGAGCGGCGCCTGCTCTGGGCACGGGAACGTCCAGCTACGAGGCCGCGCTCCGTCACCCTCCGAGAGCAGCCTCCTTACGCCTGCACACGGGGCCTGTTTGGCCCCGCAGAACACCGGGGGCGTCGCCCGAGGTTTCGCACCCTTCACGCGGTCTGGCTCGAAGCGGGAGCCGTACCAGCCGCTCTTTAGCGCGGTCGGCCGAAGCACGTCCGGTCGCTCCGGTCGGTCGCCCGCAAGCGGAGGCGGCCCCGCGCGGCCGCACGCGTCAAGCGACGGCACCGGGCGGCCGGACGCTGGTAGAACCAGCCCGCCGCTGAAGGCGTGCATGGCTGCTCCCGCTGATCCACCGTGTCGCCAGGAGCCTACCCAGCGGTTCGGCACTCGAGCAAAACGACCTGTACCCGGGTCGAGACGCGTCGCGTGACGAGGATGCTCCCCAGCAAGGCGAGCGCTTTCGGGAGACCGATGCTCCGAACTTGGAGCGCTCCAGCTTCCTGGAGACCGGCGCAGTTCAGCCTACCGGTTCGGTCGCTAAGCCGGACCGCGCGCGGGGCCCAGCAAGCGGCCCCAAACGCAACACAGGCCAAGTCATATCGCCTGTCCCTCGCTCCAGTCCCGCCGAAGCGCACCGTCCCGATCGGCTCGCCGGCGAGCGTGCCGGAGAGCGCCGCGGCCCGTGTGACTCCGCCAGCGGCCGCGAAAGCCGAGCCGTCGATCCTTCTTCGTGCGGCCCTCCGCCCTCCCGCGCCGCTGACGCTCCGCCGACGCGCTGCTTGCGCAGCGGTGAAGGTCCTGGGCCCGGGCCCGGCACCGGGCTCGATGCACGCGAAGCAGATCGAGGAGCTGGTGCATAAGTCGTGCTCGGACATCTTCTTCGGGACGCAGATGGTGCGCGGCGACCCCGAGAGGATGCACACCCTGGTGAGCAAGAGAGCCCGCGCGCTCGGGCGCCGCGCGTGGCCGAGTGCGCAGCCTCCCACGCGCCGCCGCCCACGCCGCCGCGCGCAGGTGGTCGACGCGCTGAACCCGTTGCCGGCGACGCACCGCGCGCTGGCGTTCAAGCTGGCGCTCGTGCGGATCGCCATGCTGCCGGGCTCGGGCGCGCCGCTCAACATCCTCAAGAGCGCCTCGATCCTGACACAGTCGCTCATGCGGACGGCCGACGAGATGCAGCTCCCGCTGGCCGCCTCCGCCTCGCTCCCCGTGCAGAAGGCGCACCTGCAGGCGGCGAACCTCCGCAACTGGCGGGAGGCCCTCGACATCTTCGAGCGGCGGAAGGCCCCGCCGGACCTGGGCCGCCAGCTCTACGAAGCCCACGAGGAGAAGCGCGCGGCGACGTACGTCGCCGTCGGCACGTTCATCTGCGGGGACATGGAGGGCGGCCTGCGCGCCCTCGCCGACCACCCCGACCGCGTCTGCTGGGCCTACCTCGTGAGCTTACCCCCGCCGCCGAGAGACAGCTCTAGGGGAGCTCTAGGGACAGACGGGGCGCGGCGCCCCGCCCCGCCCCGCCCCGCCCCGCCCGGCCCGGCCCGGCCCGGCCCCGCCCCGCCCCGCGCCTCGGCCGCCGAGCCGGGGGCGCCGCGCCGCAGCACGCGCTGCAGCACACGGCGCTATCGGACATGCGTACGTGGAAGTCCAACGTCCCCGAGCTCCTCGCCTCCCTCGCCCGCGCCTTCGTCGCCGAGCGCGCCGCGGCGCTCTCCGCCAAGGTGCGGAAACGCGTACCCCCTTCCTCCTCCTCGGCGCGCCCGACGCCCGCCGCGCGGCAGCCCGAGCAGTCGAGCGTTCGCCCCCTCGTCTTCGACTGGGCCAAGGTCGGCTCCGCCCCCCCCCCCCCCCCCCCCCACAGGCCCGCTCCGCGCTGAATGGCATACCCCTCCAGAGGGCCTTTGGGGAGTGCCCGGCGACGGAGCTGGAGCAGGGCTCGATGCTGCTCTACAGCGCCTTCGACAGCGAGATCCGCCAGAACTACGCCAAGCTGGTGCGCTGCTACCCCCACTTTTTCCGCGTACCCCTCCCCCCGCCCCTTAGCCGGGTACCAGAGCGAGGCCGAGCGGACCATCGTGACCGACGCGCGAAACAGCCTCGTCGCCGCCGCCGCCAAGGTGCCCCTCCTTTTTCCCCGCCCCCCCCCCGCCCTGCCGGAGTCGAGCGGTACCCCCGTCGTGCAGGCGGGAGCGCTGAGGGCCGACGTCGAGCCCGAAGCTCTCTTCCGGCTCGCCAAACACGTGCGCGGGCCGCGCACACCCCCATCCCCATCCCAAGCCGAACCGCGTACCCCCCTCAGGTGTGCCAGAAGGAGCCTCCGGTCCTTTTCGGCGAGGCGGCATTTAGGCCCGGGGCGAAGCGGGTCCGCCCCGCCCCGCCCCGCCCCTCCTGCCCGTGTCGAGCAGCCCGCCCAGATGATCGGCGGTCTGAGCGCACACTTTGCGACCGCGTTGACCCTCAAGTGAGTGTCCCTCCCTACCCTCTGATCCCCACCCCCCGCCTGATCCCCCCCCCCTCCCCTCCCCCAAGGCTGGTGGCGGCCGGGAACGCGAAGGTGGGCAAGCGGACGCCGCAGGAGAAGGAGAAGTTCGCGCGCCAGGCCGTCGAGCTCCACAAGTGCCCCTACCCCCCTCCCTTCCCTTCCCTGTACCCCCCCTCACCCCCCGCCAGGTTCGCGGCGGAGGTCGCTTCCCCTCAGGCGGTCGCCGCGATCTCGAACCTCTCCCCCCTCGTCTGGTGCGCGGGGAGGGGGGGGTAGCGGTGGGGAATCAGAGCGGGGGGGAGGGGGGGGGGGGGGGGGGGCGGGAAGAGACCACTGGAGTGACGAGATGCATGGGAAGCGGGCGCACGCTTCGTGTGCCTTCTCGCGCCCCCGATATACACGCCTGAGCTGTGGGCCGGGGCCGGGGCGCAGGCGGCTGCCCGGGGGCCGGGAGGCGGTGGTGGAGGCGTGGCGGCTGTCCGGCCCCGGGCGCTCGCCTTCCGCGGCCACGACGCCGCCGTCCGCGCCAACGTCGCCGCCTTTGCGGTCCGCCCGGCCCCGGCCCTCGCCCGCGCCCGCCCGCCCGCCCGCCCGCCCGCACCGCCCTTCTCCTTCCAGCTAGGCTAAGTAAGTGCAGCCGGGCCTGCTGGCACCGTAAAGTTTGCAGGCGGAGCCGCTCGGCGCTCCGCCCCCGCTAGGCTGTAGAACAGGCTTCGGCTAGACCCCCGCGCAGCTCCCGCTCAGCTCCAAGTAGCTAGGCCACACGCCGTGGCGCCCGGCTGACGGCAGGGGCGGCGCGGGCGCTACGGCAGGTGCGGGTGGCGACGCTGGCGTGCGAGCACGCGGCGGCCTCGACGGAGGACGAGGAGGTCAGGCGCCGCCTCGTCTGGGTGTGACCGAGCTCGAGCGAGCCTTCCTCCCGCCCCGCCCCGCCATAGAGCTTCGAGCCCGCTCGCCCGCCCCATTAGAGCCGGTCGGGCCGTGACCGAGCGGGCGGGCGGGCGGGCGGGCTCGCCTCCGTCCCCAGCCATCCGCGAACCCGCCACCCTCCCCCCGCGCCATGCCACGCCCTCCGTTGAGGCCGCCTTTGAATTTGCAGGCGGAGGGGATCTGCAAAGAGCTGGCGGCCTGTCCGAAGCTCGAGGAGGAGGCCGCCCGCCACATCCAGGAGATCTGCCGGCCCGCCCGCCCCCGCGCCCGGCCCGCCTCCCAGCTCCCCCTCTCAGCGTCCTCGCGCTTGCAGGGTCGGGGGCCTGCTGGTGCCGAGCGCCTTCGCGGAGGCGCTGGGGGCGCTGCGGGACGACGTGGCGATGGCGAGCGTCCGGCCCCCGCCCGACCTGCCCGTGCGTCCCGCCCCGCGGCTCTGTCTCTCTCTCTCTCTCTCTCCTGCGACGCGGCCTCGCAGGCGCGGCTGGAGGCGCTGGCGCGGACGGCGCGCTCGGGCGACCAGGCCGAGCGCGTCCTCTCCGCCCTCCAGGCCCGCCCCGCCCCGCCCTCTAGATCTAGCCAAGCTGAACGCGAGCGCCCCGCAGGAGACGGCCGGCCGCGGGCTCCTCGACGGCGTCGTGCGCGCCTCCGAGCTAGAGCCGCGCCGCCCCGCCCCGCGGCCGCGGCCGTCGCTGAGACGCCGGCGGGGCGGGGCGGGGCGGGGCGGGCCAGATCGGAGCGGCGCTGGAGTGCTTGCTCTTCGCGCGGGTCGCGCAGCACGCCGCCGCCGCCGACGCCATGGAGCGGGCCGAGCGCCGTGCGGCCCCTCCCGCCTCTCCCGAATCCACTGCGTCGCAACTACCGCGTCTTTCCTAGGACCTCTTGAGGCCCTTTACTGCGTCTTTGCTAGGCGGGCTGTGCCTAAGGGGACCTCCAGTCCCCCCGGGGCGCCCTGTCTTCGGCCTCTGACCAGGCGCAGTGTTCCAGGACCGGCGGGAGGCGGAGTGCGGGGGCCGGCTGGACGGCGGCCTCCCCGCCGCCACGCGCGCCATGCAGGACATGTACAAGTGCGCCCCACGCCGAACCAAAGCGGCCCCGCCGGGCCCCGCCGGGCCGACGGGCTCAAAGCTTAAGCCGACGGGGCGGCGCGAAGCTAATTCAAACCAAAGCGGCCCCGCCCGGCCCCTGGGCCCGCCCGAGCCCGAAGCCTAAGCGGGGCGGGGCGGGGCAGGTTCTCGCTGATGCACGTGCTGGACGACGCCCTCGAGTTCGGGGAGGGCCGCGCCCGCTTCGCCCAGGCCCGCCCCCCCGCCCCGCCCCGCCCCGCTCTCATAGAAGCGATAAGAAAACAAGCGGTAAGATAGAAAGATAACGTGAATAAGTGACGGGCTATTATCTCGACATATGGAACGATATAATTTATTGGGGAAGGACCCCCTTCCCCTTCCTCTTAATGCACTAGTGCCAATAACTAGCAGCGTAGCGCGAATAACTAACAGGCTAGTATCCAGCTTTTCCTTCGCCCCGGCCCGCCCCCCCGATCCCGTCTCTTTTATTTCGCCGACTGCGCCATCTCACTCCGTCCGGCGCAGGCGGCGGAGGCAATCGCGGCGCGGGCGGAGGCGGCCGGCGCCCCCGTCGACTCCGCCTGCGTCCACGCCATCTGCGGGTGCCTTTCTCACATCTATCTCAAAACGCTGCCCGCGCTCGGAACCCATGCCCTCGCTCGCGGCGGCCCCCACCCCTTCTCAACTTCTCAAGAGCCCCCGAATGATAGATAGAGCGAAATGATAGAGCTCAAACCCAAGCATGCCCTCGCGATCGCCCGCCCCGCCCCGCCCCCTCCCCTCCTCAAGTGCCGCCGGGGGCGCGTGCGCAGGGCGTACCTGGAGGTGCACCAGCCGCGGAACGCGACGCGCGTCCAGGAGCGCTTCCTCAAGGTCGCCCCCCGGTAGCCCCGATCGCGACCGTCCGGCAGTCGGACGGCGGTCGGACGGTGGCCGCGGGCGGCCGCGTGCGACTATCATAGTAGTATAGACAGGATATTTTTTTTTCAGGATAGCCCAATTCTTGGGCGGTGGTTTTATTTTCAGACCACTGACTTCAACGTACGCACTACCGGTTCGGTATAGGCCGAACTCTGGGTCAGCTCATGACCTGTGGCCGGTACACAGGGATAGGCGCTTCGACGCTAGCTCGGAGCGTTCAGTGTGGCCTTGGGGGAGAGCTTGGGCGGGGTGTCCTTCTTGGGCTCGCGTTGGCGATACGTAGTCGGTAGGGGGGGTACCGGTGGGGGGGGGTGGGGTGGGGTGGGGGGTAGTACATGCCTAGGGCGTTTGCACATCCCCCTATCTTTTGGGCGTGAGGGGCGCGGGGCGGGTGTCCCGGGGAGCCGGGATGGGGCGGGGTACGTGGGGGAGGGGTGGGCGCAGGCTAGGTGGGCCCGGGGGGCCCAGCTGGGCCGGGGCGAGGGTACGGGGCGAGTGATCGGGGATGGTGAGCACTCGCCTGGCATTGCTTCACTGAGCATACATGACAGCTGTGATTCTCGCCCGTGGGGGCAGCTAGGCCTTAAGGCCGCTCAGGTGAGAGGAAAAAAGAAAGAGAGAAAGAAAGGGGTGGCCGGGGGCCCCAGCTCTAGGGGGGACCTAGAGAGTCTACGCCGCTGCGTTGTCCGCCGCCGCGGCGCGGCGGCCGGCGAGGTAGGTCTCTACGGCGGCGGGGCCGCCGATGGCCGCTGTGAGCTCGGCGAGGAGCTTCTGGGTGGCCTGGTAGTTGGCGAGCGTGATGTTGGCCGGGGCGGGGCCGGAGGCGGGGCCGGGCCCGGGCGGGCGCGGGGCGGCGATCGGCGCAGGGGCGACGGTGGCGGCTGCCGCGGCAGCGGCGGCGGCGGGGTGGGGCGCGGGGGCAGGGGGGGCGGCGGGGGCGGTGGCGCCGCCTTTGCTCTTCTTGCGCGCGTCGGGCCCGAAGCGCTCGGTCGCGCGCTTGCGGGACTGGGCGGCGATCTCCGCCGCGATCTTGGCTGCCTCCTCGTTGGTCTTGCCCTCGTTGAGGGCGCTGAGGCGGTTGAGCCGGCGGGCCGTGGTGGAGTGGCCTGGGCGGTGCGAGGCGCGGCCGCCCAGGCGCGGTGCGAGGATGCAGTGCTCCGTGACGACCTTCGCGCTGGTCTCGGAGGCCGCCAGGGCCAGCGAGTCGGGGTAGAGCGACATGCCTTGCCGATCCGCATGACGGATAACAGCTTGCATCTGCCAGACATTGTCCAAGCCGCAGCGGCCCTGCATAAAGCCCGTCTGCACTGAGCTGATCGTGTGCTGGCACGCGGGTGCAATGCGCTTGGCTAGGACCGCCCCGAATAGGCGGCGGTCGATTTGCAGGAGGGTGATCGGGCGCCAGTTCTGTATCTGATCGCGGTCGCCCTTCTTATAGAGCAGTTGGAGCAGGCCCGTGCGCTGGCGCTCGGAGAGGGTGCCCAGGGCCCGTGCGCAGTTATAACTCTCCGTGACTATCGGGCCGAGGATGTCCCAGAACGTTAGATAGAATTTAACGGTGGTGCCGTCCTCGCCCGGCGCCGTTGACTTATTCATGACTTTAAGGCATGTCTCGACTTCGCCGACCGTATAGGGGGCGCGCATCGGGGGACACAAGTGCGGGGGCGCTGTGTCAGTGCAGCGGGAGAGGAGCTCCGCCTCCTCGTGGGAGAGGGGGTCCTCAGGCGTAAGGAGGTAGGCCGCGCAGAGCTTGGCCACCGCCTCCGGGAAGGCCTCGGCGGCTTCCGGGGTCACGTCCACCGGGCCCGAGGGCCCTGTGTTCGTTCTCGGGCGAGCGTCGTCCGGCTCAGACCCCGATTCATGCGATCGCGAGCGAGCGCCGTCTGGCTCAGACCCCGCGGTGGTAGCTGGGCGAGCGTTTGATTGCTCATGCGCCCGGGTATGCGTAGGGGTCGCCGGCTTGCATGCCGGCCGGCGGCGTGCATGCCGGCGCCAGCGGTGCCAGCAGAGGCGGCGTCGCAGCGGGGCGGGGGAGCGGGGCTCGGGGCTCTGTCCACCGCCGCGTCTTGGGGCGCTTGCTCCGCGTCCCGCCGGAGGCCTGCGAGCGTCGTGCACGTGTCACAGAGAGCCAAGTGAGCGGGGGGATGCGGCCCCGTGGTTCTTGAGTGTCGTGCTGGCGCGGGCGGCCCCGTGCACGGGCCGCCGGCGCCGGCGTGCTCTGCGGCAGTACGGGGCCGGTCAGAGTTCATAGGGGAGGGGCGCGGGCGGTGGGCGTGAGCGACGGGCGCGGGGAGGGTCCGCAGGATCCCCCGTGGTGCTTGGATGTCGTGCTGGCTCTGACGGCCCTGCGCGCGCGCCGCCGGCGCCGGCGTACTCTGTGGCGGTGCGAGGCAGGCGTCAGAGCGCATACTGGAAGGGCGCGAGCGAAAGGCGTGAGCGAGGGCGCGGGGGGGGTTCTGCTACGACGGAGTCCGGTGCGTTGGCGGAGCCGCGTGTCCGACTGTACGGAGTTGAGTCGGGTCGTGCGTCGTGCGCTGTGGGTCGGGCGTGGGCTCAGGCGGGCCGCGCATGCGCGGAGGGCATGCGTTGGCGGGAAGGCGGGCGGAGCGAGGACGGGAGCTTAAGCGAGCACATATTGGCTCTAGATGTTGTGTGGCGGCTCTCGGGCGCGCTCGGAGCGGCAGGGGAGGGCGGCGGGAACCGGCCCATTCAAACACGTTACCGCGGGAGCCGGCGACGGTCGCGGCGCTGCTAGGGGCGCAGCTGCTCTTCTAGGTGTCTGCGGTGTCGTCGCGGCTGTCGGTGCCCGCCCGGCTGACCTACTTTGCGCGTTCGGGCTGTGCTGGACTACGGAGCGTCGGCCGCGCGAGTTTTGGGACCAGCCACGTGCAGTGCTAGCAGGCACCCGCGTTTGGGAAGCCCCACTGCGCCGGCTTACTCGCTCGCGGGCCTTCGCTCAATTTTCCGTATAGACAGGATATATATGATTATACTGTGATCATTTTCACGATACAAGGGGCGATCCAAGGGGCGCTTCTTGAAGGCGGGCCCCCGCCGGGCCCCCCCGGGGTCTCGAGTGGTCGCTGCTCCGATGCTCTTTAACTTCACTCCCCTCGCTGCCGAATTCAAGTCCGACGGTCGATCCCGAGTCCCGGAGTCCCCGGGGAACGGATGAACGCAGCAGATCCTTGGCTTGAAGTCGTCCTGGCCTTGTCAAGCTTTAAGTTGCTACCGCGCGCTAAGCTCCAGTTGCTGTGTTGACGGTCTAGAGTCCACCCACACATATGCATGCCATAATCGATATCCGAACCGTTGAACGTCCTATTCGGCGCCAACGCGTTCGCTATTCCACGAGTGTTCCCACCCGGCCGCGCATGTTTGCTGTTTTTGCATCTTCACGGCGGTTCAGGTTGTTTCTCCTACAGCTTGTCCCAGTTGTCCCGGTAGATCGCCTCCCTCTCCTTCGCCGTCCTCGCCCCTGCCAGCCGGCCCTGCGGGGGCCCAGGTCGCCTCACTCAGGAAGGGGAGGAGGGGGAGCGGGGCCGGCGCACGTCCGACGGGGCGGGCCTCCCCGGCGCCTCGGCCTGCGCCCGCGTCTGCTGCGGGGGTACCGGCGTCAACGGCCGTCTCCAGCGCGAGGGTATGGTTCTGGCGGTCGATCCGGAGCACGTACCCCGGGCGGTCCGGACCTGCCGCCCGCGGGGCCCGGCCTGGCCGCGGGCTTTGGCTTCGTTCGCTTGGCCGGCCCCGGCCTCCTTTGGGCCTCGCCGTACCCCCCGTCCTCCTCGCCGTACCCCCCCTCCGAATCGGCGCGAATCTCCCTACCCCGGCTGTCCACGAGCTTGCCGTCCAGCAGGAAGGTGCCGTCCCTGCGTACCCCCCTCCGGTCGGACCCCGCCCCGCCCGCACCGGAGCAACGGACGCTCACTCGAGCATAACGACGCGGCCGGCGGCGCGGGCGGCGCGCTCCGAGGCGTCGCCCAGCGCCTCGTCCACGATGGCGCCCGCCAGCAGCGCCGTCGGCCTGCGGCGTACCCCTCGGCGCGGCGCGCGGGGGGAGGGGGTACGGCAGGCGGTGGCTGCGCACGTTTCCATCCGCGCGGGGGCGGGCGGCGGCCTCTGCTTCTCCTGGGCGGTACCGGGGTCGTTTTCAGAGGAATTAAACGCCGCGCGAAATCGAACTCGCACCTTCGCGATGACCTCCCGGTAGAAAGCAAGCTCGCGGGGCGAGAAGCGGCCATCCCCGGCTACGAATAAACGAAAGGGGGGGGGGAGGGGGGAAGGGGGGCGAAGTCACGGCCGCGCGGGCGAACGAAGGCGCGAGGAGGGGGGCGAGGCTCGGGAGAGGGGGTACCGAGCTCGGCCCTCTTCTGCGCGATGTGCGAGCGATAGAACTCGGCCTGGCAACGGGGGCGTGAGGGCCCCGGGTACACGAAAGCGGGAGGCGGGGGGTACGCGCACCTCGTCCATGTCCTCGTCGCGCCTCTGGGAGGGCCCCTGGCGGCTGGAGCGGCGGCCTGCACCCGGCGAGCCCGTGAGCGGGCGGCGGCGCGGACGGGGCGCGCGCGGGGGCGGCGCGCGCACCGCCCGACGAGGGCGGCTTGGCGGGCGCCAGCGCGGCGCGGGCGCCGGCGAGGCACGCGTCGGAGGCCTGCGGCGGCCTCGGTCGGGGGGGAGGAGCGAGCGGGGGGGTACGGGGGTGCCCGCGCCTCCCGGAGCTCGGCGAGGGTGGGGAGGAAGGGGTCGGGGTCCGACCCGTCGCCGGCGCCCGGCATCGAGATCAGGCGGACCCGCAGCGTGCCGCCGAGCCACGCCGCCCCCAGCAGGTCTGCAAGGCGCCTCGGGGGAGCGCGGTAGGCGGGGCGGGGCGGGGCGGGGCGGGGCGCGCCCTGCGAGTGCAGCTGCCGCTCGTTCGGCTCGTACTCCACTTTGAAGGCGAGCGTGCCGCCCGCCGCGAGCTCAAACTGGCAGCCTCCGGGACCCTGTAGGCGGTGAGCAGCTGCGGCGGCGCGGGCGCTACGCCGCGGCTCGCGCACAATCAGCTGGCCATCCGGGCCGATCAACTTGAAGTCATCGCACAGGAGCGGTCCATGCTGTACAGAAACGTTAGCTTCACACTCTGCGGACCCGCGCGCGCCAGCCGGTTTGCGGAGCCGGTCATTGAGCGACAACTTAGCTGTGGCGTCTGCCGGCGACCCGGCGCTCTCCCAGAGGCGCACGCGCACCAGGAAGAGGCGCACGACGCCGGGGAAGTCGCCGCCGCGGATCAGGAAGCGCTTGGTGGCGAAGGCTCCTCGGAAGACGACATCGCCTGGGACAGCGTAGACTGACGGAGCTAGAGCCGTAGCCATCGCAGAAAGTGCTCCCAGCGTCACAGGACTGGGCAAGCCGCCAGCGCGAAGACGACTCGGCGACGCGTCCTGCCGGAGCCTCAGTACCCCTCCGCAAAAAAAGGGCTTGCCGCGTTCGGCGAAGAGCAGTCTGAGCAGCAGCTCGGGGCCTTCCGCGCCCTCGCTCAGCCTCGCCGGAGTCTCCTCAGCTGTATTTCAGCCGCGCCGAGGGCTCTGGCTGCTCCTACTGATCGACGGTGGTGACGGGTCGAAGCGATGACCGAGGGTGCTCAGGCAGGCGTTCGCACGCGACGCTCCTCGGGCGTACCGGCATCCAACTCAACAAGTTCGTCGGTACGTGCCAACCGCGACCCATGCAATTTGCGGAGCCATGATCGACGATTCGGTCAGCCCCCTCGTTCGCGGCGGTCGCGGGACGCTCGAGCCCGATCTCTCGAAGAAGAAAACCGGAAGAACAAAGGAGCCCCGAAGCCTAACGGAGTGCACGACCACGGCGAGGTTATCGGCGTCTCCATCTACAATGGCCACTGGCGAGCCCGCTTCAGCCAGAAGAACAGCAGGATAGAACTCTGCAAACACAGAGTGCGTGAATTTCTCGCGTGCGAGCTCCCGGGCGAGACGACACTAGTGCCGCTCTCGCTCCCTGTGGGCCGATTCCGAGCCCTGTGTCCGACCGAGCCTCTCTGACCGCCGCGTTTTCTTTCAATCGTGATAGGATATCGTTAAGGCGACGAAGGCGTATGACCGGTTCTGTATTGCGATGCGCGGCACCATGCAAGCCCGAACCAACTTTCCCGTCGACAGTGCGCTCGCTCTCCGGGTTTTCTGAGCCCTTCCGTGCGTTTCTAAATCTAGATTCCGTGCCGCAGACTATCAGGAGGAAGCCTGGTTTCAGATGATGTTCCGGTCATCAACTTGCCCGACCGCGTCGCCTTCTCTCCCTTCTCTTTGCTCTTCCTCGTCCTCCGTCGTTACTCCCTCTCCTCCTCCCGTCGCCGCCTCCGCTCGGGAGTCGAAGGGGGCGAATGAGTCGCAGCCCGCCGAATCGGTCCCCAGCGACCAACCCGCAACCACCGAGGGCACCGAGAGCGTAGCAGCAGCAGCAGCTCCGGAGGCTAGCAGCGAAAACGCAGCTTCCAGCGATGCCGCTGAACAGCCGGCAGCCCCGGAGGCGAGCACCGCGAGCGTTCAGCCCGAGGGCGCCGCGCCGGAGCAGGTGGACGCCTCGGCGAAGGAGGAGAAAGGAGCAGCAGTAGTGTCGGAAGCTCCCGAGTCCAGCGCGAGTGAGCCGCGCGCGGAAGACGCGGAGGCGAAGGGTGAGGTGAAGGTTGAGCCGGACGAGAAGGAGGCGGCGGCCGGCGACGCGACCGAGGAGGACGCGGAAGAGGTCCCGAAGTGGTCGGGAAACCTGCCTGCCCACGGCTATGTCGGCATATTCGACCCGCGCCTCAAGGGCGCGGTGCGCCGCGTCCCGACCGGCAACGCGCGGCGCCCGCTGACCGCGGCGCGCAGGGGACCCGCGTCACGGCTCTGAACGCGGTCCTGGAGCGCGTCCGCGCGTTCTTCCAGATGCACCGGCTCCTGCGCGGCACGCCGTCCGAGTCCGAGGTGGCGGCGCTGTCAATGCCGCCCGCTGAGTACATGGTCCGCCGGCGTTCGCCTCGGCTCAGTATCCATCCCTCTAAAGATTCGATCCGCGCAGGCGAAGTGCGCGGCGGAGGAGCGGCTGAAGGCGCGCCCCAAGAAGGAGGACGAGGCCGAGGGCGAGGAGAAGGACGAGGAGAAGGAGGACGAGGAGGGCGGTGGCGAGGACACCGAGTCGGCCCAGAAGGAGGACGAGTCCGTCAGCGAGGCAGGGGACGGCGCCGGGCCGGCTATGTCGCCCACGCGCTCGGGCGCGGCGGCGGCGGCGGCGGCGGCGGCGGCGGCGGCGGCCGGCGAGGTCGCCTCACCCGCCAGCGGCGCCCGCGGGACCATTGCCTCCCGCTCCGGCTACCGCTACGTGTACCCCCACTATCTGAAGCACGACCGGAACCAGAACGTCTGCGGGTTCTACGGGTGCGCCGCCCTCGTCCGCCCGCGCCGCCCGCCCCTCACTCTTGCGCTCCCGTCTCGCGCCCGAGCGCAGCAAGTTCGCCCTGACCAAGTCGGCCTACATAAAGCTGCCCCTGCGCGAGGACGCGGTCTCGGCCGCGCGCGACGTCGACCGCATGCTACTCGCCTGCCTCGGTGCGGCGCGGGCGGGCGGGAGATAACCGCGCGGTGCTGATTTGGATGCGCGCAGGGGGCGTCCGGTCGCAGACGTCAGTCTCCTCGGGGCAGCTCAGGATCTCCTTCCCCATCAGCGACTACGAGCAGGAGGACTGGTGGAAGTGCGCCACCATCCGCGGATCGCTCGCCCGCCCGCGCCGCCCGCAGCGGCGGCCTGACGACTGCGCTGCCGCCGCAGGGCGCTGGCGAGCAGCAAGGCCTCTGGCTTCCTTGGCAAGCAGCGCGGCCTTAAGATTGGGCCCCTGGAGACCGACAGGCAGCTCGCCGAGCGCCGCACCTGCATGGAGCAGGTGCCTCCCCGCCCTTCTCCTTTCTTTCTTTGGCCGTCCGCTCAGCGCTGGTTCCCGGGGGTACAGGCGCGGGACTTCCTCCTGAAGTTTTACCCCGACACGAACAAGAAGGCGGGCGACTCAGATGACTCGGAGGAGGACGAGGAGAGCGACTCGGACAGCTCATCCTCCTCCGCGTCCTCGTCGTCCTCGTCGTCCTCAGAGGAAGAAGACGAGGAGGAGGAAGAGGAGGAGGACGAGGATGAGGAGGAGGAGGAGAAAGGCAAGGGCAAGCGGAGCACCAGCAGCAGCAAGAAGCGGAAGCAGGAGGTGGTGGTGAAGCGGGAGGGGAGGCGCGAGACGAGGCGCAAGGACGGCGGCGGCCGCAGCAGCAGCGGCCGGAGGAGCGCGGAGAGAAAGGCGGGCGGCGGCAGCGCCAGCAAGAAGAAGAAGGAAGAAGCTTCCTCCGCCGCCAAGCCGAAGAAGGACGCCAAGAAGAAGGACGAGGCGAAGAAGGAGCCGGCGCCCCGCAAGAAGGACACGCGCCGGAGCCACAAGCGCAAGGTGCCCCCCGCGGAGGCCGAGGCGGCGGCGGCCGCAGGGCAGAGCGCGGCGCAGGCCCCGGCGGCCTCCGGCTCGCAGCCGGCGGCGGACCCCGCACAGGCCGCCTCGTCCTCCGGCGCGGCGGCGGCGGCGGCGGCGGCGCCCGCTGCGCCCGCTGCAGCGTCGGGGGCGCCCGATCCGAAGAAGCGGCGCCCGTCGGCGCGGCAGAGCGCGGCGCGGATCGTCGAGAGGAGTCGTTTCGGCAAGGCTGCGGGCGGGGGCGACGCGCGCTCGCACCGCAAGAAGCGGCCCGCGCCCGCGCCCGCGGCGGCGGCGGCGGCGCCAGCGGACGGACAGGCCGGCGTCGCGCCGGCCCCGGCGGATGGCGCGGCGGCGGCGGCGACGGCGGCGCCGGGGGCTCCGGGCGGGGCGGCGGCCTCTACGGCGGCGGCTCCCGTGCGGCACCTCGGCCCCAGCCCGTCGAAGAAGGTCAAGCGGGCTCGCCGCTCGAAGCTGGATCCGGCTCTCGTGGCGGCCGGCCCGGCAGTGACGGCGGCGGCGGCGGCGGCAGTGGCGGCGGCGGCGGCGGCGACGGTGGCGGCGGGCGAGCGGCCGCAGCGGCACAAGAAGCGGCCGCGGCAGGCAGACGAGGACCCGTCTCTGGCCATGCCCCTCCGCCTCCGCCGCAGCAGCTCCAGCAGCAGGCGCTGCCGGGCGCGGCGTCGGCCCCGGCGGCCCCGGCGGCCCCCGGCGAGCGCCCGAAGCGCCCGAGCGCCGGCGGCCGGCACGGCGCCCCCGCCCGGCGGCACAGCGACGGCAGCGCCAGCGCGGCGGCCGGCCCGGCGGCCTTCGCGGCCCCCGGCCCCGGTCGCGCGCCAGCTCGGCAGGGGCCTCCCCCACGGCGGCCATCGAGGCCCGCGGGGCATCCCCGCCCGCCGGCGGCGAGGCCTCTGCCGCCTCCTCCTCCGAGGCCCCCGCCCCGGGGCCCTCCTCGGGCCATCCCGGGGCCCTGCCGCACCCGCCCGAGCCCATCGCCGTCCCCCTCTCCGCCCGCGGCCACTCCTCCTCGTCGGGCACGGGCTACAACGGCGTCCGCCGCGTCGGCGGCGGCGGCTTCCGCGCGGCGCTGCAGTTCGGGTCCGTGCGGATCGCCGTCGGCTGCGGGCGCGTGTACGAGACGGCGGAGGAGGCGGCGCGGGCGCGGGAGCGGCTCGGCATCGTGATGGTCGGGCCCGTCGCCGCGAGCCTGGGCGTCCTCGGGGGCGCCCTTGCCTTCCCCCTCTCGGACTACTACGCCGAGGGCTGGCTCACCCGCCTCGTCGGCCCCGCCGGCGCCGGCATCGGCTTCCGCGACCCCGCCGGCCTCCGCGCGCTGCCGCTGGCGCGCCCCGCACGGCGCCCGACGCCGACGACGGCAGCCGCGCCGCCGCCGTCCTCGTCTCCGTCGCCGAGCGCGCCGACGCATGGCTCTCCTCCCTCGTCCACCGCCCCCGTCCCTCGCCGGCCCGTCGCCGCCGCCGGCGCGCCCCTCCCGCCCATCACCGCCCTCCCCTCACCGGTGCCGACGCCGGCCGCCGCCGCGGCGCCTCCGGCTCGTCCTCGCGGCGCCCGGGCCGGGCACGCCCGCCCGCACCCGTCGACGTCGGGGCCAGCAGCCTGCACAGCAGCGCGGCGTGCACGCCGGCCGGCCCCGCCCCGCTCGCCTCGGCCCTCGCCGACCTCGGCCCGCCCGACCTCGCGCTCGCGCCGGGGCCGGAGGCGCAGGAGCCCTCGGCCAGCTGGGTGCTCTCGCTCCTCGCGGAGGACGCGGCGGCCTCGCTGCAGGGCCTCCAGCCGGGCCAGCTCGTCTCCGTCGTCCGCCCCAACGGCTGCTCCCCGGCTCTCGTCCTCCACGACCGCGACCTCCCGCCCTCGGCCCTCGCCGAGCGGCCCCCGGAGTGCCTCCCCGTCCTCGAGGCCGGCTCCGACCAGCCGTGCGCCCCGCCCCGCCCCGCCCCGCGCCTCTCCCGGTCCCGGTCCGTCCCCGGCTGAGCCTGCCCCCGCGCAGGTCCTGGGCGATGGAGACGGACCTGTGCCCGCTGGAGGGCGACGTCCCCCCCGCGCTGGAGGCGGCCGCCCAGCAGCTGCGCGTCCGCTCGCACGCGAACCTCCGCATCGCGCTCGCCGAGTTCTGTGCGTGTACCCCGCCCCCCTCCCCGATCGCGGCTCCGCTGACGCCGCCGCAGGCGACCGGCTGTGCGCGGGCCCGGCAGCGTTCCCGGGGGAGGGCCCCTCTGTGCTGGACAAGGGCCGCAGCGAGATCGCGACGTGGCAGAAGGGCCTGGCGGCGGCCGACGGCCTGCCCGCGCTGCTCCAGCGCGCCCTGTACCTCCTCACCTCGGTCTCGCCCGCCGTCCTCTCCGAGGCCGGCCGGCGCGAGGCCGGGCAAGGCTGGTCCTCGCTGCGCGACGCGGCGGCGGCCGGTGACGCCGCCGCCTTCGCCGCGGCGCTCGAGTGCCTCGCCGCCGAGTGGGTCGACTGGTCCTCCCCGCTCCTCACCGGCGGCTCCCTCCTCCTCGAGCCCTCCGCCGCCGCCTCCGCCGATGCCGCCGATGCCGCCGACGTCGATGCCTCTGCGCACGAGTTCCTCGCCGTCGACGCTGGCGTCGCCGTCGCCTCCGCAGCCGCCGCCGTCGCCGTCTCCGCCGACGTCGCCGCCGCCGCCGCCGCCGCCGCCGACCAGACCGAAGTGCTTTCCGCCCCGGGGCCCTCGCGGCCCGGCGCGCCCCTGACGCCCCCGTAGGAAACGGCGTCCCCCTCTCCGGCCCCCTCCCTCCCCCAGGGGGACGAGCACGACCTCCTGACGCCCGCCCCCGCCCGCGTCGGCGTACCCCCTCCCACCTGCGCTGCGCCCGTACCCTCTTCTGACAAAGAGGCTCCCGAGGTCCCCGCGGCGGCCCCCGTTCCCCTCAAGTAGTGCCCCTGCCCCCCGCCCCCCGCCCGGCGGAGTACCCCTCGTAGGCGGCCCCAAGGGCCCACACATATTTCCTTATGCAGCGCAGTTCTTGGATTCGCAGAGTATGTCTGTAGTTCAGACGATCCCTCCCCTTGTTTCTCAGTGTACCGTCGCCCTGCGCCTAGCCTCGGCCTCACTGCACGCGCTCGCGTCTTGGAGGCGCGCCGCCGGCTAAGGAGGGAGGGCGAGGAACGCGGAGCACGAACTTGGAATCTGTTGCGGCTTGCAGCTTGCGCTGGGTGCTGCGCGCAGTACTCGTGCATGGAGCGCGAATAAATTCGGATTCGAATTAGCTTGGAACTAGTACTGCATGCATGCGCAATTGAGCGCGAACACCGCGCCGACGGCGCCGACCGCTGGTGGACAGCGCGGATAGCGAAACTGACCGGGTTCGGCCTAAACGAAGCAGCTCTGCACCAACGACATGGGCGCGCGCCGTCGGTCGTACGCGTGGCACGGCGCACCCAGGCGAACACTTCGGTCGCCGCGGCGTGGGACCGCAGCCGACTATCAAAACACTGCAAGCACTTCGGGGACGCTCTTTCGCGCGCACCGGACGCGGTGCTGCGGCGCGGATGACCTTCCCATGCATCTGGGGGGGTACGCGGCACAGTTCAGCGTCCTCGAATTTCTCAGCGTCCGCCGCGAGGGAATCGTGCGTCCTTGTCGCATAGCCTTTTCAAACGCCGCCAGCCCACGTATACGAAACCGATCGGCCGCCGCGCAAAACAGCCCTTCGCGCCGGCCACGCTGACCAGCCGGGGCGCGCGTCCCACGCGCAGACTCGACGCCAAAGCGAAATGACAGACGCAGGGCAGGTTCGTGGGGCCCTCCCCGCGGCCTCCGGGATTTGACGGCCTCCGGCTCCCCTGTACCTTGGCCGTCGGTCAAAACACCCGCGCCGCCCGCGCCGTCCAGCGGCCGTAGTTCTAGAGGGCTCTAGGACGGCAATTGAATCGCCAGAACGCCCCCGGCCGCCCCCGCGCCGAGTCGCCGCCGACCGCCGGCCTCCCCTGGATTCTGCCCCCGCGCCGCGCCGCTGAAACAGCCTCGCAGCCTTTTTGCGAGGAGACTCCCGATGGGAGGCTCTGGTTCTGCCACAAGTGCCCCCGGGAGTATCAAACGGGCTTCCGGACGCGGCAGGAAGTGCGGGATCACCGCAACTCCGGCGCGTGCCGGGCGCCGCCGAACAGCCGCCGCGGCTCGGACGTTCCCGGCCTCTATTCGCCCGGGAAGCGCGGCTCGCGCCCGGGCGGCGACTACGGCCCGGACGACTTCTCGTACGACTCGGGCGATGACGGCTTCGCCCGCGCCGCCGCGCGGCCGCGCGCGCACCGCGAGCCGCGCCCGCTGGACGAGTTTGTGGTGGATGCGCCGCCGCGGCCGCGCGCGCGGCGCGAGCGGCGCGAGGACGAGTCGGCCGACGCGGACGGCGACGAGATCGAGACGCTCCACGCCGACGACGACGACAACGGTCCTGACGCCTCCGCTCTTGCCGGTGCGCATCTTGGCCGCCTCCGCCGCCGCCGCCGCGGGCCGCGCACGGCTGCCGGGAGAAGACCGGCGCGCGAGATTCGATCCGGGTTCCGCGGCCCGCGCGCGGCCGCCCAGGCCCAACATTCTCCCGCTTTCTAGGGGAGATTCGATCCGCTCGGGATTCGCGCGCGCGCCGGGCGCTGCGGCCGCCCCGGACCCGCTGACCTCGCGCCCGCCTTCGGTCAGACGACGACGACGATCGCGAGTCGCGGGCGCGCCGCTCCGATTTCGCGTTCGACGACGACGCCAGCGTCGACCGGGAGCGGGTCCGCGGCCCGAGGATTCGAATTCGATCCGCCGAGGCTGCCAGGCTGAGATTTGATCCGCAGGGGCGGGCTCGGTACACGTCCCTGGACGACGAGCTGAGCGTCGGCGACGGGGACGAGAGGGCGGGGCCGAAGCGCGCCGTCCCGACGCAGCAGTGCCCCCACTGCTTCAAGCTCGTGCGCGGCGCCGGCCCCGCCAGCGCCTCGGAGCGCCGCTCTCTTTGACGGGCGCCGCCGCAGGTGCACACGAACGGCGCGAACTACACGCGCCACGTCGACGCGTGCCAGCGCAACGCCGGCGGCGAGCCCTCCCCGCACAAGGTCCGTCCGCTCTTCCCGCCCCGCCCCGCCCCTCCCCGGCCCGCCCGCGCCTGACGCGGGGCGGGCGTACAGGGCGGGCCGCCGCCGAAGCCGCCCCTCGCGGCGTGCCCCCTCTGCCACAAGATGGTGCACACCAACGGCGCGAACTATCGCAGGTCCGTCTCCGCTGCTCCGCCGTTGTTGTTGGGCGCCCAGCGCCCAGCGCCCAGCGCCCAGCGGTTCGCCTGAGTGAGTGACGCGCGCCGCCGCCAGGCACGTCGAGGCCTGCACGGGCATCGCCGAGGAAGCCGGTTCGAACCCCTCCCGCGCCCCAGCCGCCCTGCCCTGCCCTGCCCCGACGCGGCGTGCTCCCCCCGGCGCAGCGCGGGCGCGCCCGGCGGCGCCCTCGGGCCGGCCCCGGGAGGCCGTGAGCCCCTCGGAGGACCCGGCGCCCCCCGCCGGCCACTTCCTGCTCCTCCCCGGTGCGCCCGCCCGAGGAGCGCGCCCCGCCCCGCCTTCCTTCCCCGCCCCTCCCCCTGAGCCGCCCCCGCCTCCCCTCCCTCCTGCCAGACGTCATCGCGGAGTGCATGGTGGGCAGGCCCGAGGGCGCGTCCCTCGAGGAGATATGCCGCGCCGTCGAGAAGGTCCGCGCTCGCTCGCTCGGTCTAGCGCCCGTCTCTCAGAGGGCGGGCAGGTGTGGGCGCGCATCCGGAAGCCCGACGGCTCGCGCTACAAGCACGACCTGAAGTACACCGTCTCCAACACCCTCACCATCCACAACGGCCGCTTCCGCGTCCGTCGCTCCTTCCGCTCTTGATCTCGGATCTCGGTTCGTTGATCGCCGAGCAGCGGGCGGGGGGGAACCTGTTCGCGCTCAAGGACGGCCACTCATCCTCGAACGCGCCCTCGCCGCCGCTCCCCGGTGCCCCCCGCCCCGCGCCCCGCGCCCCGCGCCCCGCGCCCCGCGCCCGCCCGCCAGCCTTTCTCTCTGACGCAGCGGGGCGCGCGGCAGACGCCTTCGTGCCCGAGCGCGACCGCGACGACCGTGCGCCACTCCAGTCCAGCGATTCGATCCGAGATTTGATCCGCGATTTGATCTGGGGCGGGCGGGCGCAGTGCCGATCGACGAGCGGGTGCGGCGCCAGCGGGCGCTCGTGGCGGAGGCGCGCCAGCGGCTCCAGCGCGAGTCCAGCCGCCTCGTCGCCTGGGAGCGCCAGGTGCGAACGAAGTCGAATTTGATCCACTGCCGGAATTTGATCCCGGCTGGGATTCGATCCCTCGCCCGGCGCGCAGCTCGCGGTCGTAACCGACGAGGCGGACGCGTTCGCCGCCGAGTTCTCCGCCGCGCTCTCGACCCTCGAGGTCCGATTTCGAGCATTCGAACCTTCGGACTCGCCCGAATTCGAGCCCGGGGGCGTGCGTGCGCAGGCGCAGGTGGCGGCGGCGGAGGCGGAGCGGCAGGCGCGGGAGGCGGAGAGCTGGGTGCAGGAGTGGGAGTCGCGCCTGGAGCACCTTAAGGGCCTCCTCGGCCGCTTCGCCGCCCGGCGCGGCCTGCCGGCCCCGGGCGCCGTCAAGCAGGCGAGCGCGGCTCCGCTTGGCTGCTTGGCGCCCTTTTAACCGTGTACCCCCAGGAGCCCGGGTTCGCCCCCATCGAGACGGCCGAGCGGCTCCGGCGCGAGGCCGACGGGGAGGTCGCCGACGCTGTTTCGGGCAACCCGAGCCCGCCCGCCGCCGTCCCGGGCTCCGAGGTACCCCCCCTTCCCCCCCCCCTCCTTTGCCTCGAGGAGAACGAAGGAGCCGAGCGGTACCCCCCGCGCAGAAGACGCGCGGGGCGGACGGCGAGGTACCCCTCTCCGGCAACACGAGCCGCGCCGACTCGGCGTCGCCCCCCTCGACCAACGACGGCCACTCGTACCCCCCGCGCTCCCGCTCGTCCTCCCCCCACATGCGGGCCCCGAGCCCGGACAGCCCGCCCGCCAAGCGGGCTCGCCGGTGACCCCCGCTTTCGTGTACCCCCCCTTCTGCCAACGCTCACCCGGTACCCCCGCAGCCTCGAGGAGACGGGTATGGAGCAGGGCCCGCCGGGCGCGGTCGCGATCGGCCAGGGCGCGGTCGCTTCGGCGTGACGGGGGCCGTACCCCGCCCGCGGCGCAGGGCGGGCGCCCCCTTCCTCCTCCCCCGCGCGTCCAATTTTGGATCCTTCCGCCGCTTTTCAATTCCTCCCAGTCCGATTTTCGAAGCATAGTGTGCGGTTCTTTGAGGGGCGGAGTGTTGTATATACTTTGGACGGCGTTCGTTCACTCGTTTCCGTTTCACAATCGTAGATTCAATAAGGATGTCGCAGAAGAAGGAGAAGATATTTATACCCGCGCCAGGGGACGCCGCGCCCGCGGGCCCTCGTCCCCTGGGACTTGTGTGTTTTGCTCTGTAGAGTCACTACTGAGTCCTCGTGCGAGTATTTGGGAAACGCCTCCAGAGGTCCCTTGTAGGGCCCTTTTGCCTGCGTATTTCTATCTATCTATCTCTATTTTATACAGACGCTAGCTACAGCTGCCAGTCACAGTGTAGTCTGCTATAGCTAGCCGTAGGGCCTGTACATCTGCGTCCGAGCCGGCCGAGTCGAGTCGGGATTGCCGGGACGCGAGCCCGGCCGTCCGGCCGCAGCAGCCTTTTCAAAGTCGGTTTTACGAAGTCGCTGGTCATGAGTCTCCGTAGGGCACCTTGTGCGTTCGCTTGGCCTGTGCTGCATTGCCGTGTGATAAACACTGAGCGCACGTGCAACCTCCCCCCCCCCCCCCCCCCCCCCCGAAGGACTCTTGCACATTCGGCGACCCCCAAGAATCGAATTGCAAGCCTTTGAAGGATCAACCTCACCCTAACCCTACCGCCTGAAATGTACGAGGCATAATGTACCGACTGATCCGACTTCAACGTTAACAACGGTGTCACCCCGCGGGCCGGATCCATTCGCTTTAAATTTCTTGAAGATCACCCGCTGTCTTGCAGTACCCGACGCCGCGGGCCGGGCCCGCGCGCGCCCCAAGGCCTCGCTTTAAATTTTCCTACCCCGTTTAATTTCATTCTGGATCCGGCGGCCGACCCAGTCATTATCGATATATATCAGAGCCCGATCGCGAGCACAGGCCGCCAGCGTGCTAGTTTGCCCCTAGAACCTTTAAATTCCATGCATATATGTACATGCATGTAATCATGGGTTGTGACTGGAGCTGGTGACTGGACTTGAAACCGCAGCTGGCTGATGTAACTCTACTGCTGATTGTACTACTACGCATGTAAGTTAGGGCCAAATTAAAGCCAGGCCGCCGGGCCTCGGGAGGCTGTAACTGATCGCGATTGATTATATGTATGTATAAATAATACACATGTACAGTCAAGCCCGCGTCGGATCATCGGATTAGATCATGATGCTGAAGCCGGCGTCGACGTGGAGGGTCTGCCCCGTGATGCCGCTCCCGAGCTCGTGGGCGAGGAAGAGGGCCACGCCCCCTACGTCCTCCTGCGGCCCCGCCGTCATTGTGATGCCGAATGGCTGTTTCCTGATCCAAACGCAATTGAAATCAGATCTAGAGCGCACCTGCGTTACGCAGCGGTGCAGGGGCGAGCGCTGCACGTAGATGTCGTGTAGGCCAGTCTTGATTGCTGCGAGGGATGAGAAGATGTTCATCATGATCAGCAGGCGAGAAGCGATCGCTTTGGTCATGCGTCAATTGTGATTGCAATTGCAAGCCGCGCCTGGAACAGCGGAGGCGGCGAGGGTGTTGATGGGCCCGCAGGAGATAGCGTTGACGCGCACGTTGGATGGCCCCATGTCGTAGGCGAGGTACCGAACGGAGGCCTCGAGCGCCGCCTTGGCCACGCCCATCAGATTGTAGCCGGGAACGACGCGCTCCGCACCGAGGTACGAGATCGTCACCACGCTCCCTGCGCGGTAACCACTCATCAACAATCGCAATTTAATAAGCGGGCGCAGGAGGGCTCGAGGGCCACTGGCATGGGGCCAGCCGACCGCACCGCCGCCAGCAGCCTTGAAGAGGGGCAGGGCGCGGTTGCAGAGGAGCTGCAGGCTCTCGGCCGACACGTGCATCGCCACCTCCCATCCCTGCGCACGCGCACGCCGACGTCAGGAATTCGAATGGATTTATATCGACGCAAGGAGTATACGTATAAGATTTCCGAGGCGTCGCGATCGCGCCTTCGGGGAGACGTTGATGAAGTCGGCGGCGAGGTCTTCGGAGGGCGCGAACGCGATCGAGTGCGCCAGAGTGTGCAGCGTGCCCCAGCGCCCCTCCAGCTGCGCATGCGAGCCGCAGCGAGACGCCGATGATTAATTACGAGCCGCGGCTTGCATTCGACATTCGGCCCGGCTGCCGCGCGCAGTGCGACGCGCCTCTGCGAAGAGGGCGGCGATGGAGGCGTCGTCGGCGACGTCGAGGGGCAGCAGCAGCTCCGGCTCCACCCCGGCCCGAGCGCACGCCTCTTCCACCTTCACCTTGAAGCGCCCTGGCCCCATGACCCCCAGCAATCGTGACAGTTGAGCATTCGCCATGTAATCAAATTTTTAAAATTTGCTGGTGCTTGCCTTTGGAGTCCGGTTTGTAGGTGACGGCGAGGTCGGCGCCAGCGGCGGCGAGGTGTCGCGCAATGGCGAGCGCGATGGAGCGGTCGTCAGCTATTCCGCACACGAGGGCGCGTTTCCCCTTCATGCTGAGCTCCACGCGCGGCACTGGCGCCGACGTAGGTGCAGCTGCGCCGCGCGCTGACGCTCAGTCCCAACTTGCAAAAATTGCTTAAAGCAGTAAATGAGCAGCATGCGCGTGCATATGCTTACGCACTCCAGACACCAGCGGCGTCTCCAGACTGAGCCTCCTTAAGCTTCATGGCCGAGGCCGCCAGGGGCGCAGATCTAGATGTGCTGTAAAGACGCGCGTGCCGCATCGTATGCGCAGACGGCCTGAAATCGAGGCCTACGCCTCCTGGAATTGGCTCCGGCGTTTCCGATCGCATACGCATGCGCAGTTGACGAAACTGCAAGGCGCCCGAGCTCCGGAGTCGCGTCCATATGCATCCGCTTGCCGCACTGCGGCATGTACATCATGCCCTTTTGCGCGAGCGCACCGGAAAGCCATGCGCACCGGAAAGCCATGGCCACACGTATATACTGAGATAGTTGCAGAGCCCGCCGCGAGAGCGCTATAGCTATAGCTAGCCTTCTTAGGAAAGTTAACGTTGTGTTATGATGCTGCAGCTGCAGCTGTGCATGTAATGATGCTGTGCACCATCTGTCCAAATCTCGGCTCGAGTTTTATTATTGGTGAGGAGATCTTAATTAAGGATTTTGTGATTTCTCTGTGACCCCTTTTTTCGCGAGCTGTGTACATGTGAAGCCATACGCGTACGTATACTAGAGTACCGCCGTATACGTACGCGTTTTCTTAGAGCCGGCTTAGCGCTTCGAATTCGATATTAATTATATAATGCATGCGCCCCGCGGCCCGGCCGGCCAAATTAATGCGTTTTGCCATGCGCATGCATGCAGCGCGCGCGGAAAACGCATTATTTCGGGACCGCATTAAATATATATTACTTATAAGTGCCCGCGCATTACTTAAGTGTTTTATATTTACGGTAGTACGGAACTCGAATTAACTTGCGGTCCAATTTAAGACGTCGCCCGTCACCGACTCTCGACCAAGTTAAACGTTGCGGCCCGGCGGACCAAGTAATTAAACGTTGCGGTCCAAGCTTAAGACCGTCAACGTAAAAAAAAACGTTGGACGGTCTTGGACCGCACGCATGCATGCGCAACTTGGCAAGTTCCGTACTGTAAACGTAGAAATGTGGTGACGAAAATAGTGACGAAAATATGGTTCGACGGCATCAAATTTTCGTCAGCTGCAGCCCCCACAGCTCGCGAAAAAAAGTCGGTCCCTACAACTCGGTTTGTATGGCAGGGGGGGGGGAGAAGCGAGGGAAAATCGAGGATTGCGCAAAATTGGCTCCTACAAATCCAAAAATTCTTCCTAGGAAAGTTGCGTAATGATGCTGTGCACCATCTTACCAAAGCTCAGCTCATGAACTAACGTTGGTCTCGAGATACTAACGATTTTGTGATTTCTCTAGCTTTGCATGTGAGGACCCCTTTTTTTTCGCGAGCTGTGCCGCGACTCCGCCATAGAAGGGTCAGCCGTTAGTACCCCTCTCCATAAAAATTTCAGTTCAAGAGTATCAAATATTCGTCAAAGTGCAGGGCTGACGAATATAGACGAAATAAAGACGCTGTCGAAGATTCCGGGGATCCTACGTTTACAGTACTATCGATATCGTTTATACTAGTACTGTACATGTTAACTGATCGACGGACGTGGTTTGCCGGAATTTGCGCCAAGAATTTGCGCCGAGATGCCGGAATTTGCGCCGAGATGCTGAATTCGGCAATTTAAATTATCATCACGGCAATTGCGTGCATGGGGGGTAGGTATTTCCCTTCGCCCGCCATAGATATATATCGATATCGATCTGGATATCGATTCGGCGCCGGCATTTTATCGCCACGGCAATTCAATTCCGGATCCGGTTTGCATGGGGCGAATTCGGCAAATTAACTTCACGGCAATTAATATTTAACTACGCCTACGTACAGTTTACGTATACCACAGTATTACCACTACCTTCGGGGGGCTCGAGCTCGAGCTCGCCGGGCCACAGCGATTTAGGGGGGGGGTACCTCCCGTATACGTATACGTATGTACGTATACATGTATACGTATTTTTTTGGTGAATTAACACGTCCCGTGATCGATACGTACGCGTAGCGAACGTATATGCAGCGGCACTAGCTGTACGTGCATATATATATATATATGCGCTAGCGCTAGCGCTACTTTCGCGCGCCTCGTATATATATATATAGGCCCGGCCGCGCAACCGTTTGAACTTGGCAACTTGCAATTGACTAGTAAGTTAGCATGCGCCCGGCCGCGGCCGGCGCCGCGGCCCGGCGGCGGTATACCGTACCGGTATATACGTATATATATGTATATATGCGGCGGCACTGTGCTGCCTCGCGCGCTGATCATGACAGATCGATCTAGCTCTAGATCTAGCTATAGCTATAGCTATAGTTGAACATCAACGAATTTTCCAAGTCCAGTGCGCATGCCATGGAGCTCGAACGCGTCGCCTTCTCGAGCAAATGCAGCCGTCTCGCGGCTGGCGCATGCGCAAGGGCAGCGATTCGTACGATGACGCATCTTGGTGAGAGAAAGATGCTGCAATCTTTTCGTGCACAAGCGCGTGCACGTGCCCGCGGCCGCGGCCGTGAACCATGTACAAATAATCATCATGACCAACACTTAAGCTTACCATCGCCTGCGCTCGCGCAGTCGCTGTGAAGTTCGCGACGTCGACGGTCAAGCAGTTCGATCGCAAGTGCGCTGTTCAGCGTATACATGCGTGAGTATACTATGTACTGATCGCAATGAATGCGCTCGTTTGCCCAGGCCCGTATTCCTGCTGAGGGCCTTCAAGACCACCGGTACCGCGAATTATGCTCTCTCGGCGCCATCGGTGGGCTTCGCCACCTTTTCGAAGCCGAGTGACGAACCAAGTGCGAAAAACGCTTGTTCGCGCTGCCTAAAATTTTGCGCACCACGCTAACTTCGATTCGGTGCACTTGAACTCATAGAGGCGAATGTGGTCATCACAAGCGTTGCAGTCGGCCTTCCCACGCAGCCGGTCAGCGAGGACAGCCCGGACAGCCTTGGAAGCCCCGAGACAGCGTGGCGCCGCCGGTTTGCGGACCCCGCGAGCATAGACCACCTCATGAAGGGCGAGAACTTCGTGCACCGCCTCAGCGACGCCCAGAAGCGCGTGGTCCTCGACCAGCACGTCGTGAAGACCGTCAAGGACCCCGTGACCAAGGCCCCCGTCACAAAGGAGGTCACCAAGCCAAGCGAAGTCATGCAGGTGCGTTCCATAGATTTAGAGAATTGCATACAAATCAAAATTTCAAGAGTAACGTGACATGCAAATTTAAACCAAAATCTTCGAATTCGGCCAGGTGATGTCCACGGTTGACGATCCGAATATCTTGGCGGAGTACGGCATCGACCAACACATCGGCGAGGTGTACGATGAAGCTTGCAAGCTTGCCATTGCCGCCGGCCTCGAGGCTGTCTATCAGGCCGGCTTGTGCGAGGCCGCCGACCCGTTCGACACGATCAAGGATACACATATACAACGCCCGGCTTTTAGACCTCGGCTAATTTAAATTGATATCGTTAGTATATAACCTGTATTTATAATATATCTATCGTGAATATGTGTGTATTTTATCGGTGATATGTATTTATTTTATCGTGAGTTATAGCTTCTTTTTAATAAAATATGTGAAATATGTATAGTTTATGTGAAGTTTAGCTATATTCTCGATGAGTAGACTTATATATATCGTGAGTTTCATTATAGTATAGGTGTGACTCAACTTAGTTTAATTATAACTTGCCTCAGTCTAAAAGCCGGGCGTTGTATATGTGTGTTGTTCTGAATTTTCAATGCATAAACGACTATCACGCGCCGTTTCATCAAAAACAACTACCATGAGCTGCATGGAACGTTCTGTATGCGGCTCTCTATAAAACAAAGTAGACCTATGATATATTATGATTGATTCTTTTGTTTTTTAATTGGTCTTATTCAGTGTTACAGGTGTTACAGGTTTATCCCAAAGTCCGCCCTAGGAGTGGGGTCTTGGTTCCCGAGTTTGGGCAAGACCTGTAACACCTGTAACAACGTAAACAATTATCGTGTGCTGCATAAAACATTTCGCGCGCATCGAGAGTATGTGATAGTGAATAGTTTCGCACTGAAAACGATATGAAATTGATCGTTATAATACAAAAAAATTACTAATGATATTACTATGATATATTAAGACTGATATTTTGTTGTTTTAATAGGTTCTTACTGAAATAGGTCAGTGTTACAGGTGTTACAGGTTCATCCCAAACTTTGCCCTAGGAGGGGGTGGGGGACAGGAAACTTTGGGATAGACCTGTAACACCTGTAACACCTTACTGAGAATCTATAAATTCACTTGTAACACCTTGTTTTATGATTGTTATCAGTCTCAGGATTGAAAAGCCCCGCCCACTATGCAAGATACATGCAAACAACATGCGAGTTCTATGAAAAATAAACAATTCAGTCATGTATATATTTCGTATATATGTCTGAACCTCCATGTGTGTGATCCCGCACAGCTTTCACTTTTTTGTTTTTTCTTTTTTTTCGCACATTCCGACATATACATATATACAGACCGGCGTCACCGACATATTCGGGGTCATCACATCGCGGCGATTCCGAAAACATATATCTATGATAGGATGCCACAAAGTAGTATTTTTACTTTCCTGACCAATCAGAACCGATTGCAAGTGAAAATCCTCATTGATACTGTTTTGTGGACACCGGGGATACCCATTTTGTGGACACCGGGGATACCCATTTTGTGGTCATTTTGTGGACACCGGGGATACTCATTTTGTGGACACCGGGGATACCGGAAAGGAGAAAACGCCATACAAACCGTTCAGCGCTTGTCTCTCTTCACCAGGTCATCACCTTGCAAAACTGAAAATAGCGCCGTGACCGTCTTGACGAGGCTAGCACGTCCATATAAGTGTCATAGGCTCAATAAATTATGTGTAAAAGCATTTTTTATGAAAAATGCGATCCTCACGGCGACTTGGCAAGGGAACCGGCTACTAATAGACCTTAGTAAAGCGCCATTGTAGCTGAACCTTGTAGTAGGGCTGAACCTTATAGTAGGTCTGTTATACCTTGCAAATTCTCAGTTAGAAGCATAATATCCGCCGGCAAATATTTACCATAACATCGCGATCGCGAATTCGCGGAGACCCCCTTCCGTTTTCCGGGCATAACTTTGGACAGGAAGCCGATCTCGGCGCGTTCTTAAATGCTACGTGCTCACACCTTGATTCCGGGCATGATGGTTATGCTTTGACTAGCTAAGCCTACCGTGGAGCAAAGACCGACCTCGATTTCTGCACAAGTGCCCGAAAACGGAGGTGTCCGCTACATTCTGAGCGCCGGCGCGCGTTCCCGTGCGTCTCCACTAGTCATACTTTGCATCCGCGCACGTATAGAGTAGTTCTACGCTATTACAAAGCGGCGCGGTCTGATTCGCAAAGCGCGCGATTTGGCGGCTACGAAAGCACCGCGGCGCCTACTACTTCCGTGGTCTCAGAGTCGCTTTTCGATCGCCATTAGCTACCGGCGCTACCGTTGCTACTTTTCTACTACTTCTTAATGTAGCTTTGGTTTCCGGCGCTTTGTAGCTCTCAGTTTGATTAGAGAACGACTTATACCATCGTTGGCTATTCACGCCGCCGGATAGCTTAGGCTCCGCGGCGGTTACTAGCCGCTGTAATTCTTTATTTACGCGTTTCTCTTTTTGCACTCGATCTTCTAATAGAGTGCCTTGCGGCACAGTCGCGGCGGCTTCTATGCCCTCTCTACGCAATTGCGCATCGACGCGCGCCTCGTCCTTTGCCGCCTCTAATGCGTCTACTGTGGGCGCCATTAGGTAATCCACAGCTTGGACAGGGAATAGCTCGTGAAATGCAAAGCGACCCTCCACTCGATTGCCATCGGGATCTGTCAATGCAAATCTGTAACCATCCCTTTTTTGCACAGTATAGACGATCCGGCTCCAATTGTTACCGCCCTTAGCGAACGGCGTCTTCTCGATCCGTAGCCTTACTGACATGCCCGGCTGAATCTGATCCAAATAAGCTATCGATTTCTTGAATTTCGCATCTTCTTTTTGCACTATAAGCTTATAGTGACTCTCGTTGGTCTCGGCGGGCATATAGCCGGTCGCAGAGTGCACCGTATTATTATAATTATATTCCAGAGACGAAAGGACATCTATAAATCGCGCCGTATTATTAGCGATGCAGTAGCTCGTGATCAGCCGCCGCATTTGCTTGTTAAATGCTTCTATGCGCCCTTGCGCGCGATGGTCGGCTGTGTCCGCAATCTGATGCTCAATAAACTGATTCTCGAAATATTCTCTTAACAGGCTATTAGTGAATTCTGAGCCGCGGTCGCTTTGAATCTTAAAAATTGGTCGCGGCGCCTTATTTTGTAGCTGTATAAAGGCGGCTAAGGTCGATGCAGCCGACTTGTCCCGCATCGGTATAATATAGCCGACCCGCAACGTGTTCTCCATACCGGTCAAAAATGCTTGGTAGCCGTCATTATACTTAGCATACGCCGGAAAGAATAGCAGATCAATTACGTAGGTATCGAGAGGCTGTCGGATCGGTATAGCCGGGTCTCGTTTGCGGGATAGGTGCGGCGCATTAATTTGGACGACCTCTTGCCGGCTATACCACTCTTGCAATTTCTTATAATTCTCGTCGGGCAGCTCTTGCCGTAGCTTAGTGATCCCTTTAAAGCCGGTTTGCGGACTGTAAAACTTGCGGGCGATTTTCGATTCCTCCGGGACAGCAAGGGCTACGGGCACGTCGCGGGGCACCAAAGCCTTTAAATCAGACCGCTTTACTATGCGGCTCTCTTTATTCTCTTTCGGCACGGGGATCGGCAATGTGCTCCCATCTAAATCTTGCGATCGTCTTACTATGGGCGGTCTTGACATCCTTGTCATCAGACAATAAAAAAGATCAATGTAACATTTTACATGCAGGCGACAAGAAAAGGTATTGTTTGTTTACGGTAAATCAGGGCGGAAGATCTTAACAACGATGCTGTTTCTATCGTATGTAAACCACCCATTATGCTTGTCCCACGATGCCCCGTTTTCCTTTAAGAATTTGCGCAAGGTCGCCCGAGATTTAATAGTTAATCCATGCGCTTCGAATTTAGGATAGGACTGTGAAAGGTCTCTCCGCGGCACATCTAAATAAACGCGCCGCATCGCTTCCTGACGTTCACGCTCACGCCTCTTTTCTGACTTCTGAGCCTGAGCATGAATCAGTGCGAATAGAAGATCGCCTGAATTCGCATCTAATCCAGATTCTTCAAATACTTTAACAGGGTCGATCACTTCCACAAAATCGGCAGCAATTACGTTGGGGTCTTCTTCGAATAACTCCCTTCTCTCCTCGTGCGGTATTTCCGGATACGTAAACCAGAAAAAGCGATTGTCGACCATTTTCCCATACATTCTATTAGGGTTTGCAGGAAAATAGCCGATCACGGAGAAAAGTATGTTTTGAATATCCATCAGACTAACAAGACGGATAATCGTATTCATTTGTTCATCATTCAGACCAAGAAAGGTAGCGAATACAGGGTTGCCTTCTTTTAGAATGCTCATTATCGATCGGTGGCGCTGACGTTCGTCGCCTTCAATTGCGTTGTCCATTGTCGCCTTTTACTTTAAGCTGAGAAAATATTTTCCTGTTGCCTAAATGTAGCGCGTTCTCCTTAAATCATTTTGCGTTGCCCACGGGCTTTCAATTTTTACAGCGATCGTGGTGAGACTCTCACGTTTACTGTCAATAAAATCAGGCTACCTGAGCGTTTATTGTCAAGATTTTAATAATTAATGAAAATCCTGACAATAAACACCGCAAAACGCGCAATAAAAACGTGCAGTAAACAGTAAAATGAATGATCCGGTATGGGACGCGCACCCGATCCCCAATTACTTCCTAATCGACCCTGACGACCCCGGATTAAAGTGCGTATGGCTTCTCCATATCCTAAGGCGACAGCTCCTTCAATTAGAGCGCAAACCAAGAAAAAGAACGCACGATAAGATAGACAACTAACAGCCGAATGGAAGGCTATGTATGCCGTCGCCTGATATGCAGCGCTTGCTATCGAATTGGGTCAGCGCTATCCGCTTGCTCTCCAAATCATATAAGTGGTGGCATCGCCGTTGCTTGTTTACTACTGTTACTGTTTTTGTGATCCCGTCAAATAGGCAGCGCTTAAAGTCGTCGAAATGCACCTCTTTCGAGGCTGTCCCGCTCATTTTTACCTTGTCGTAGCTCTCAGTGCGGAAAGCATATAGCTTCGGTCGCAGCCCCACATACTCCACTATCTTGACGTCGGGCATCTCATTTTTATATTTACCGGGAACCATCCGGTTCTCGGGACTATAAGGGCAATCTAAATAAGGGCTGATCGCTCGCATGCCCGCTTCCAGATCCGCGCTCTCTATATACAGACAGAACGAGTCGGTATCGTGGAACAGCAGCTGAGCTTGCGAGAAAGTCGGTCGGATCACGTCATAAAAGAAGCTATAATTATGCAGCTTCGCGGCATCCAGCACATAAGCGCCAATAGCCACCGGTTTATCGAGTTTTACGTGTTTACTATACATTTCGAATGCAACAGCGCTTTCGTTTAATACATTCGTCGCTTTTACCAGCGGGCTCGCCGCATATTTCTTAAACAGCTTCGTGCTGTTCGCGATCTTTACCACGGAGCGCCCGCGACACGATTCCAGGCATTTACCGTAAATAGCATTATTCATTAATTTAAAGAAGTCGCTCTCGAATTTATTCCGGGCTTCCTTTCGCAGTTTCGTGTTTAGATCTATATAGGGCTTCATAAATGCAGCGGTTGCAAACGAGAGCACCCGGTGGATCTTAGTAACTACGATCCCCTTTTTTACCATATAGAGCAGCATCGGCTGAGAGACCACGTAATTATATTTCGGGGTAAACGAGGCGATCAGCTTCGGATCTTTACTGAGCTTCTCGCCGCTAATCTCCAAAAGCCCACGCTGATACTTGCCGAGCATGTCCGCAGTAATTACCTCTTTACTCACAATAAGCGGGAAATCGCGATGGTCGCCCTTTAAATAGTCCGGATACGCAAGGTCGACCTCTATAAATGCACTCCGCCCTACAACCTCGGTAAAAGCTGTGCTTGTGTCGTCCCAGCGATAGTCCCCGACCGGTAAAGGCTGACTGAGCGCATAGCCATACAGATTATTCGCATCCAATAGCACTATATGTTTATCCTCGCTATTAGCCTCGGCATATCGTGTGGGCATGGTCGCAAAGCCGCCCCTAATTGCCCGCTCAATAAATTCGTATTGATCCGCATCGCTGATCTGTTCTATCGCGACCCTCGTATGCTTTAACATCGCGTCCCACGATAGTCCCGGTGCGCTCACATAATGCGTGGGATCCAGTCCGTATTGCTCATGGGCGAGCATGCTGAATTTACCGAATTTTACCATGAGATCATTAACATCGGACGCCTGAAAATCCATGAAATTCGAGGCGTCTATAAACTTGTAAAGTCCCCACTGTAAAGAGAGATACTCGTCGAAATTCTTACTCAGGATCTCGACCCGCAGCTTATCGTCTTGCTGTGCGATTTTCCTGAATATAGCATGCCCGCACTCGTCCATCCGATCAATGACCACGGCTACTTTCGTTTGCTTTGAGATCCTCCTATGTAAATTGCACTTTCGGCAAGCTTTCCCTATATAATCGCCGCTTTGGTGACAGTGATCGCGCACAGGGAAGTTTTCGTGGGTAAACCGCTGATTGCATATATAGCAGTGCTTGGTGAGCTTATAGGCTTGCTTTTGCGCCTCTGTGAGCGGAATCATAGGTGTATTAGTAAATAGGGTATTAAGCATCTCGCGGCACAGATCCCCTAACGTGGTAAACATCTGACCCAGCGGATCCACGCCCTCGAATTCGTGATTTTCAACATGCGAGCCCATAACTACATTAAGTGCCACCGACTTTACCTCTCGCTTGGTTCGATTTGGTTCATTAGGAACCGGCACCGACTCCATCTCTACCTTGCAGTAGCAGACAGTAGGAAGCCACACCATTTTCCTTAGGTGTTGCAGTCCGAAAGTAATAAAGCTTCCGGGCTCCGGGCATTTACCTTTACTCAGCCGCCAATCGATACAGCGATTAGAGTCGGTGTGGCTATCGAGTTTCTCCTGTGATCTAAACCGGGACAAGCAGGTTTCGCAGTAGAAAATGCGCCCGTCGTTTGCTTTATCAAAGGTGGTCTTTAAGAGGCGGCTCAGTGACATTATCGTGATATAGTGACCCTGTCCGTTTGCGTCCTCGATCAGCAGCAGGTTTACCTTTGATTTACGACGCGGATTACTTGACATGTGCAGTGGGTAAAAGGTTTGGGTCGCATTGTCGGCGCCATATATATTAATTGACAGCTCGGGATTATTGTCCTCGAAACGATCTATTAATGCAGCGTCGCATGCAACAGGGAAATTAATGCCTGAGAAGTCCAGCTCAGTCATCCACCGCCTATATTGGAACGGATCGTTACGTTTGTGTCTGTTTATGTCGTTTCTGTGCAGCCATGCGAGGATAGCGTAATTAAAGCAGTCGTGACCATCGATATTCTTAATATTTACTGTGGCTCGCTTTAATCCAATCCATTCGGGGGTCTCAATGTAGCAACCGCCCATCGGCGCATATGACAAAACGGCGACATGTAGCTTATCTAATTTACTGAGCCGGTAGCTGTCGACCTGTATCATCTGTTCATTCATTTGCTGAGCTACACCCACTAACTCAGTGAGAATATTGCGCGACCTTGTGATTACGAAATAATCGCTGTAAATGTGTTTGGTGATAAAAACGTTAGGATCACTCACTTTTACGTATCGGCAGATGAAAGTAAGGCGCACCTTAATAGCTTTAAGCTCGTCCAGCCTCTCTTTCAGCCGCCCAGGCAGGTTTGCAGCGATGGTAGTGAGAAATTCCACCGGATCTAAGATTATCTGTTCATCCGCCTTATAGCTATACCAGGCGTATGCTTTATTCATTGCGAAACCGTCTTCCTCATCAGGTTCTATGACGGCTAAGCGCCTCCCTTCGGTATAGAAGCGCTCCACATTTTCCAAACGGTTGTAAAGCTCGTCGGCAATATTTCCAAGGTTAGCTAAGCGGGGTTTTCGATCTAAGATCGCCGCCCTACGATCATATTCGGCTTCGGTGATCTCCCCAGTGACTAAAAGACTACCTAACAAGCCTAATATTTCGTCCTTTTTCTCTTTTATAAGGCGATTAGTTTGGCGGGGCATCTTTTACTCTAAGGGAACATTTTTATTTTACGATTCCAGCGCGTTCAGTGAGCTTAGTGACGCTCCGGACTGTGAGCTTTACATTTTCGGGAAGTATAACGGTGAGCTCAATGTTATCAGCTTTAATAACATGGGCGCGGCGCTTCTGTTTCTTTGCATCCAAATGGTGCATTCGCCATAGCAATTCGGCTATTGCATCCGGATCACCCAAATCAGCGAGTCGAATCAATTGATCGCGGGACATCACATTAACATCGTAGGTCTCCATTTCTAAGTCACTATAAACAATCAAAAGAACTCTTATATAGCATGATCAATTTTTACATATTCATGTTTAAAGTTCCACAAATATTAAAAGGGGCTTACTGAAAATGGTCAGTGTTACAGGTGTTACAGGTCTATCCCAAAGTCCGCCCTAGGAGGGGGGTCTCGGTTCCCGAGTTTGGGATGAACCTGTAACACCTGTAACAACGTAAACAACTACAATTTGCCGCAGGTTATAAAAAATACACACGAAAGTAATCATTTTCAATTCATTTGTAATTAGGCTTCGATATCATCATCTAGAAATTCGTTTTGGTGGTGCATCTTGGCTTTCATTCCGAAATAGCCGCGCATCAGTGCGCCTCTCTCCCGCTTGGGCTCGGATTTAACATTGAATATCTCGCGAACTCGCTTTCCAATTGTTGTGGGCTCCGCCTTATCATCGACCTGTCTATATTTCTTCACAATAGAGTCACTCGAAATAAAGTCATCGCGGCTTCCAGTCCTCTCATAGGTATTTTTGAGCCATTCGCCGAGCTTATCATTTTCAGCGAAATACTCAGAGCCACAGTCGACAATCGATTGGGGTGGGTTTTGCATCAAAGTGGCAAGGTCTTGTTGGGCGAGCATATCCAGGAAAATGGACATTTGCGCCATCTTATACTCATCATCATGCAATAGAGTCATCAGCTTGGTATCAGCTTTCTTTTCGCCCTCCTTGGGATTCGGCTTAAATACACACTTGAATGTGTAGTAAACCAGCCTTCGCAAAATAGCTTCGTCAGCCTTGCTGAGAGACAGGTTATCATTGGTGGACAGGAATATTTGACACATGGGAATAAAGGTTACAGGATCCTTAAAGAGAGCGCGAACCTTCATCTCATTTCCACCTGTGATTTCCTTAATCTTACTGATTTGGAGCTTGTCACCATCCTCCGCCTCATTACTGAACACAATGCGTTTGCCCAGAATTGCAGCAAGCTCGGGTGTGGCATCAGACGAGTTCTTCTTTGGCTTTGTCCAATAGCTCATGCTGATTGAGCCGAAATAATCGCCGAAAGTCTGTTTCACCATCTCTTGAATGCAGGATTTCCCATTTGCGCCCTTTCCAGACCAGAAATTGAACTTCTGAATATCTGTGCGACCTGTGAGAGCGAAAGCAAGCGACCCGAGAATATAATTGCGCTCCTCATATTCTTCGATTATATCCGTATAGATTGATTGAATTTTCGCTACTTTCTCACGGTCGACAGCCATATACTCGTAACCCACTGTCTTGCTCACCATATCAGTAGGCTTTCCCTTTCTGAATGTCTTGGTGTTAATATCAAAGACCCCATTATCGAAACCAATGACATTAGTGACAGTATCGAGTTTCTCAAAGAATGTGGGATCGCTGAACATAACAATTAGATCAGTAATAAGAGATGTGCGATAGGATGTTTGTTTGAGATTTTTGCCAATATTCACAGCGAGTTTAGCCTTTTCCTCTAAGCTTTGCCTATTCTCTTCGTCCCTCATCGCAGCTGTTCCCAGGCTATATGAGCGAGACAGAAACACAGGGCATACCTTGCAGCTGAGTGCAAGATAAATTCGTTTTCCAGTGTCATCCATCTCCCAGATTCCATTATCCCTGTTAAACTCGAACCAGGTCTTATTTGAGTAGCGATAATCATCTTTGAGAACTACATGCGACACTTTCGCGACATCATAGTGTGCGCCATTCGATCCAATTGCCTTATCAATGAGAACTATCAGCTCAGTATCCTTTTCAGTTTTCGTCCTGACCTCAATAATTCGCTTCTTGCATCGAGAACTGTAACTCGAAACAATGAATTTGTCCTTTGCATCGGGATCTGAAATTTTAATCACATACCAGCTATTGCTATCATGCGAATTGGTGCAGCAGGGGCAGACTCCGCCTTTGTTCTGAGCTGTGAAGTTGTAGCCATTTTCGGTTTGACTGATGATTGTTGGGAAATCGAACCCGAACTCAGTTAGTTTGTCTTTGAGAGCTGTAAGGAATTCATTGCCATGTATCTTCGACTGATCAATGTCACGGACGAACGGCTTTTTGTAGTTCTCAATCATCCAGCTTTGGAATTCCGCAGATGGCTCAATTAACTCGCATTCAGCAGCCCATGGCTCCCTGATCCATGTCTTGTTTGGGCTTGGGCAGACATTAATTACCCCGGCAGTTCCGGTAGAGCAAACCGTTTTCAGATCGATCTTATCATAGCCCCGGAAAGCTCCGGGTTTGTCAAACAGTTTCAGCTCATCGAACTTGGGAGGTCGAGCGAAGAACACATGATAACCCTTGCTTGTTTTCTCGATTGGAATAGCAGCTGTGAAATCGTTGGGGAAAAGCTCTTCGAACTTATTGAAATCCTCCTCCTGATCGAAATCAATACAGACGATGTTGCGAGCGAGAATTCCCCATGCAATATACCTGTTTTCCTTAACGGCGTCCTCGTATTTCTTCCAGTTCCAGGCTCCATTTTTATGGGGAAATTCAGGTTGTTTGGTTACAGGATCGACCGGAATAAGGAGGTTTTGAGCCAGCTCATCGGTCGAACGAAGCCACTTAGTGAGTTTGGTGAGCATCGATTTACTTTTGGTGTCCATTTGTCGCTTTCTACCTTTATGCAAGAAATTAATTTTTCTTAGGCTGATCAAATTTTGGCGAGTTGTCTTTAAATGCCCTACAAATTTTTTCCCGATGACTAAAAACGATTGGGGAGCTTGCCGATATGCATCGGAAAGCCGCTTGAAAAATAAGGAATGGATTCAGCGGCGGATTGCGTTCAATACTTGCGGGGTCGCCCGCGGTTTCCACTGTGAATGCCCTCTTCTTGCTTGCGACGATAGTAATATTCCAGCGCCTTTTTCTTTTTTAATTCGCGATATTCGGGATCGTCGTTATAGCGCATCCGCTGTTTATATATATCCCTGACACGCCAGCCCGCCTTATCGAGATCTACCGGGTTCCCGTTCTTATCATACACAGTCATAGCATGCGTCTCCATTGGTTTACCTTACTTTAAGCTGAGAAAATATTTTTATCAGTGGTCTTTCCTGTTTCTTCTTTAAATCATTTTCTGAGCTGTCATTTTTTGTGACCGAAGCGAGCTCTTCTCTACGTTTTTTAATAGCGGCTTCCAATGCGTATTGCGCGCGTTTCCTGTATAGGATCGCGTAGAGATCGGGGTCGGGCATTCGATACTATTTACCGCGAAAATTGTTTCAGCGATCGTATTCGCCCAAATAAAGCGGATTAATTGGCGGATATGGCGAATCAACGCGAATATGACCTTCTATGAAATTAGGGCACGACCGGCGCCGTATATAGGATACTTGCACGTCTTCTATTGCTGTCTGTGGGATTATATTGGAGTCAGCGGGCACAGGCGAGGGCGATCGAGATCGGGGGCGATCGTGATTTTCGCTGTGGTTGGAATATACAGAGAGTCGCCTACCTCCATTATCCTCGTCAGAAATGTCAACCTCTACGGTTGTGTCGCAGCAGGAGTTGTGGCACGTGCTTGTGAAATGCAGGTGAAACATCTCAATGCATTGTGTGATGAAATTCATCGACCCTAATATTGCACAACGTATTAAATATTGGAGAAAAGAAAAGGGAATGAGGGTGTTACTTGCTCGCGTGTTCCCATACGAATTAGTCGACCTTATAATGGTGTTTGTGGAGCCGACATGTCCCTTTTGCAAGGGAATTCATATTAAGACCCGCTCTAAATACGGGCGGATTCATTTATGTTTGAACGATTTGCACATTAGAAGCGACGACGCCCACCAAACATAGATGACAGATTGGCACCCGGCTGTGCATGCACACCCGATGGGTTAATGAAAGCGCCCGGCTTTGGTGCATTTTCAGCTATGACTGTCTCTTTTCTTTCGACTGTCTGAACATCGGGAACAGTTGCCCGCTTCTTTTCCATTTCCACGCGAACAGCTTGTTTAATCAATTTGCGCTGTTTGTATTCCTTAGTGAAATCATCAAAGGCTCTCACAGTAGTGTCGTATGTAGCTAAACGCGCTTCCAGTGCCCTAAACTTCTCCTCTAATTCCTGACCGACTTTCTCGCCCTTGGTCACATAGACAGATGCCCGCTTTTTGGGCGCTTCCATCGATGCAGGTAAAGCGGCTGTTGCTTCGGCTTTTACCACCTTGTTATCAGTAAGCTTTTCGCCTGTGAGCTGTGATTCAGCGAGGGATTGATCCGCCAGCTTTCTATCAGTGGAATCGACCGGCTCCCGCTTAGCATCCGCCTTTTGAGCACGCTCTGAAACCTTTGTATTCGGGTCAATCAGATCGAAATCTATTTGGTCAGAAGCGGCAGCACCGCCAGTGCGACCGGCATCCTCCGCAGGATTAATCTTGCCAGCGACAACAGCGCTTTGATCTTCCATTTGGATAGCTTTCCGCGAGTTCTTGGGTGGCATTTATCATTATGCGAGAAATTTATTCAAAATTTACCCAATTTCTTTGCAAATTTTGGGCGGCGCTTTTCTTGGTATGCCAGCAATAGATTGGGGTCTTTAAGTAGGTCGGCTTCGATTATCCTTTTGGTGGATCGCTTTAAGGTTGCGACGTTTCCACTCACAGGTTTCGTAATATCGGTGGTTTGGGGTTGGTCGCCATTTACCTCTGTGGAGCTCTGTTTTACCGGCTGTTTACCAGCGGGCTTTATCTCTTCCACCGCTTTTTTAAAGAACCGCTTGAATTTATATTCGTCAGGCACCGGATCAGCCTTGCCCACAGAGAATTCCAGGCTATATTTCGAGTTGTCAATGCAGATAACCTGATAGCTGTGACTGTATTCGTTCATTACCTTCTCAAACCAATGCTTTTCGTATGGATTAAACTCGTCCTCAGCACTCTCCATCTCTTTTCTGTTGGGCAGCGAGAATAGAAAGATATATTCGGAGTTAACCCTAAGTGTCGGCGAAATCTTAGTGAGTTTTTGTGACAGAATCCACACAGATATGAATAAATGGCGCCCCGACGTGAATAGCTGATTTAATATAGGTTCACCTCTTCCTGACATCGAAAGACTTGGATTGTCAATGAAATCATCGAGTATGATTAACAGGTTACCGACTTTCTCCTTTTTCTTGATTCGCTCCTTGCGTTTCTGTATTATATTGTCGATCAGCTTATGATCGAAATCCTCATACAAATACGATGTGACATTGTCATATTGATGGTTCCAGATCGTGGAAGCGAATATCATCACCGAATCTATCTTGTCCTCGTTGTGGTAAAGCAGGTATTTGAGGAATACTGACTTACCTACTCCCGTTTTTCCGACAGCGAGTAAACGGCAAGGGAATGAAAGACTTGCCGGGTCGAATTCCGGAAGATCTTCTATACTCACGTTTCCAGTCATATTTGCTTTCCCTTATAAGAAACAAAATAAAAATTACGAAACGCGACAGCCCTCTATTTACTCAACATCATTGAGGATCGCTTTATCACCGAGAATTTCTTTGGCTTTTGAGTTGTAGAAAAGTGCAGCCTCCTCCTTTGTGTTGCACACTTTTCGCCACCGCTGTTTCTTATATGAAAAGCATCCTTCCCATTTTCCAGTCGCTGTTTCAGTCACACCACGAAATCCACTTGTATTCAGTGAGTAAAGAGGAGGTTTTGGTTTAATTTCAGGGTTTACCTCATTCAAAACAGCAAGATCTCCAAATAGCTCTTTTGCTTTTTGGTTGTAAGCGGCAGCAGCTTCTTCTTTTGTATCAAACGTCCCCAAATTGTATGGGACACTACTTTTTTGAATACTTGCCCTGAACCGACCGGTTCTTTTCTCTTGGCAAACACCTTTGAAACCAGTTTTGTTTCTTTTTCTCATACCCGTATTAAATACGCTGTCTTGCGGTGTTAAGAATCTAAGATTACAGCGACGATTATCGAGTTTGTCTCTACTGATATGATCAACAAAGTGCCCTTCTTGATGTCCGAAAATCCATTTGTGCATGTCGATGTTTTTCTTTACACCAGCAATGTAACCCATGCATATCCCGTTGGTTATGGTAATACCACTTGCTTATTTTCATGACATGATCATAATCGGCTTCATCTATAAGCGCATACTTGCCCTCGCCATGCTTTCCACACAAAGCGATTCGCCTGATCCCTTCCATTTGTTCGAGATACGCCATTAAATCTTATAATCGTCTTGTCCTTAAATAGACAAAGGATTAAAAATGACATCAAATTTTGCCCGCGACAGTCCTCATGCCGTCACGCGCGATAATCCATTGGCATTCATCACAAGAATATTGTGGCAGTAAGCCGAGATCTGAACACCGACCTTTGTCCAGGTGGCGAGGGGTGTGCCATTGGGTGTGAGCAGCAGGAAACTTGAAGCTGATTGAGTTAGATCGACGTAGCCAGTCGCCTTCTCACCTTTGAGTGCCGCTTTACCATCGAGAGCAAAGCAGAAGCCAGTGTAAATGGGGCGCTTGTTGCTATCGATCCAGTTGGTCATCTTGAATTTATCGGCGAGCTCCATAGCAGCGGATTGCAGCGGGACACCAGTGTTAGAATATAGGTAATTGTTGTTATTTAGAACTTGCATCACGACATTATCATCGAAGGCAAGGGTGCGGACAGTAGAGTGCCCTCCTTTATTATCGCCCAGTGTGTTTTCGTCGCGAACCTTGACAACAAGTGCGTAAACGAGTCCCGAAATTTGAGATAGTGACAGGCGCAGACCAGAGCCGAGAGCAAGACCGGTATAATCCGCAAACTGAATATCAGTGTAGGGGATGGCGATGCCAGAGGTCTTAACACGAGTAATGATTTCGCCCATCGTTTCCTCATCGATGTTAACAGCATCCATAATAATACGAGGGGTCGTCATTTCCAGATTCGCAAGAGCAGGTGTAGGTGTGAGAGCCGCACTATCGAAAATCGCAGTGGCATTAGGGTGAGCTAAGGTCTTAATATTTCCGAAAGCAGCCGCAACAGCAAGCGTCGTCTCGCCATCGGTCGAATTGGCAGCAGTAATTGCAGTCGTGTTATTCTGAGCGTAAACGCCAGGAACCGCCGCAGTTTCGAGCAGCGCAGGGGTTTGGAAATATACTTCGACCGCGATTTCGGATGGGAGCGCACCGATGGGCACGCCAGCATCGAGGAAGCTCGGAATTCGCATGGTAAAAATGCCACCGGCTTGGTTGCCGCCCTCCACCTTCGGTCCGAGATGCAGCCCATGCTTGCGCTTCTTTTGGTCGAATTCAGCCGGAGTGTTAGCCAGGAAAGCGTAATCTACCAGTCGCTCAGCGGGAATAATTTGCTCATACGACCCGTATTTAATGCTGACTCGCTGAACAAACGAGCCAGGAAGCCCGCGGACGAATCCAGTATTGAATAGATCAGCCGAGCAGTCAGCCGAGGTCTTGGCGATGGCAGTCAGCGCCTTCGCCGACGGAATGGTAACTTGGAGGCTAATACCATTGCACCAATTGTAGCGAGGGAGATAGAAGACCACACGAGTGGTAGCACCAGTAGAGGAGAACAGATTGCCGGGATCCGCAATTGGAAGCACCTCCACACGAGAAGGCTTGAATTGTTTGTCCACACCTACGATAAATCCGCGATCCAAAAGCATGCTCTTGTAGTCCTCCGGGGTTTCCAGGACGGATTTGAGCGTGAGGCGGCTAAGCGAGGTCGTGGGATCCATATTTCGTTTTTATCTTCCGCTGAGAAATTTATTTTAGAAGAACGGATTATTTTTTACAGCCACCCCGCTCAACGCATTCGTTAAATTGCCGCAATGCGGGTAGTCCTCATATAGCATTTTCGCGAATCCCTTATTAACAATGCGCTGTAAATCGTCGTCGGGCTCATCCACTCCCATAGTAATTTCCAAAATGAATGTGTGCTCACAGCTTCCGAGGAAATACCTATAACCGCTCTCTGTCAGAATTTGAACGGTTAAACTATCAAACGAAAGGCGGGTGTTAAAGTATTTCGTGAAAGCATCCGCCCCATAATTAATTAGCTCAGCATCAGCATAGGCTGTGCCTTTCGAAATCGGGATCTTAGCGAGGAATCCATTAGTAGCCTCGGTGCATGTCGTAAAAAGCGAGCAGTCCGGCTCTGTGATCTTTAAAACTATTGCATTATCCGGTGTATAATCAGGGGCAGTGCCTCCGGCTATGCCTAAGACCAGAGCCGTCGAATTATAATTGCGGAATGCATCACCAGCTGAGTAAACGACACCACTCCCAGCAAAGGCTGTATAGCCCGATCCGTTGTATTGATCTATCACTATATTCTCTCTGATCGATGTAAACCCGAGAAGAGTCATCGTGCGATAGGCGAGCACCTTTCTTTCATTCGCAGTAGACCCAGTGGCATTACTCGGTCCATATTTCGTGAAAGCTATGTAGACATAATCACTCGAATAAAAGCATATAGCATTTAATGTGCTCTCAAAACGACATCTCACCACCGGGTAAAAGGTTCCCCCTGTCGATGCGTAGCTTGGATTAATTTTTGTGTCGATCATATCCTTGATGTAGTTGCCAGTTCCATTTTTCGTTAAGATGTTATCGATTGCAGTGGCAAGGTCGGTTCCAGTCGAGTATGTGCCCGGAGGGATCGTAATTGCTACGTCTCTGTATCGGGTATATCTTCTGAAAGTGTTTAGGTAATCAGGCGGTATATAGTTGCCTTGGTCGCCAGCATCTATGGCTTTGTAAGCGTCATATATTGCAGTTGCCTGTGAATCTCTGATTTCCTGAGTGGCACCATTCAGCTGACCGCTCGAAAATCGGTAAGGAAATGATATGAAAATCGTATTAGCATCATCGGCTTTCGTTTCCCCGATCTCAGTATAGAATTGAGGGCTTGGAACCGTGGGAATCGTGTTGGAAAATTCGATCTGTCGCACAGCGATGCTCTTCACATTGTGGTATTGCTTTGGAAGGGTCACCTTATAGGAATGAGCCGAGCCCTCTGATCGATCACGGCTACTGATGCTGAGATACTCGCGCATTTTATTCTTTATTAATAGGAAATAAAAATGATTCGGAAGCCAGTTAACGATTTCTATAATGGCAAGTTTACGAGGGTCAATGTTAATATCGATTCTATTGAGCGCAGTGCAGGGCACCCGGGAGAATATACAGTAAAGCTTTCTCAGCGACTTCTGAACGTAAAAGGGTGCGCATTGCGAGCGCCGAGCTCCCAAACACGATTTATGCTGTCACCGATAATTCCAGAGGCGTGACCATACAGGGAATGACGAACAGCATCACCTTTTCCCCTTTCCCTGATATTGGGAACTACACCCCCGCGATTTGGGGATATGGTAATAAGAACTTAGGCTACTCGGGCAGCTTTGTCGATGTAAACCCTCTCACAAGCGAAAGCGTCACAGTCTACTACAAGTGGCTCTATAATCCAGCGACTATGAAAATTACGTTTTATTCGAGCATTCCCCTCGCACTGAGCTGTGCACATGACGACTTTGCAAGGTTCCATGGAATGATCAAAGGGGATATGTATCAAACAATTCCAGTTGGTGAGGGTTCAGAGCATCTCACGGTAGACTATTTACCCTCACACCCAGCAATCCAAAATACTCATTTCTACAAGCCTATGAGGGCAAAACAAAATACCCCGCCGGAATATCTGTGCTTCCATTCCCTCTCGAACATGTAGTGACCTTCCCAAATGCGATTAATCTAAATCCGACCCCTATGTTTACCTACAAATTAAAGAGTTTACTCCCTTTTACGACAGGTATATGGTAGCAGCAAAGACAGATGAGGCGGAAATGCAAACCTCGCTAAGATCCCACTAACCAGCCCCTTGGGATCGTTTGTTTACTACCTGACATTCCGCAGAATCGATACTGTGGAGTTCTTTAATTCCCACGATCAGGCTTATGATATAGACACCCTCACAATTAAATGGCTCGATGCCTACAATAATGTAGTCGACTTTAATGGCGTTAATCACAGCTTTATATTAGAGGTGCTATCGGGTTAAAATAATCTTATATTACAAATGAGTATCACGAATCTCCCCTTTATCACTCGGGAAACCTTGTATTTGGATGACGGTTTCGAGCTCAGCAGTAACATTACCGCTTCCAATGTGACCATATCTTCGAACCTTGTGGTAAAAGACTTTCTATTAAATCAGAGTAACCTTGAATATATTGATATCACCAGCAATCTCCCTTTTACCTATGGCACTGATAACTCAGCCCTCGTAATATATCATGGGGGCTCACCTGTTGCATTCTTTGGCAGCAATTTCCCCGCAGTGCGAACCTTTCAGCACGAAATCAATAAAGCCCGCCCATCCCACTGACAGCTGTCGTCGAATGGGATCCTGTTAAATATTCGCAGAGAATCACAAGCAATATCACCCTCACTCGACCGCATTTAATTGATGTCATGGGGGTCGACCTTGTAAAGGAGTTTTATAGCGAACGATTTACCAGAAACGAGCGAGATGTAGCCCAGGATCTCGAAATCTCGGGTTTATCAATTGCTACCGCAGCAAACACGGCAGGGCTCGCTGTTTTAACAGGTGCAATCACCATCACTGATGCGATCATGTATTTATCCCGCGATTTGGTGCCTTTGCTCGATCATCAATTTAATCTCGGGCAATCTAACACTGATGCTGTTAAGAAATGGCTGAATGTGTATGCCTATGATGGGTGGTTTGATGACTTGCACACGACTAACCTTTATAGCACGACCTCAAAAACAAGTAACATAATCTTGCCTTTCAATCACTCACTCCGACCTAATCAGATTCTTACCAATGATAATGCACTGATCAGCTACACCGACTATAATAGTAACCTTTCCCGCTCGGTTTCGCAAACTGAGACCTACACTGTCGAGGGATACCCTCAGCAGCTCGCAAATGGGGTCTATGTCGCTTACGTAGGCAAACCTACATATACATTCACTTGGGATCAGTTGGGTGTCACAGGTTTCGAGACGAATATACCCACTGTTTCATTGGTGGATCACACAACTTATTATAATCCTATCTATAACAATAATGAATCTAATAAAGCATTTATCCAAAATGTCACCTCCACAGGGTTTCAGGTTTCGTTTGTCATTAACGAGACATACAATTTACTTATCATCCGAAACAACTCATTGAGTTCCGAAGCTACTATTAGTTTCACTCTTAACATCAATTATATCACCCCTGAATTCGATAGCAAACCAGAGTGAAGGTTTACCGAGATTTACAAGGTAGCAATATCGTGCCCTTCTCACAGAATTTCGATCTTGGGGCGAATTCTTTAAGGTGGAACACAGTTTATACTTTGAGTGCAAACACCTGTAATATTGTGGTCGCAGGATCATCGGCTACTATTGGAGAATTGACCGCCCCTTTTAGAAAGGAGTTTCTCAAAGAACTGTATATAACGAAGTCTGATTTACCAGATGCTATTTCGTTGGTGCTCTCCCCAACTCCCAGTATATCCTATCACAATGTGAAAGACACCAGTAATGTAGTGCAGAGGGAAGCAAAGTATTCCAGGCATCCGAGATATCAGCAACAACATATAGATACCTTGCAGCGGTTCCAGCGAATTTTAATTTCACATTTGAGACACCATTTGTTTCCCCTCCTACTATTGAAATAACTGACACGAATTTGTATGTGATCAATAATGGGTCGACCACCTCTATTAACAATGCACCAGCCGGCTACTCCCCATTTGTTGCAACTAACATAACAACCACCGGCTTCACACTTGTCGGAAATGCAACAGTGACATATGCTCTTACAGCATATCCTGTTGGGTTGTATTTTGCGAAATTTAATCTTTCAGCGATCCCACCTGTGTCCCTTTCTCCTCCCTTTACTATCAATTGGAAGGCAACAGGAACTATTCCGCGATTTGACCCCGAAGACCGCTTGAAAATAAGGTATCCTCTCGATGTGACCGACCTCCATACTACGAGAATAAATGGGCAGAATTTCGTATTTAATGGAACCAATGCGACTCTGATCAATAACAGTGTCACAAATAATTACTTTTTCGATTCTCGATATATTAATACTTGCAATATTGTCATACAAAACACGTTTGAAAATCGCAGTAAGACCTTAACAGTCACCTTGCCCACTCACTCGAATGTCTCAGATGGATTTCACTATTATCTTTTCAATCGTAATTACACCTCATATATTCCATATCCTTCTGAGACTGTCAACATGAGCTATCCCAGAGTCACCCTAACATCGACCAATGCTGACTTCTTTGGATCCACGGACTTTATGACCTTCTTTGCTTTCACATCCTCTACTGATGGGCTTTTAGTTTATTACACTTTCAGGTATGATGCTGTTTGGACTCAGCTTGACAGCCACCCAAATACAGATGTAATCGAAGTGGGCGATAAGAAATATATAAAAACCGCTTCCCCATGGGTGTGCACTGTCAGGCTCGATGACAGATACACTCCCAACCTAAATAACATTGGAATGCACTCGACTTGCAATATTTATGTGCAAGGTGCAATTTCGGCTACCAAATATTTCGAGGGTGGGAACTGTGATGCAGCCCATAGGTTGCTATCGAGAAATGGGCTCTTTGAGTCATTTAGTGGGACAGCTCTACCGCCATTTATCAGGGACACAGTCTATGATACTACATGCAATATTTGGGTGTGCCGATCTGTGAGCAATCCACCTGTGACAAAGGAATTATATAAATATCTCTCAGATACCTATGGTGCAATTACAGGGTCTTCAACAGGAAATCCAGCAACGGCTCCCATCGTGTTTGCGAATGCATACACAGCGCCAACCTCATTAGCAGGGTCGACGGAACCGCCCCCAGATTCAGATCCTAACTTGCCTCCTGATGAGTCAGACCCACAGACCCCACCTACCACTGATCCTACAACACCTAATAATCCCACAAATCCTACTAATCCAGTCGGAGCACCGGGAACTGATCCAGGAACGTTAGTGCTTATGATTCTCTTACCGATTCTCGGTGCTCTTGGGCTTGTGCTTGCATACAAATTCCGAGCTTTATGTTGTGCTTGCATAGACAGAACCATTGCAGGAGCAGGTAATAAATACTCCACACCAGAGCTTAATGTGACCCAAACAGCCGAAGGAGATGTGGGCTTAGAGGTGAGATCAGCAGAGGGGCATGGTCTAAGTGTTGTGAGGACTGACCGACCACCAGCAAGTAGGGCAGCACCCAAAAAATCACGAGCACAAGAATTGGCAGAGCAAACGATGAACAATGATAGAGACTTTATGGCGGAAATGGCACAGCGAGAAGGAAGAATATATGAACATGTTCCAAACGTTATGTAACAACCTTAATTTTTGTAGTATTCCATAATAGAGTATAATGACTGAACCCATAGTAGAAACGACAATAAAGAATGCGGTATTGGATAATAATTTTTATATAACCCATGCCAATATACCCAGTGAATCCAATGACCTGATAGTAGATCTAAAAGGGTATGTGATGGGAGCTATGGCTTCCAACCTGTGGAATGACATTTTTGGTTACGAGTTTGGTCACATATATGACATAGCAAATGGATTGGCTATGTGGATGCAATGGCGGGAACAGTCTTTCGAAATCTTAATTGCAACTGTGTGGGTGGGTGGATGTTTCAGATCTGTTCAAACGTCGATCCTACTATTGATCCAGCTACTGTGACCTTTGATTGCAATCTATTCGCCCCTAAAACCATTTTCTCCATCACTTGCAACCTTGTATGTTCAGATGTGCCCATTGTAGCACCTGTAATAGGTGCATCCAATATGTATATCCAAAGAAATCCGGTCGTGCATACAGGCGCCGAATTTATATTAGGCGACAACACCCCGATTTGCAGACTCGATCGCGATTTACCTAACAGCCATAATCTCATGTATTTCACCTCTGAAAATCGCCTTTCGGGTGATTTCTCACCAATTGAACTCACCATACCAAAGCAGAAGGTGAGCTACAAAGAACTCACAGATGTTCCTTTAACGTTTCCACCCAGTTCTCACGAGCATTTGTGGGAGCATATCACCAATCGACCATTAACCTTCCCACCTGATCCACACACTCATGATTACTTGTCTCTCAAAGGTGGTGTTATCTCATCTAATCTTACAATTTCATCAAACCTTACAGTTACAAGTAACATTTATGCCAGTAACATTTATGCCAGTAACATTTACAGCAGTAACCTATGGGCAAGTAATATTAATGGAAGTAATGTAATAGTCGATTATCTCACTGTGAAGATTGAAGCAAACCTACCAAATCACCCGACATCGAATGTTGTTTTAGATTGGTTAGCAAAGCAAAAACACACAAAAGCAGATATTACAGATTTTGCCCACACTCACACAAAAGATCAAATAACAGATTTCGCCCACACTCATTTATGGGAGCATATCACAAATCCCCCATCCACCTTCCCACCGGGAAAACACACACATGATTACTCAGAGATTACTAATAGTAACCACAGGCACCCATGGGATGAAATAGATGAGCAGCCAGTTTTTGCGCAATTGAATGCAATCGGAAACGTTTTTAATGGCGTCACACTTTACCAATCGATTAATACACCTGAAAGGCTGTTTTTGAATGATCATTACGTAAATCTCAATGGGACATTCACAGGTGAAACAGGCACACCGATGGTGGGAACTCTTGCAGTAAGATTACCCAGGGATCCAATTGTAAATGGAGTTTATGATGGTGATTTCAATGTAGGAGTAAATGATACTTTCCCCAGTATCTATGTTACGAATTATCACCCGGGTGAAACAGGACAAGTAGAGAATTTCTCGGCAGCAATACAAGTAAATGTAACAGATCAAAGTGCATATGATGGAGCAAGACCTAAGATAGTTTTCACAAGGGAGAAAGTTGTAAACTATCTTCCTGTTGTGGACAACCCACAGATGATCACGGAAAATGCGAGATTGCATGGATAAAAACGACAACAGGTGGCGCCTTAGAAGTCAATCAGAGAATGGCAGCTAAAAACTTACACAATACCACCCTTTCCGGTGTTGTTACAGATGATTACCTCGAAAGCAAAAACTATGTAGATGATACAGAACTTGCAGCAATTCTTGAAGATTATGTAACAGATACCGAATTAACGTCGGCTCTTGGGATTATTTACCCCTTACAGGCGGGACTCTCACAGGTGATGTGCATGCTCCGAATTTCTTTGTGGACACTCCGAATGATCAGTCATTCCCTGTTGTCCACCTTGGTGCTGAATATGTATTAGATCCAAACACTCCATTTAGTCGACTTGAATTACCCAATGTTCACAGGCATTTTTGGGAGCATATCATCAATCCCCATCGACCTATCCACCTGATTCACACGATCATGATTATTTACCACTAACAGGTGGAACTGTTGCAGGTGATGTGCATGCTTCTAATTTCTTTGTTACTACTCCGAATGATCAAACATTTCCTGTTGTCCACCTTGGTGCTGAATATGTATTAGATCCAAACACTCCAATTAGTCGCATTGAATTACCCAATGTTCACAATGTTCGACCATTAACCTTCGCACCTGATCTACACACTCACACAAAGTCAGAGATTACAGATTTTTCACACACTCACACAAAGTCAGAAATAACAGATTTTGCCCATACCCACACAAAGTCTCAAATTACAGACTTCCCGACATTTGCGACTGTGGCAACAACTGGAAACTATGATGATCTGATAAATACACCAACATACACTTCACCAACTGATTTTGACGCTACAAGTGGTATTTCCACAGACCGCACAGGAGATTGGAGAGATTATGTTGGGCAACCACTTGTAGGTGACACAAGCACTTGGGCAAACACATGGATTGATGGTGATGATGATTGTAGTAGCTGTAAGATGTATTGGACTGTTCCAACAGACATGAAATCATGTTATATCTATTATACGTGTCAGTATAACAGTAGATACTTTGATGTTGTTGGAATTGAACCATCAAACAATACTTATACTCGTTTACGAGTAAATGCCTATGCTCCTGGAATTAATCCTGTGAGAGATTTTAAACAGTTTGTTGCAATAAATTGTGAAGGACTTGTTAAAGTTGGTGTTCATGGACAAATAGGAAGAATTTATCTTCCAGGTCCGATTACTGTTGGTTGGAGCAAAAACCCCGCTATATCGTCACACAGTGGTTTCCTCCATTGGAATAATATATACGGGAAGCCAACAGCTTCTACGACTGTCGGTCCTCACTCTCATTTTAAAGCAGATATCACAGATTTCGCACATAGTCACACAAAGGCAAATATAACAGACTTCGCCCATACTCACACAAAATCGGAAATCACGGATTTCCCAACCTTAGACCCATTTGTAGCAAATACAATTACAGCCAATAACACCATGTATGTGGGATCCGGTCAAATTTACCAACCGAATGCGCCACTTTATTTGGAACAATGGTTCTTCCACAATTCCACAAATATATACGATAAAACGTTATTATGTCGGGGAAATGCTTACGCAAGAGCATATTATGCAATGGATGAAACAGATAATACAAAGATCGCAAAACTTGTTTCAGAACAGCGTGTCAATAAAGACCAGTATATACAAACAGGGAAATTCTCAAAATCTTTGACAATCACAGGTCCGGGTCATTGGGATTTCCACAGGTTGTCACATTCCCGAAAGCATTTGCGGAAGCCCCAGAAGTGGTTCTCAATCTGATACAAGGATATAATGGTGGTTCATATGTATTGGTATATGGTGTCACAAGTTCCACAACAACAACATTTACTATTCATGCAACAATTTCGGCAGAACATGCATTCAATGAAAGCATTGGACTTTTCCACTATCAAATGAGTTATATAGCAACAGGGAAGATGGTAGCATAATATTCTCACGTAATAATAATAATATTCTCACGTAATAATAAAGAACAATCAAAAGATGTCGACAGTATTCACGCCTGTCTTCTCCCTGAGCGCCTCAGCTGTCCACAACGTGCAACACACTATATATGATCTAAGCGAGTCATTCCCTTCGACTGAGACAGCGAAAACCGATTCTTTCAATGAAACCTCCATTCTTAGAGTCAAAGAACTCAGAGCTGACAAGGCTGGTGGAATCGTTAAAGCTACTGAACTGATCGTATCTAATCGACCCGCAATCTCTTCGGGGCTGGTCACCAAAGAAAATCTATATGAAGGTCAACAGGATTCCAAAACGGCTTTCAATCCGGCTAATAGGAATTCCGCGGCTTTTCAAGTTATTAGTGGTGGTGCCTGGATCGGGACTGGACTTGGAGTGAATGGGAATGCAACAGTGAGCGGGAATGCAACAGTTACTGGAAGCCTTACAGCTGGATCATTTGGGACAGTTAAAACGACGACTATTGATTCTGGGGCAAATACAGAGTTGGTGATCAAGCGAAATAATGAGAATATCGCTTCTACTTTCACAGCATCACACACTAATGCAACAGGTGGGGCAGTTGCAGGAACTTATAGCTGGAAAGGTCTCACTATTAATGGGACTAATTCCTATCTTGCACTTCCTAATCATCCCCGGTTTTGTGTTGGTGTTTCTGGAACTGTAACTGGTGCGGCTTATATTGGAGCCTATGGGCATACATTTCTAAACCATGGAAATCACGTAAATGTTTCCACAGGTTACTTCACAGCTCCTGTGTCAGGTCATTACAGATTCGTGTTCACTGGCGTAACAAGTCTAAATAATGTTGATACATATGTAGCATTTAGAGTCAATGATGGGCCTCCTAATGGTAAAAATCTCGATGGTTATACATCAGCGTTAGGAACGAACTATCATAGAACTATATGCTTGAATGTCATTGTAGCAATGTATGCTGGTGACACAGGAAGGTTATATGTTGGAGGAACAATTATGGGAGCTGTTGGAACAGCAAATTGTCAATGGTCGGGTGAATTAATTTCTGCTTCGTAAGTAAAAGAATGTCGAACATCTACCAAGTGGTTCTAACTGATACTGAAAAACTGGGAATGGAATACTGTGCCTACTCTGTTCAGGATTGGATCGATAATGCGGCTCATAATAGGGCGAGAATCGCGATTGATGAGATTGTGGACAAAGAAGTTAAATCGTGTATTGGTGCTGGAATTCCGATTCCACTCACAAAGGAAGCGATTGTAGAGCAAGCGTTTAATCGGGGGACTGTTCGAAAGGCAAGCGAAATTCCTGTGAGTGCTCCTATGTGAAGAATTCGAAGAATGAGAGATGGGTTTATTGTTATTTTTCATAGATCATGCATAAGAAAGGCATGTATCTTGCATAGTGGGCGGGGCTTTTCAATCCTGAGACTGATAACAATCATAAAACAAGGTGTTACAAGTGAATTTATAGATTCTCAGTAAGGTGTTACAGGTGTTACAGGTCTATCCCAAAGTTTCCTGTCCCCCACCCCCTCCTAGGGCAAAGTTTGGGATGAACCTGTAACACCTGTAACACTGACCTATTTCAGTAAGAACCTATTAAAACAACAAAATATCAGTCTTAATATATCATAGTAATATCATTAGTAATTCTTTTTGTATTATAACGATCAATTTCATATCGTTTTCAGTGCGAAACTATTCACTATCACATACTCTCGATGCGCGCGAAATGTTTTATGCAGCACACGATAATTGTTTACGTTGTTACAGGTGTTACAGGTCTTGCCCAAACTCGGGAACCAAGACCCCACTCCTAGGGCGGACTTTGGGATAAACCTGTAACACCTGTAACACTGAATAAGACCAATTAAAAAACAAAAGAATCAATCATAATATATCATAGGTCTACTTTGTTTTATAGAGAGCCGCATACAGAACGTTCCATGCAGCTCATGGTAGTTGTTTTTGATGAAACGGCGCGTGATAGTCGTTTATGCATTGAAAATTCAGAACAACACACATATACAACGCCCGGCTTTTAGACTGAGGCAAGTTATAATTAAACTAAGTTGAGTCACACCTATACTATAATGAAACTCACGATATATATAAGTCTACTCATCGAGAATATAGCTAAACTTCACATAAACTATACATATTTCACATATTTTATTAAAAAGAAGCTATAACTCACGATAAAATAAATACATATCACCGATAAAATACACACATATTCACGATAGATATATTATAAATACAGGTTATATACTAACGATATCAATTTAAATTAGCCGAGGTCTAAAAGCCGGGCGTTGTATATGTGTAAGGATTCCGCGCGAGGCAAGGACGCCCCTTCGCCTTTCATCCTTAAGGAGGAGTTCCGTGGCACGACAGGCGTGGTTTTCGCGGTGCGCGCATGTGCTCCCTTTGAATCAGGCTTTTAAATATATCACATAATATATGTAATATAAATACTCTAATTCACGAAAACATGGGCATGCTCTGACGTAATCCCTGCACGCAGTCAAGCTTCCCAGCACTGGATTCGCTTATTCACGAGGTGCGTGAGTATGCGCAACACTGCACTTAATTACATATATAAGCTTTGTCGCACGCGTACGTGCGCAGGTGACGAAGTGCACAGAGGCGCGCGTCTCGAATGGGGCTTTCGATGCTGCCATGCGGCTTGCAGAGAAGCGCATCCGCGAGGCGCTGTCGTGCGCACGCATTCGCGCGATCGATTTTAAAAATTTGCCACGTGCTCTTATGACCTCATGCGCAGTGCTGAGCAGGCGGAAAAGCTGCTGGCTACGCTAGACATCGACGCGAAGAAACGCCCCGCGGAAGGCTACACGTTCGACAAGAAGCTTTTGATGCGCGTGCTGGTCCTCGCAAACCAGCAACTGGCGCAGCTCATTCATGCCCATGGGTGCGAATTCGAATTCGAATTCGAACTTGTTGATTATACATATATATTATATGCGAGACCTTCCGCGTATCTGATCATAATATTTTAATATTCGGGTTCCAGACCGAACTCCTTCCTCAACACCGCATGCGCCGGCACGACCGCAGCGATCACTCTCGCCGAGGGTAGGCGACTGACGATAAATAAATTAAACGGCAATATATGTATATATTGTACTCACGATATCGATCATGATCATGATTATATATATATATGGCTGAGACGTTCGTACTTCGTCAGATTGGATTCGCACGAAGCGATGTGAGCGGGTCATCGTTATCAGCGGCGACAACCCAACGACACGCAACACACTCCCGTACATTGGAACGGGTTTCCTGGCGCTCGGCGCCGCCTCGACGGCTCCCGATGTCGATTCTGCATGCGCGCCATTCGACGCGCGTCGCTCCGGTGCGCTCACGTATATACGTACGCGTGGCGGCATGATCGCGATGGCTAGCACTGATGCCAGATGTTCTCATCTACTTATAAATAACTTGAAAGTTATGGCCGATGGTTGACGCATGCGCAGGGATGGTTCTCGGCTCGGGCGCCTGCGCCCTTGTGCTTGAGACGGCGGAGGCTGCGGCGCAGCGAAAGGCGGCACCCGTCTGCCGTCTCATTGGCTCCCACATCGCCAACTCGGGCTTCCACGCGACGTCGATGGACGGGGCGCACATCGCCCGCGAGCTCAACGCGTTCCTCGACCGCGTGGAGCACATGCACGGCATCACGCGCAAGCAGCTGATCGACGGCGGCCTCGTCTACTTCGCCCACGAGTCCTTCACGCACGTCAACGGCGGCTGCTCCAAGAACGAGGTCGACGCGCTGCGCACCGCGTTCGGCGAGGAGAGCGTCAAGAGCATCACCCTCGCCTCCGCCAAGAGCCTCGTCGCGCACGCCATGGCCGTCGGCTACGAAGGTTCGCTGGCGCTCGCCGTTTTCGAATCGCGAGGAATTCGAAGGCAATATATATATTGATATTATAATTATATTAACGGCTCACTGACCGATGCCTCGCGCCCGCAGACGTGCTCGCCGCAAGCACGCTGCAGCGGGGCGAGCTCCCGCCGGCTGCGCACCACCACGTGCCGGACGAGCGCCTCGGGGCGGTGCGGGTCAGCACCGGCGGCAAGACGGACGCGAAGTTCGTCCTCCGCTTCGCTGCTGGCTTCGGCTCGCACCTCGTCTACGCCCTCTACGGCATGCCGACGGAGACGAGCGTCAAGGGCGCCCAGGATGTTCAGCGCAAGCAGCTGCAGTAGTCATTTGAGCAGTGACGTTATAGTTCGAAAACACGCCATTGTGATTCGATGATCTAGCTACAGCTTCAAATTTTCGTTCCAATTTACAGCATATATGCATATATTTTTTTTAGGCTTCAATGCAGATATATATATATCGATCATCGGATCTTCAATCTATAGCGCTAGCTAGAGCTCAGTCGGCGTTTTGTTTTCGGACGCTCATGATATCCTGATCATGGTATCGATTTTATATATAATTAGACATCATTCAGCCAGCTGCAGTCAATTTTTTTGTTTATTGAATTACCATCCACAGCCTCTATAGCTAGTCCACTTCGAATTCAGCACTGCGAGGGCGTGTACAGACAAGGTAGGGCATGAACGATCGGAATTGCATGCATGGAATGCATGAAATTCGAAATGACAAGTGTGAGTAACAACCGCACGGCTAGAGCGGGGCTTCTTCTTTTTGCGGCAAGATTTAACAATTGCAAGCTCTTAGCAGCGCGCGGATGAATAGTCTTCATGATCATCATGATCATGAGCTCCAGGTTCTTCGAATTCGAATTCGCAACTCCAGCCTGGACTCCATGCCAGGCTGCACCCAAGCCGCTGAGCTAATTCACCAAAAAAACGCCTGATTCCAATAGTAATCAGGCTGCCAGGCTGAGCCAGGCTGAGTCAAGCCTAGCTGTTTCGAATTCCGCCTGATTTAACTAGGTCTTCGACTCGCACCATCCCCCTCAGGGCCCCCCGGGGCCTGCTCGTCTCAGGATGTGCCACGGTGCAAGGTGGGGTCTAAATGTAAAGCCTGGCAGACTCTGAAAGACAGCATCTGAAGGTAGCAGCTGAGCGTTCGCTAGGTGTAGGGCTGGGCCGCCCGGCGGCGAGCCGCGCCGCCGCCCGCCGCGCCGCCCGCGGCCGCATCCCCGCGGCCGCCCGGCCGCGAGCCTCGGAGCCGCGCCGCCGCCCGCCTCGCCTCCGCCCCACCCGGCGAGCCGCGCCGGCGCCGCCCACGCCTCCACTCCGTCCCGCCGCGGCGCCGTCGCCCGCCGCGCCGCCGCCCGCCGCGCCTCCGCCCCGTCCGACGGTCCCGCGAGCCGTGCCGCCGCCCGCCTCGCCTCCGCCCCCGCCGGCGAGCCGCGCCGCCGCCCGCCCGCCTGTTGCCCACGCCCCGCCCTTCGGCGAGCCGCCTGCGCATGCGGCCTACCGCGCTCTGCCCGCCCGGCGAGCCACGCAGCTGCCCGCTGCGCGCCCCGCCCCATCAAGCGAGCTCGAGCGCTAGCCGCGCAGCGTCAGCCGCCCCCGGCGCCTCCGCCCCACCCGCGGCCGGCGAGCCGCGCCGGCGCCGCCGGGGCGCGCGCCGCGCGCGCCCATGGCCACGCTTCCACTCCGTCCCGCCGCGGCGCGAGCCGCGCCGCCGCCCGCCGCGCGCGCCTCCGCCCCTGCCGGCGAGCCGCGCCGTCGCCCGCCGCGCCGCCGCCCGGCCCGCCGCGCCTCTGCACCGCCTGGACAGCCGCGCCGCCGCCCGCCTGCCGCCTGCGCCTCGCCTGGAGAGCCGCGCCGCCGCCCGCCGCGCCTCCGGCGCACCGTTTGCAGTTGTGGCCGACTGCATGGCATACGTCATGACCGCCCATCGCCCGGCGCTGCGGCATCGATTGCGCGGCGGCAAACAGGCTCCCCCCCCCCCCCCCCCCCCTTTCTAGTGGGTCTTACCCCCAACCGGACCTGGGACCTGGGTCTGAAGTGATTGAAGCGCGGCAGCGGCCGAGTATTGCTTGCTGATGCCGGGCGACGGTTGCGGTTCGGCCGTCGACTCAGCTCCGTCGGCGTCGTCGGCGGCGCCCGGGAGCCAACCGTGCCCGCCAGCGGGGGACGCCGGAGCCAGCGTGGCGGCGGCGGCGGCTGTTTTCGGGTCCCTTTCCATCAGCGACGATGCCTCGTACGCGGGGAAGCTCGCCCGCTTCGAGCTCTGGCTGAAGGAGAACGGCGTCGACTACCTGACGGCCGGCGTCGAGCCGCACGTCTATCCGGGGATGGGTATGGGCTTGCGCGCGACGAGGCCGATCGCGGTGCGGTCGGCGGCCCGGGGGGGGCGCGCAGCAGCTGCGCTCGCGCCCGTAACGCCGGCGCCCGGCCGCAGAAAGACGAGCTGCTGTCGGTGATCCCTTCGAAGCTCTTCATTCGAGACCGCCCCGACGCGTGCGTTGCGCTCCTCGCCGCCGGCGCCCGCACGCGCGCCGGGCGCCCGCGCCGACGGCGGCCGGGCCCGGCCGCCCCGCTCGCAGCCCGCCGGCGAGCACCCTCGACGCCGGGCGCCGCCTAGCGCTCCTTGTCCTCAGGGAGGACGCCAACCCCGAGTCCTTCTGGCGGCCGTACCTCGGTGCGCGGATCCCGGCGCGGGCTGGCGGCGCCGTCGCTCTCTTCTTTCCCCCTCTCTCTGACAGCGCGGCGCGCGGCGGCGCCCTCGCCCGCAGACCTCCTGCCGCGCTCCTACACCCTGCCCGTCTTCTTCAGCGATGAGGACATCGAGCTGCTCGTGTGCCCCCTCCGGCAGGGTACCCCCCCCTCCCGCCTTCCCCCTTCCTCCGTCGAGCCTGGCGCCCGGCCCCGCAGCTGCCACGCGCAAATCGCGGGATATGCTTCTGAAAGTGTACGAAGAGGCGAAGGCCGAGCTCGAGGTACCCCCCGGCACACACGGCCGCGCATACCCCCCTCTGAGGCTGCCATCCCCTGGCAGACGCTTCCCCCCTCCCACAGCACCTTCGACGCGTTCAAGTGGGCCTTGTGCGTACCCCAGCCCTTGGGGGGGGGGGGTACGCGTCCCGCGTCGTGACGGCGCCCCCCCAGGGCCACCGTCTGGTGCAGGCAGGTCGCCTTGCACGGCGCTGCGCGGCGGATCCGCGACAACGCCGAGGCGCGCGACCCGGCGTCGGCCGAGGCGCCCGGGCCGGAGGAGAAGGAGAAGCAGCCTGCCGTCGAGTCCTGCGCGCTGGTACCCCTTTTCGACTTCTGCAACCACCACCCCACCGACGAGAACCTGTACGCCGCCCTCCCCCTCTCCTCCCCCTCCCCTCGCCTTCTGACACCGTTCCCAGCTTCGCCTTCGACGCCGAGAAGGACCACTTCTTCGTCCGGGCGAGCCGCGACATCGCCCAGGGGGACCAGGTCTTCATCCGGTGCGCGCGCGCCGCCGCGGCCCCGCCCTCCAGCCTAAACGGCGACTGTTCTTGGAACGGCGGCGTCAAAATTTCTTGACCGCCTTGCGCGGGGGCGCAGGTACGTGCCATCGCTGGACAACTGGCAGCTCCTCAAGAGCTACGGCTTCGTCATCCCCGACAGCCCCTCCGACCGCGTCAAGGTCAGATCAGACCCGATCGATCCGATCCGATCCGATCCGATCCGATCCGATCCGATCCGATCCGATCTGATCTGAGCGGATCTGAGCCGACCCGGGGGGCAGGTGAAGGCGGAGGAGGCGCTGCTGGAGCCGATGCGGCGGGAGCTGGGCCTGGGCGAGGATGACCGCGCGCGGCGCGAGGCGCTCCTGAGGGACAAGGGCCTCCTCAAGTGAGCGCTCTTCCCCACCTCCCCCCGTCCTGGCTTGTGCGTGGCGAGCGAGCGAGCGCGCGCGCGCGCAGGGGCCTCGCGATCGGCGGGGATGGCGCGGCCAACTTCAGGCTCAAGCGGTGCGCGCGGCCGCGCCGCCCGGGCGCAGACACGCCTTCTGACGCCGCGCGTGCAGGGCGCTCTGCGTCGTGAGCCTGCGCCGGCAGGTGCGCGCAGCGCCCCTTCTGTCCCTAGAGCTCCCGTCTCTGCTCTGCTCTGCTCGGGGCGGCTCTTGAGGGGGCGGGGCGTGGGGCAGGAGGGGGAGGGCGAGGAGGTGTGGGCGGCGCGGCTGCGCCTCGTGGCGGAGGGGAAGATGGGCGTCAAGCCGGACGTTGCCCAGGTCCGTGCTTATATCATTTAAATTTAGAGGCTCTGAAGCTTAAAGCTTCAAGCTTATAGGCCGCGCGCGGTGGCCCGTCGCGCCTCGCCGAGTCGCGCGCGCGCGCCCGGCGACAAGCCCGTTGAAATAGAGAGCAAGCTTTTCGTTACCTTCGACTATAAAGGGATATATTTCATGAATTCGAAGTTACATTACAATCCCGTGCAAATAAAGCGTAGGAGCCGCATGTCTAGCGCCCCGCCCCGCGCCCCGCGGCCCGTCCCGCCCGGCAGCTTCGCTGATGGCGAGTCGCGCGCCCGGCCGGCAGCGGGCGGCGGTGCTCCTCGCGCGCCTCGTCAAGGGCGCCCATGCGCGCCTCCCGGCTCCGAGGCGGTGCGCCCGCCCCGCCCGCCCCGCCCGCCCGGCCGCCCCCCGCCCGCTGTCGCTGCGGCCGCCCACAAAGACGGCGTCGCCCCGGCCCGCCCCCCGCCCTGCCGCTCTAGCCCGTAAGGGACGAACGATAGAAACAAGAGGAAAGGTTGTGCTCTGCGCCCCAGGGATGATCGGAAGGGGACACCGCTCGATTCTTCGAGCTCGCCTAGTGCTCTGCCTCACCACTCTCACCTCGACCTGAAGACGATGTCGCCCCGGCCCGTCCCCTCCCTTCCCCCCGCAGGAGGACCGGCGGCTGCTGGCGGACGAGGGGGGCCCCTGCGCGGCGCGGCGGGCGGCGCGCGCCGCCGTCGAGTGGCGCCTCGAGCAGCGGAGGCTCCTCCAGGTCCGCCTCCCCGCCCCACTCTCCGCTCCAGATGCGTGCTTACGATAGCCCCGCGCGCTCCGCAGCGGATCGTCGCGCGGCGGCAGGCCGCGGCAGCGGCTGCAGCGGCGGCGAAGGCGTCGGCGGCCGCGGGGGCGGCCGCGAGCGCGGCGGGCGCCACGGCGGATTCAAAGGACGCGAGAGCATCCTAGCAGCAGTGAAGCGGTGGGCAAGTCTGGAGAGAGCTCGAGTTTTCATCTAGATCTATAGCTAGGCGCTTTCCCAACACATCGAGGTCTTTGAGTTTCGAAACACATGAGCGTCAAGCTTGGAAGGCCCTTTAGGGGAGCCGGACTCCGGGATCTTTTTCCAGACTCGTCTGGCGACAAGCGCTAGCTGCTGTGCTCAGGCGAGCATTCCAGTGACGAGGCATTGCGACACCAGCCGCGGCCGCCCTTTTTGCAGGAGAGAAAGGCGCATACATGACATCAAATTTCACTAGTATGCATATGAGATTATGTAACACGAATGACCAAAACCAGAGCTCGAGAAATATTCCAGCTGACTGTTCCACGCGACGCGATCCCGGGGAGGGCTTACAGGAAGGGTCCGCACGACGTGCACGAGAAAAGCCCCCTGCGACGCGCGGGTGAGGCCCGGCCCGGCCCGGGGAGACGGAGCGGGGGGGTACAGGGCCCCGCGGACCTTCCCTCTTCGGTGGGGAGGGGCTCTGGCCCAGCGCCCCCCGCGGCCGACGCCGCCAGGGCCTGCCGAGCGGACTCTCATCTCATCGAGGAACCGAAGGCAGCGGGGGTACAGGGGTTCGACGGACCTTGCCGGGGTACAGGCGGGCGCGGCACTCGCCGATGGCCATGTTGAGCTGCCGTACCCGGGGCGACTGGGGGGGGAAGTAGGCCTGCGAAAGGGGGCGGGCGGGAGAGTTGTGGGCGGGCGGGGAGCGGACAGGGGAGGGGGGGAGGAGGAAGGGGGTACCGGAAACCGCCTGTAGAGGGCGCGGGCGGCGCGCTCGAGCGACTCGAGGGCCCGCCGGTGGGCCCCGGCCGCCATCTCCGCCAGCCCCGCCTGCGCCCGCGGGGATCAAATTCGAGATCAAATTCAAATTTGATCGCCCGGCGGCTGACCTGGTACAGCGAGTGCCCCTCTATGAGCGGCGCCGCCCGCTGCGTCTCCGACCCCAGCAGCTGCCCGCGGGATCAGGGTCTCCCCTTCGGGGTACCCGCTTTGCGGAGGGGGGTACGGCGGCGCACGAAGAGGACGCGGACGACGTTCTGGACCGTCTCGACGACGGGGCCTCTGCTCCCGCCGGGGCAGTTTTAGGCGCGGGGCGGGGCGGGGCGGGGCGGGGCGGCGCACGGGGGCGGGGGCTCCGGACTCGCGGAATCCGAGCCCGCGATCGCGGCCGGTGTCGCCGGGTTGGGGCCCTTGGGGGTGACCCCGCCCCCCGGGGCGCTCCCGACGTTCCCGCGCTGCGAAAAACGCTCACCCACAACCTCTACCCCTTTCCGAGCGCCCGCCGGGCCCCGCCCCGCTTCGAACCCCCCTCCCGCGCCCCGCGAAGCGCACCGCGCGGCGGGTGGCTGCGAAGGTCGAGTCGGCGTCCGGCGCGCTCGGGAGGGCCGACTCCGCCAGCAGCGCGTACCCCCGCTTCGCGTGCTGCCGGCCACGTCGGCGGCGGCCGACGGCAGGCGGGGCGGAGGGTCCGGGGGGTACGGGATCGGACCCGGTAAGCGGCGGGCAGGTCGAGGCGCTGGAGTGAGATCGCCATGAGCGACTGCGGAGAAATGCATTAGCCGAAAGAAAGAAAGAGGGGGGAAGTGGGTGTGCGCGCCTGGTGGAGCTGCCAGGCGTGCGTTCGGTACCCTGGCGACAGAGGCGCGACGAGCCCAAGGGCCTGGAACCCGTACCCGTTTCACGGGACCAGGCGGGGGGTACGAAGAAGCGGGTTTGGGGTACCTCGGTGAGGAGGTTTGCGGCCTCGGTCAGCTGTCCCCGCAGCTGGTGCCGGGCGGCTGGGGGGGGACATCAACGTCAGAAGGGTCGAGGGAGAGGGGAAGAGGGCGGCGGAGGGTACCGAGGGTCTGGAGGGCCAGCGACTGGCCGTACCGGTCTTCATCGGACTCTTCGAACCTGAGGGGGGTAGTTAATCGTTAGTCGAAGGGGACGGGGTGAGGTGGAGGGGGGGTAGGGGCACCAGTAGAGGCGGTCGCAGAGCTGGGCACCGAGGTCCGCCCTCGCCGGCATCCGAACTGCGGCCGAGTCGGGCTCCTAGGAGTCGCGGGGGGGGGGGAAGCGGGAGGGGGGTACGGAGGAGGTCGACGAGGGGCTGGAGGACGGCGGCCTCGCGGCGGGAGGGGGCGAGCCCCGCGCGCATGAGCGCCGCCCACGCTTCGAAGTACCCCGCCGCCGCCGCCTCCCCGTCCCCGATCTGGGGTAGCGGAGCGGGCTCGAGGGGGCTACGGAATGAAGGGGGAAGGGGGTACTGGCGGACCTGCTCCAGGGCGCGGGCGCGGGCCGCCGCCGTCCTCGCGAAGAGCGCGGGGTCCGCGTCCTGCGCACCCCCCCCTGGTCGGCCCGAGCCGGCTGGCGGGGTTTGAGGGGTACAGCATCGCCGCGTACGGGACCGGACTCTTCGACGTACGGAGCCAGTACCCTCTCGACCTTCTCTAGGAGCTGTACCCCCGCAACCCGATCAGCGCCCGACGGGGGAAGGAGAGAGGGTGGTACGGGGCGCGCCGTAAGAACGTAGTCCCTGTTAACCGGCAGCAACGTCCAGTCCGCTCCCGGATCCTGCGCGCCGGGATTCGATCCAGATGCGGGTGGGGGGTACGCATCCACGGCCGGCGCGCGTCTCCATACCCATCCGCAGACGATCTGCAGTAGCCCCCACGCGTGCTCCGCCAGCAGGACGGCATCCTCCCTGTACCCCCACGACCTCAACATCAAACTGAATAGAGCGGGGACACAGCGCACTTCGTTAGCTCGTCGGGGACGCGCAGGATGTGGAGCCGCCACGTGTCGAGCACCATGTCCATCTGCGGGGGAGGAAGCGTTCGGACCGGGGTACGCGGTTTCTCGTCCGGAAGGGGTACGCGAAGAGCCGCGCACGAGCTCCTGGGAGCCGGAGAGGCGGAGGTCCTCGAGGGCCCTCCGCGCCTCCAGCGTCCCTGCGAACGAAGGAGAGGGGGGGGGGAAGAGTCGGAAGGGGGGAGGAGAGGGCGCTTAAGCCCTTCACGCTCGCCCAGCCTCCCCTCTAAATCTGTCCCCGCCTAGCCCTGCGGGGGAGAGAGCGGGGGGTACCGTCGCGGGTGCGGAAGAGGTCGGTGTCGAGGACCTCGGCTCCCGCCAGCGCCTACCCCCGCGCCCCTCAGCACGGCGGGGCCGGGCCCGGGGGCGGGGGGCGGCGCACCCAGGCGAGGCCGCGGAGGCCGCTCTGAAGGCGGGCCCACTGCTCCGCCCGCCCCGCCCGGCACCCCGCAATGTCCTGGCAAGGCGGCAGGGTCAACGAAGAACACCAAAAGAGGAAGGGGCGGGGGCGGTGCGGCGCACGTCGGCGGAGGCGGGGTGCGAGAGCCCCGCGGCCTTGGCCGCCGCCGTCGCCGCCGCCTCCGCCGCGTACACGCCCGCCTGGGGTACAGGTGAGGGGAGGTGGGGGGGAGGAAGAAGGACGGGGAGGGGGTACCAGGGCGACGTCGCGGGCCTCGGCGTCGGCGTGCCGGTAGGAGGGGCCCTGCGAGCGCTGAGGCGGGGGTACTACAGGGGCGGAGGGGGTGCGGGGGCGCACCAGGCGGGGCGGGGGGCGCGGGGCGGGTGCGTCTGGTGTCTTCGTTGATGACGTCGCCCCTCCGGCAGCGGAGGAGGCGGAGGAGGCGGCGGCGGAGGCGGAGGCGGGGGCGGAGGCTGAGGCGGAGGCGGCGAGGGCGGGTCCCACTATCTCGGAGCTCTCTATGGAGAGGGCCGCTACAGCGGCCACGAACGCCGCGGCCGCCTCCTCCGCGGCTTCGGCGGACTCCGAGGGGACCTCCGGGATCGAGGGCAGGCGGAGGGCGCCCCCGGGCGGCCTGCGGGGCGGCCTTAGGGCCGGCGGGCGAAGAGGCGCGGGCGCGCCGAGGGGGGGCCCTACGCACGAGTGGCGACTGCCGCCGGGCACGGGCGGGGGGGAGGATGACGGGGGCGGGCGGAGGGGCGGGGCCAGGGGCGGAATGGAGCTCGGAGCCTCGGCGGTGATCGAGGAGCCGAGGAGCGCGGCGGGAGGCTGGGCGGGGGGCAGGAGCGGGGCGGGCGGCTGGAGCGGCGCCGGGGGGAGAATTAGATCCAGGGAAGAAGCGACGGTCGGGTCGAGATTCAGAGCTGCGGCCGGCGCGGCCGCAGTGGAAGGGGGGGCGAGCGGAGCGTCCCAGCCGACGGGCGCCAGCGGGGCGGGGCGGGGTACAGCCCAACCCGGCAGGGAGGGTAGAGGCGACTCGCGCGAGTCCGCGGGGTCCCAGGAGGCGCGAACCGAGGGCGGGCCACCCGGAAGGGCGTACCCCTCCGCCCCGTCCGCCGTACCCCCGTCCAGGCGTTTCCGCGCCCGATGGCGCGACGGTCCAACGCTCGAGACGTGAGTCATCGTTCTGCATATACGTGAATCAGTGGAAAACAAGGGAAGAACTCGAGAGGAGCGGGGGGTACCGCAATACGATCCCGACAATGGCGGGGCCGCCGCCCGCGGTCTCAACAACGAGCCTGCGGCGACAAGTCGGCTCGAGGCGGAAACGGCGCCCGCGGGATTTGAGACTGGACCCACCTGAAAGAGCGGTTCGCGTGCCACTGGGACGAAGCGGCTGCGCGGGGGGGAGAAGGGGGGAGAAAAGGGCGGGGAGGGGGGGGGGGATAAGCAGGGCGCGGGGGTCGGGTCAGGGGGTATGCGCACCAATTCCGAAGGACTCGCTGATCCCGTCGTGCCCAATGCACAGGGGTACGACCTGCAGCAGCGAAGTGGGCTCGAGCAGGCGGACGGGGGCGGGGGGAGGGTACGGGGTACCGGCGCGCTCTCGCCGTCCTCGCTCCCCGGGGTACCGTCATCGGCCTCGAAGGAGAGGAGGGCGCCCCAGTGGTCGTCGGGCCCGGGTACCTCGCTCCCGTCGTCTGCGGGGCGGGCGTGAGAGGAGAGGCGGGCGCGGGGCGGCGCGGAGCGGGCGGGGCGGGGCGGGGCGGGCCGGCGAAGGTGAGGCGGAGCTGCAGGTGCATCCCGCGCCATCGCGGCAGGTCCTCATCGTCCCTCACGCGCAGGCGGTACCGCCTGCGCGCCGGGGCCGGACTGCTTCAGCGCCCCGCGCGCGGCGCGGCGGGCGGCGGGGGCGGGGCGCGCCGCCCGACGATGAGGAAGTAGTCGATGCCCGCGGAGAATGCGGACTCGACCGCCTCCAGAACGCACTCGCCGGCGCGCCGCCTCCGGTGCCGCTCCTGGAGCAGGACGAAGGGCGAGGATTTCCTCTCCCGCTCCTCCAGCGCGGACCACGCGAGCGAGAGCGCAGCTTCGGCGGCCGCGTCGCCCCCGCCGGCCTCCATCGGCCGAGCCGCGCTTAGCTCGCAGTGCTCGGGCCGCCGCGATGCCACGAAGTCGCGCGAGCCTAGATACCAGATGAAAGCTTCGCCATGCTCGCAACGCTGCAGCCGGCTTCGTCGGAAACGCTCTGCACCCGCGCGTCGTAGGCGCGCGCGATTCTCAGGGAGCGCGGTCGGGCCACGCGGCTCGGATCCGGGTTCTGGCGCCCGCGAGACTGCAGGCCGGCTGCTCAGACAGCCGGAATCTGGGAGCGACCTTCGCACAAAAGTACTCGAGCCACCTCTCTGACCCGTTGCGAGCCATACCCCCCCATGCTGGCACGGGCCTCGCTGGCCGGCCTCCGGGCGGTCGGCCGCGCCGCGCCGCGCGTCCGGCAGCCGCATTGGGCGGGTCTGAGCTTGATCCGTGCGCCGGCGCGGCCAGCAGCGCCGAAGGCCCTCGCGGCGGCGTGGCCGGCGCCGCGATCACTCCCGGGCGCTTTGTATAGGACCGCTCCGACGCTGGGAGGCTTCGGGCTGCCGCCTCCGGACCCGCGCGAAGCAAACTGCGAGGTACACTCGCGCCGCTCCGCCGCCGCGGCTCTCCGGAAGCAGAGCGGCACGCACGCAGGTGTCCCACAAGCTGCTTAGCATCCCGAACATTCTAACGCTGGCCCGGATCGCCTGCACACCCGTCATCGCTCTCTGGGTCTTCGAGGAGCACTACGTGCGCGCCTGCGCGGGCTTCTTCCTCGCGGGATTCTCCGATTGGGTGCGCGCATCGTCCGCCGTCGCGTCGACGCGAGGCTCACGCGCCGGCCGCGCGCGCCGCGCCCGCGCAGCTTGACGGCTACATCGCCAAGCGGTACAACATGAAGTCCGTGATGGGATCGTACCTCGACCCGCTCGCGGACAAAGTGCTCGTTGGCTGCCTCACCGTCGCTCTCGCGGCGAAGTCCCTGCTCTCCGGTCAGCAGATTTGATCTTTTCCATCTCGGCCGCCCCGCAGCGGATCCGACCCCGTGCAGCCTGGCTCGTGGCCCTCGTCGTCGCGCGCGACGCGTTTCTCGTCGGCGCCGTCTGCTACGCGCGGTACCGCACCGTACCTCCCCCGGTGCCCTCGTTCCTTTCCCCCGGCCCTCTGCCTCCGCTGACGGGTACCCCCCTCCCGTCACCAGATCACCCTCCAACGCTTCTTCGACACGAAGATCGAAACCTACTCCGCCCAGCCCACGTACCTCTCCAAAGTTCGCGTACCCCCGGCCCCCTCTCCCAGTACCCCAGCCTCATTCCTGTACCCCCCCAGGTGAACACCTTCGGCCAGCTCGGGCTCGTCTGCCTCGCGCTGCTCTCCGCCGCCTTCGGCAGCCACGCCCCCGTCCTCCCCGACGTCATCGTACCCGCCCTCACGTGCGGCCCCTCGCCCCCCCCCCCCCCCCCCCGGCCTCGAACGCGACGGTACCCCCCGCCGGGCAGGGCGCTGGTGGCGGCGACGACGGGGGCCTCGTGGGCGGACTACGCGCGGCAGCTCTACGGCTCCGGCTTCAAGAAGCCAGAGCTCAAGCCGGCGGCCCTCGCCAAGCCGGCCGAGGCGCCCCGATAGCGGCGGCGCCACCGGCGTCCGGCGGTCGATCCCCCCTCGCCTTCTTTAAAGCTCTAGCTCGTGACGTAGCTTAGTAGGTAATTCTCGCTTGAATAGCGCAGCAGCGTAAGCCCTCCATGCAGCTGCAGAGGCTTTCACTCGGCTTGCGGGCAGCCCGGCACCAGACGAGTTTGCAGTTTTCGTTCAAATTTAAAAATAGCGGCGCCGGCTAATCGGCGCCGGCTACTCGGCGAAGTAGTAGCGGTAGATGACAACCGCAGACCCCGCCAGCGTCGCCGTGACCACCCCGTCCCGCCAGGTCGGCCTGCCCGCCGCGGCGTTCCGGAACAGTGAGAGAGGCCGGGCCGGGATTAATTAGATTAGATTTTTGCGGCGTTCGGATTTCGCGGCGCGGGCAGCTGCCAGCGCACTTGACGGCGCGAAAGCTGGTGTATATCATGCTCGAGATGAGGAGCGCGCTGGAGAAGAAGACCGCCTGCTCGCCGAATGCATATGTGATCTTCAGCTAAGCCAAGCCTCAGGCTTTAGCTTTAGCAGGGCGCGCGACCTTCCCGATGCGCTGTCGGAGGGTCCTCAAGCTGCGGCCCACGTCCGTTCGCGCGTCAGGCGCCGGCGCGCGCGCGACCGCGCGCGGCGAGAACTTGAAGGGAGCGAGTTTCACCTCCCGTCGAGGCCTTCCCTGCTACACTGTCAGACGCGTGCTCACAGTGTTTCGCGCTCGGGTCGGCCGAGGGCCGGGGCGCACCGGAGAGTGTGGAGCTCGTCGTTCGTGGGGGTCAGCGGGTTCAAGTTGGGCAGCTCCGGCAGCTCCGGCAGCGGCAGCTCCATGGCAGCTCGTCTCGCGGCGGCAAGAAGGGGAGAGCGGATCTAGAGGAGCAATTGATCACAAGGGGGGGAATTGGATGAGGGAATTTCAGAAGAGATCAGAGGGGAATTAGTCTTGATCGAGTCTTAGATCAATTAATATCTAATTGAGTTTTCCCCACCAGCCCCCTTTCCCCGGCCCGCAGCCGCCCCCCCTTCGCCTCCCAATGGCTTCTCCCTCCGACCTCCTCTTCCTCCTCCCCCCCCTCCCCCCCCCCCCGGCCCCTTTCCCTCCCCTCCCTGTCCCTCCCCCGGATCCTCTTCTTTGCTCAGGCTTTGCTCAGGCTTCTATATTTACAAATTAAATCCGGTCGTCCTTCAAGAGCGGTCCCCTAGGCCTGTCCTCGATTTCGGGGGCCGGGCAGCTCAGCCCTTGGGGCGCGCGCGCGGCGGCAGCTGCAAGGCGGGCGCCGCGTGCCGCCTGATGGCGGCCAGGAGCACGTCCTTCCTCAGCGGCCTGCGGCAAAATAAAATTAGTCTGAGCTGAGTTTCAAATTGAGTTCGCCCCACCACGGCCACCCCCCTTCCCCCCGCCCCCCCTAGGGTCTTCGCCCGCGCACGCGACCCCTCCTCCTCGATCCTCCTCCTCCTCCCCCTTTTTCCCCCTCCGATCCTCTCCCCTCCACTCCCTGCCCCTCCCCCGGGTTCCCTTCTTTGCTCGGGCTTCTTTGCTTCTTTGCTTAAATCCGCCCGTCCTTCGATCAATTGCAATGCGGTCGAATTCGAATGCGATCTGTCCGGATCGATATCCTTAAGCTTGATTTCGGGGGCCGGGCAGCTCAGCCCCGGGCAGCTGATTTCGGATGGCGGAGCGAGGGCCTTGAGGGGAACTCTAGAAATACTTGATAATCAATCAATATAACAAGCTAGAGGATCCGGAGCCTATACGACTCGGCGAAAATAATATAATACAACTAGAGGGAAGTAACCTCACTGTCAAGGAGAGCAAAAGTAACCGGGGTACCGCCTTGCATTCACTTGCAGTTCGGTCGACGTCGCAGCAATTTTGCAAGGCCGCGGGCGCGCGTTTTCGCATGCGCCGTCGCCCCGATTTCGAAATTTCATACTGATAGGGAACTGACGAAACTCCCGCATGCAGCCTGTCCTGATTCCCATGGAGAGTCGCTTCGAATTCTTCAACAACGCGCGGTACGCCGACGTCGAGCTCGTCGTCGGCGAGCGCCGCTACTTCCTCGGCTCGGAGATCCTCCGCCGCGCCTCCTTCTTCGACGCGCTCCTCTCCGACCGCTGGCGCCCCGGGCGCCCGCCGGCGCCGCTCGCCATCGGCTCTCCTCAGCCCGTTGAGATCTCCGCCCCGGCGGACCCCGAAGCTTTCGAGGCGTTCCTGTGGGCGCTGTACATGTACAGGGACGGCGAGGCGCTCTCCGGGCCCCCGTCTTTTAAATATAAGGACGTGCAGTCGGCGCTTTCGTTCTTCCGCGCCTGCTGCGAGTACGGGTGCGAAATTCAAAGTATTCCATGTATTCCGGTTTACCATTTAATTCGCATGCGCAGGTGGGAGGAGGGCCTGCGCTCCGCAGTCGCCTTTGTGCAGCGGGAAGCCAAGCCCGCCGACGCGGACCGCATCGCGGAGTGCGCCGCGGCGACGGGGCGCGAGGAGCTTGCAGCGCTGTCCCGCGACAAGCTTCCCTTCGCGAGGCCATTTTTTGTCGGGAAACTTCTGGAGGAGCATGTTGCAAAGCGGTGTTGTACAAATGCCGAGGCTGTTTTGCGAGGGCGCGTGGATCACCCGCTCTCTGGAGAGACGACCGCGGTAGCCATCGCAGACGTTGTTTCGGCCTTGTTGTCCTCGGGCGACTGGAGTTTTCGAAATAACGCTCATTGGCGGTGGGGGCAGCTGGGAATTTACGGGAGCGAAGACGACAAGTTCCGATTTATCGACAACCTCCTGGCCGTTGCTTCGCAAGAAGGCAAGTGCTTCCCGGATCCGGATTTCTGCTTCCTGTTGGCGATATTTTGAAGCCGGAAGCGTGCCGATTCGCCAGGAAACGGCCGCTTGCCTGGCGACATTCTCAAGGCTGGACAAGCTGCACTGAAGTTTCTGGCGTCAAATGTGCGTGCTCATGGTTGAGCATGCATATACATGCATGTGGATTTATATAATTATATAATTAATATATATGTTTCGATATCATGATGCATATGATATTGGTATTGATCGTGAGCATGCCATGCATATATATATGGCTATTGATATCCGATGATCGCTTGCGAAAATTATTTATATTTAATAATAATTTATAACTAGCTGGACGTCCTACAGTTTCCGTACGAACCGGGGCGCATGCAAGACGATAAGTTTTGGCTTACAGCGCGAAAGATGGTGCGATATCGATCACATTCACATTAATGTGTGTCCACACGAATACCGGCCATGATCACATTAATGTGTGTCCGCACCAGATTGAAGTCGATTCGTCTGCACGCATAGGATATCACAATCCAGAAGTCTTGCGCGAAAAACTCATTCAGAGCTTGGATGAGGCCATTGCGGAGCATATTCGGCGCGTCGCGAGCTCGAATCGAGACGGCGAGGATATCGATCTAGAGGCCCGTTTCACGCGTGCCCGACTTCTCTTCAAGGTGATCATGAGTGCACGACTTTTCTCTCAACTGCGCGATTTCGAAAATATAATCTGAATTGAATGGCCTTCGACATATTAGGAAGTGGTGGACGCCTTCGGCTGGGATTGCCTTCACAAGACTATCAAGGAGGCGGAGCGCCTTCACAGCTCCGGTCTTGCCGAGTTGCGCACTTGAATATGGCGGCTAGATCTATAGCTGGCAGCTGGCGGCCTCTGCAGTCAATAGTTTTTCTGTAAAGATTACGGCACATAGTCCGCACAATATTAACTAGCGATTGCGATCACGCCAGCTGCGCCTCGCTAAGGTCGTGCCCCGCGAGGCCCCAGTCGGGCCCGTTCGCGTTCTCCGCCCGCCCACCCTGCTGCAAGGGCGTCAGCAAGGGGCGGGAGGGGCGCAGCCCTTCTAGGCATTAAATACTCGGGAAGGGACGGGCTAGGCTGCTTCTGTCGGAGCCGAATTCGAAATTTCTAGACGTCGATGCCCTGAAAGTAAAGCCCTCGACCAAACAATTCGCTCACCACGACGCGCTCGAGGTCGTCCCACGGGAGGTCGCTCACCGGCCGGTCCCACCTGCTCCGAAGATCAGAAAAGGGAGGGGGCGAGACGGGGGTGCACGCGCCGCTGGTGCTCGTGGTCCTGGTGGAAGATGGCGTACGGGGGGCGCAGCATGACGTACTTGTACCCCACCGCTGCACGGAGAGAGAGACGTGAGAAGGCAAAGCCCCGGAGACCTGTACCCCGCCATCCTCCCGCACCGGCGGCGTTGGCGGGGAGGCGCATCTCGATGGCGGAGTTGGTGGGGAGCTCGGGGTACGCCCGCAGGCGCTCCCAGATCGCCCGGTGCATCAGCAGCATGTCCCCCACCTGCCCGGCCGGCCCAACCCTTTGTAAGAAGGAAAGGAAGGCGTGAGATAGAGAGGGTGCCCGCCTTGTCGCGGGTGATCTGGGCGTAGCGGGCGACGCGGACGGGCTCCTGGAGGCCGCCCTGCCGCGGCGCAAGGTAAGCCCCGGTGAATTCGAAGCCAGCGCAGCGCGGAGCAGCGAATGACGGCACCTTAGTCTGCGGGTCGGCCGCGAGCCTGCGTGCACGTGCCCACCCATCAGATAAATCTCTTTCCGTCATATCTCTTCCGATCTAAGCTGGGACGGACCTGGGGCCCCAGTCGGGGTCGGCGTAGTCGCCGAAGACCATCCGCGGCTCCCCCGAGAAGACCACCAGGTGCGCGATCCCCTGCCCCTCCGCCACCTGGGGGAGGGGCCGCGAGAGTCAGGGAAGGAACGCGGGACGGGAAAGAAAGAGGGGGAGGCGCGCCTGCATGGCCTGGTCGTAGGGGAGGCCCGGGGGGATCGCCGCCGGCAGGTCGAACCGCCGCGACATGTAGTAGCTCTACCGCACACAGCGTCTCCGGCGTCAGACTCGTGTTTGAGAAGGGCACGGGGAGCCCGGCGTGCCTCGGGGTCGAGGGCCCGCGAGCCCAGGAGCTCGCCCATCCCCCGGCTCAGGATCACGTCCTGATCGGAACGAGGCGGGGGGCTGTCGGGTTAAAGGCGGCGGGGCGGGGTACAGCGGTTCGGGAGGGGGTACAGCGGTACCTGGTTCGTGGCGAAGATGTACTGGCCGCGCGCGCGGCGGATGCCGGCGTTCTGGCGGGAAGGAGCTTTAGGGATACGCAAAAGAAATGGTGGGCGGAAGGGATACGGGCGGCGCGCGCGCCTTCGAAATGTATTCAAAGTGGGGCGTCCTGCGGCTGTTCTCGTACGTAAAGTGGACCTGCGCGGATTCGAACCGGCGGCCACGCAAGGAGCGGGGCGAAAAAGGGTGGGGGGTGGGAGAGGGGGGGGGCGCACTTCGGGGGGTACGGTAACAATGCGGACGGCAAGGCGGGAGGAGGGGCGGGGCCAAGTGAAGGCCTGGAAGGAAAACAGAGAGCCGTCAGGGGGGACGCTATTTGAGGGCGAGGGTACGCGCGGCTCGCCTGCGCGAGGGGTACACGATCCATCGGGGGGTTCCACTCCACTGCGATCAGCTCGGCCTCGATGGCGTGCCTGCCCAGGGTACAGGTCGGAAGGGGCGGGGAGGGCGCTGGGACTATGGGAGGGGAAGGGGGGTACCGATCGCAGAGACCCGCGAGCATGTCGACGAAGACCTGCGGGGGTACAAGCGTCGGAGAAGCGGGGGTGGGATGGGGTACATGGGCGCCGGGGGGGGTACCTGGAGGCGGCGGTGGAGGGAGCCGCCGTAGTTGTCGTTGCGGGTACCGATGACGAACGAGACGAAGGGCGGGGGGCGGAGGGGGGGCCGGAGGAAGGCCGGGCCAGAGAAGAAGGGGGCGGGGTGTGGGGAAGAAGGGGCAGGAGGAGGGGAGGGGTACGAGGAAGGGCTCGGGAGGCGGGGGCGGGGGCGGGGGCGGAGGCCGCGCCGAAGAGAGACGCGGCGGAGCCGAAGGAGGAGGGGGGGGAGGAGAGGCTGCCGTCGAGGTTGATGACGATGCGGTTCGCGTTGGGCGCCGCTGTGCGCGTTGCGGCCGCCGCCGGCGCCGACGCGGGCGAGGGGAGGGGGAGGGGAGGCTTGGGAGGGGTACGCCTGCCTCGCGGAGGGAGCGGACCCAGGCGGCGGCGGCGGCCGCGTCGGCCTCGGGCCAGGCCCCGGCGGAGGCGAGGGCGGCCGCGAGGGACGCCGCGGCCGCCTCGAAGGGCCGACCCCCGCGCCGCCACTCCGCCGCCGCCGCCGCCCCCGCCGACAGCGCCTCGGGGGTACAAGGTTCTGCCTCGGGGGCGCGCACACCAACCGGGGCGCCGTCGTCCGGCGTCGATGGAACGATCAGCGTACCCCCCTCGACCTCGGCGAGGAGGCGCTGGGCCCAGAGGGCCGCTGCCGAGCCGCCGCCCGCTGCGGGGGCCGCCGGCAGCGCCCACAGCGCCTCCCAAAGGAACGCGGTGCCCCCAGGTCCCAGCCGGGCCACGTAGGGGTACGACACGGCGAAAGGGCCGAGGGAGGGGTGCCGAGACACGTTGGAGGCCGGGGCAGGGGCCGGGAAAGACTGGACGGGGAAGCGCAGGCGCGTGCCCTCCTCCCCGCGGACGGCCCAGACGCGCGAGGGGGTACCGGTGCGGGAGCGGGCGCCGGCGTACCCCTCAGCGTCGATCCAGTGGGGGCCGGCGTCCGCCCCTGCGGAGGCCCGACGAGTCAGCGGGGAAAACGAGGGGACCGAACGGCGGAGAGATTCGAACCTCTGTTGGAGGAGACAAGGAAGGGGTACAGGGCGCCGGGCGGCTGGAGGGGGAGCCCGGCGCGGAGCAGCGCGGCGGCGGCAGGGGCGTCCCCAACGAAAACGACCTACCGGGCGGAAAAAGGGGGGGGAGAAGGGGGTACGTTGAGCCGTCTCGTTCCCCCGCGGGGGACGCGCGAGGGAGGGCACACCTCGGCGCCGCCCTTCGCCGCTTCCAGGACCGCCTCCCGCACCCGCTCGGGCTGCGGGTGGCTCCCTTAGTGGCGCAGCGGGGTACGGGAAACAAAGGGAAGAACGCACCGAGGAAGAGGCGCGGGGTACGGCGCGGGCGCGCCAGCCGGCGGCGGAGGCGGCGGTGGAATCGCCCGCCGGGTCGTCCGAGACGAGTACGGCCCAGCGGCGGCCGTCCGCCGCGCTCTTCGCCGCTGTGGGGAGGGTCAGAGGGCGGTGGGAGGGTGGGGGGGAGGCCGCACGGGGGTACAAGCCGTAAGCGAAGGCACCGGCGCCGTCGAAGTCGGCGGGCCTACCCCCCACGCGGACCACGGCGTCCAAGCCGGATCCCGTACCCGGGGGCGCCTCGCAGACGATCTGGGGTACAGCTTGGCGCGGTCCGCGGGGGTTGGAGGGGGGTACAGGCGGACCTCGCTGTGGGGCACGGAGACGCGCGCGTTGGTGCAGCGTCGCCCGCCGATCCAGGTCGCGACCTCGCCACCCGTACCCCCCGCCCCGAGGTTGCCGCCACGCATCGTCACGGTCCCCCCCGTCGGCGGGGCCGACGTGACGTTCGAGACGTAGGGGCCTGCCGCAGGGCTCAGAGCTGGGGGTACACCATTCTTGGAGGCAGGGGTACACTGACCGTCGTACCAGAAGCGGCGGCGGCCGGTGGCGCCGGAGCTCATCCCGGCGACGGTCACGGAGACGTCGAGGGCGAACCCCGTACCCGGGGCGGCGTCGCAGCGGAGGAGGTGCCCCGGGAGCAACAGCTGCGGGGAGGCGCAGGGCCGGCCGCCGATGGTGATCTGGCCCAAGAGGTCCTGCCGGGACCCGAAGTGGCGCCCCACGATCGCGACGGGCCCGCCCGAGGTCGGCGCCCCCGTCGCGAACTCCACCTCCGGCGGATCTGCGCGAGGCGTCAGACGCTAGGACGGTCCGAGCGGGGCGCGCAGGCGGGCTTGGCGCGCACGGGAGCCGGCCATGGCGAGGGCGACCTGGACGGCGGTGGGCCGCGGCGAGAGGTTCGCCAGCACGACGTGCATCCGCTGCCCGACGGTCCCCGCCGCGCCCTTCAGCGCCCGCTCCCGCACCCGCCGCACCGCCGCCGCGTCCGCCGGCGCGCTGTGCGCGGCGCCCGAGGGGAAGAAGCCGGCGACGGGGGCGACGGCGCCGCCGCCGGAGCCGCCGAGCGCCGCCGCGAGGCCGTCGTCGTCCAGGAACGCAACGACGAGGTCTTTCGGGTCGGCGTCGGTCGCCAGCTGGTTCGCCGCCGCGCACGGGCACGCCCGCGCGCTGCTCAGCACCAGCGCCTGGCCCGGCGGCAGCGTCACCGACCCGCCGTCTGCGCCGATCGAGCTCGAGCCGATCCGAGGCGCGCGGCGCACGCGCATCGAGCGGACCGGCGGGGACGATGTCGACGAGGACGCGGACGGGGATGTAGCCCGTGGCCAGCGGCGCGAGGACGACGAAGAGGTGCTCGCCGTCGGGCACCGCCGCCTGCCGGAAGTCCTCCGCCCGCGCGAGCGTCCCGGAGCTCTCCACGACGACCGTCTCCTGCCCGGGCTCGTCGGGGCGCAGCTGACCCGCCACGAACTTCTCGTACGCGCCCGAGCTGAGCAGCACGAGCGCCGCCCGCACGCTGAACGGGCTCGCCTCCACGAAGTACGAAACGAGGCACGGGCACGGCCCCGCCGTCCGCACCAGCACGGGCTTCTCGTTCAGGACGTGGCTCCACGCGTACGAGTGCGCCTTGATCGCGGCGGCGGGCGCCGCGAACCACGCCAGCAGCACTGAAGCCGCGAGCAGCAGCGCCAGCGCGCCGCCGCCCGCGGGCGCCCTCATCGCTGGCCGAGCGACCCGCGACGCTGCTCCGCCAGCGCCGCGCGCGACTCTGGACGAAGCGGCCGACCTATCCAACCGCTTCCGAAGGTTGAGAGCCGGTCAAAGGCCTCCGGTTTTCCCGGTTTTGTTGCTCCGCCCGGGTACGGGCTCGCGGGAGGCCGGCGGGTACACACGCCTGGCATTGAACTTCTACGTATACGGCCCAAAGCAAGCACCGCGCGCCTAGGGGCGGAGGCCGCACATCACAGGAGCCAGCTAGGGGGTCCAGCTGCGCGGGGCGAAGCGTTTCCGCCGACCTGTCAGCTGGCCATCCAATTACCGCCGTGCGCGTTCTCGTCTCGTGCGCCGCCGACGCCGCTCGGCGCGCCTCGGCTTTGCTGTCTTTATGTTCGAGGTTGACTGATCTACAAGTTTACAGGCTCTTCGGAGCGCCAGCGGGCCGTTTCGGGTTAGCCGCGTTTACGCGCCAAGCACTTTCGACGGTATGTTCATTTGCACGATCCGGCCGACTTTCGAGTACCTGTACTTGGACCCGAGCCGCATTCTCTTCTCGCAGGGCAGCACCGGAGCACGGGAGCCTCATGGACTTTTCGGAATACGAAGCTGTGGACATCTCCCAGCTGTGCCAAGCCACAAAGCGATCGACCATTCCGCTTTCCTTCGGTGAGCGTACATTAGTGAGCAAGAAGCTATAGCTATGGCTAACGCGCGAGCCGCTCGACGCCGCCCTTGAGATCGTCCGCGGTGCAAGCCGCGGCCAGGCGCAAGCGGGCGGCGGCGGAGGACGCCGCGGAGGCCGCCAAGAAGGCGCGGGAGGAGGTCCCTGCTCCGCCGGGGAACACCAACCGTTGGCCGCGGCGGCGGCCAAGTTCCGAAGTTCGCGGCCCTCCTGTCCTCCCTCCTCCCTCCTCGCCGCCTCCTCCCCTCGCGGCGGTGGCCAAGTTCGCCGCCCTCCTCTCCCAGCGCGATCCCACCGCCGCCGCCTTCCTCGCCGCCCGCCAGCTGCAGGCCGGCGAGGCCGCCTGGAGCCCGAGCGCCATAGCTCCCTCATCGCGCGCCGCTTCTGTAGCCCCTCCCTGCTCCTTCTCAACGGCTCAACTCTGTCTCATGAAGTACCCCTTGCGCCTAGCGAACTCCCCCCCCTCACCCCCGCCTCCTCTCAAGCCCCCCAACCGCTTCTTGTGCTCCGCCCTCGGTCACAGTCATGGCCTGTATGCAGTTTGGCTAGGTCCCCGCCCTACCGGCAGCAACAGACCCCGGTGCAGGACATTAATATTGTTGCATTCATGTTGTATTCAATCTGAGTAACGCCCCAATGGGGCTTTGTACAAAGGACTGGCAAGGACTGGACGGGGAAGCGCAGGCGCGCGCCCTCCTCCTCGCGGACGGCCCAGACGAGCGAGGAGGTACCGTTCCGGGAGCGGGCGCCGGCGTACCCCTCCGCGTCGACCCACTGGGGCCGGCGTCCGCCCCTGCAGTGTTCCAGTGAGCGCATCGGGCGGGGGATCCGGAGCGAGGGACCGCAGAGCTCGAGAACGCCGTACCCCGGGCGGAGGAGACGAGGAAGGGGTACGCGGCGTCAGGCGGCGGAGTCCGGCGCGGAGCAGCGCGCCGGCGGCGGGGGCGTCCCCAATGAGAACGACCTGCGAGGCAGAGGGGGGGGGGGGGGGGGAGAGAGAGAGAGAGAGAGAGAGAGAGAGAGAGAGAGAGAGAGAGAAGAAGAAGGGGGGTACGCTGAGCCGTCCCGTTCCCCCGCGGGGGGCGCGAGGGAGGGCGCACCTCGGCGCCGCAGTTCACCGCCTCCAGGACCGCCTCCCGGACCCGCTCGGGCTGCGGTCGGCTCCATTAGAAGTGCAGCGGGGTACGGGAATCAAGGGATCGCACCGAGGAGAAGGCGCGGGGTAGAGCGCTGGCGCGCCAGCCGGCGGCGGAGGAGGCGGCGGAGTAAGCCGTCCGCTGTCCGCCGCGCTCGCCAGTGCCATGAGATCAGGGGGTGTCGGGAGGGGCCAGCCGCTGCGGGGGAGGGCCAGCCGCGGGCCGCGGACCACCTTGCACCAGCTTCCCAGATGCCGGTGCCACTGGGCGGAGAATTTCAGGGATGTGAACGGATTGGGCTACGAGGGGACAGGTGTCGCCGATTCGAGCTTGCGTACCGCACGAGCGTGCGTCGCCCTTGTAGCTGGAAGCCATCAGGCCTGCCGCGGGCTGAACCAGGCGTGTCGCATAAGCGTTGTCTTGCGGCACTCTCCTCTCTGGTGGGGAGATCGCGCATCAGGAGTAATTGAAAGGGCTGCAGCCAACTCCGAGTTCGCTCTTTCGCTCTCTTCGGCGGGGAACTCAACTTGAGCCTTGCCCTAGCCTCGGTCACTCGCCTCGGTGGCGGGCTGCCGCGTCGCCTCCTCCCGCGCGCGCCTCCTCCGTCGTCAGGCGCCGCGCCAGGTGGCTGCGAACTGCCTGCTGGTCGCCGCTGCTATGGAGATTGCACGCCGCCCGTGAAGCACGCAGTGGCTGGGAGGCAGTGCGTCGTGTGGGATATCTCGAAAGGGGAGATCGCATTTCCGGGCGCCGGGAGTCGGTTTCAAGGGCCGCGGTCCAGAGACCAACCTCTGTGCGAGGCGGGCACGGGCGCGCCACCCGCTGCGCGGCGGTGGGTCAGCTGCAGTACGTCAACGTGACTTCCGACCGAGGTTCTCGCGTACCGCTGACGACCTCAGGCAGAGAAGAGGAGCAAATGCAATCGGAACAAGATGACTGAACTCATCTGAAGCGGGCGATCTCTGCCCGTTAGCGGAATCGACGCACAACCACCGTGAAAGGTACGCGCACAAAGGGGAAGGACCGTAGCGGAATTAAGGACCGCCAAACGGGGTCCTCCGGCACGTCAGACAGACACAACGCGTCTGGCGGGTAGCTCAGGTCGCGCCGGCGGCTATCAGATGGATAAAAAAGCCAGGAAAGAGCCCAGGATCTACATGTTGCGCATGCACAGGCTTGATGGTGGTACTGGCTAGCCTGACGCTTAATGCCCGCAGACGCCAGTACCTCGACCGCCCAAAGCATTTTTGCCGCAGAGCTGCAATACCCAGCCTTGGCTCAATCCCCCAAACAGACCGTTCAGATGGACCGTCAGCAAGGTGCTGCCGTCCACACCGACAACTGGCGCCGGTCCGTCCCGGTCTTGACGCCTCTCACCGGTGCAGCGCGAACGACCCTGGAGGGCCACGCCGCGGCCGAGCGCCTGCGAATAGAATGTGCGCTCTCCGGCAAACGCCCTCGACTCCGAAACTGACGCCTCGGCTCTCTGAGCAGCTCTCATGGCCGAGCTTGAGGGTACGGCGCTCACGCTCGTTGCGCGTGTTGGCCCAAGCTGATCTCTCCTTGCTCTCCCGAACAGCGTGTCATCGGCAAATGGCCGGTGCGTTGCCCGCTGAAACTGTGATATCTTTTCTTCTTTCCGGATTGCGTCGCTCGTCCTCCTGCCCTCGGCGTTTGCCTGATCGGCTCTTCGCAAACAGGGCGTCTCGCGGCACACGAGCAGGAAGTGGCCGGTGCGCACCCGCGTCGGGGCGATCTCTTTTATTGGATGCTGTTGATTCTTGCGCCGCTCGTTCTCCTGCCTTTCGGCGCTTGCCTGATCGGCTTCTCCGCTGAAAGGCCTGCAAGCAATAATAGCTGGTGTGTGCCGATGTCTTTGATCTTCCCAGCTTGCTTCGCTTCTTCTCGATCTGATCATGCTCCGTTGCGTACTCTGAAAAGCGCTCCGGAGAGAGATCGATGGTCAGTTTGTTTGCGGTCTCTTGCATCAGCCTTCCGCAACTTTTGTTCTCTGTGTTTCTAACAAAGCACGGGCGACAGGACTCCGGAACATCATCGGGGCAACTCCTGCAGTCGGGCCTGCTCCTGGTGCGGCGCATTCGCGGGATTGCGCAAGCCCAATTCGCGGAATCGTTGGGCTCATCACGCAAGCGACCCCCACACAGCAGCGCAGCAGCCCTGTGCGTGTCGATATGCGTGCATGATTTTGCTGATTATCATCTCTTATTTGCACTGCAGCGCCGGCGCCGGCGGTGGCCTCTGGCTCGGCGGGATCAGCTCCTCAGGCAAGCTTTGCTGAAGACGACTCCCCAAGAGAGGACCGGCCCACAACAGCCACAGTCGCCGACCAGATGCAGATAAGCCCGGCGCAAGCCCAGGCCGGAGGAGGCGCTCTGCGCCTGGAGGGTGGCGAAGGGGGGGCTCCGGGTGCCGGTGGAGGAGAGGCTCTAAGGCAGCGCAATCCGTGAGCTGCGCTCTCTCTGCACGAGCATGCCCTCGTGCTTGCCGTCCCCCTTTCCTTGCACTCTTCTATTTGCTTGCTCCCCCTCTTCATCCCTCCTCCCTGCTCCCTTCTCTCTCTCAGCAGGCTCGTGTGGCCTGCATATGTACATAATGGTGCAGTGATCATGATCTGGGTTTAATGACCCACGCGCACGAGGCCCGAGGGTGGCTAGGTCGAGCTTTAGATGTGATATCGATCGCGATCTTGGGACCAGCGAAAACGTGCGTGCAGGCTGCAAGGCCTTCCGGAAATTCATGTACCGGAGTACGCTGTATACTATGATAGCTTGGCCATGGCTCACTGAGCACGTGTGCTGCGGCCGCCGGGCACTAGCGCCGGCGGGGTGACTCAGTGACTGGCATCAATGGCATCATGGCATCAGTCTGCATGAAACTAGGTATGGCGGTCTTCAAATCGCCCCCGCCCCGGGGCCCCTGTCGTCTCATGATCAGGATGCCTGATGTGGGAGGTGGGGTCTAAATCAACAAAGATGGCAGTTGCAGGCTGCAGGTACTATGGTAGCGCTCGCTAGGCGGCGTAGGCCCTGAGGCCTGGGCCCGGGTCCGCCAGGAAATTCGAAATCGAATTCGAAGTGGAAGTAAAAGCCCGCCGCATCTGCCCCGGCCGGCCAGCCCGCTGCCGCCCGCCGCGCCTCCACCCGCCTGGCGAGCCACGCCACCGCCCGCCGGGCCGCCGCCCGCCGCGCCGCCGGCAGCCGTGACTCCGCCCCGCCCGGCCAGCCGCGCTGCCGCCCTGCCTGCCGCGCCTCCGCCCCACCCGTCAAACCAGGCGAACCCACGTCTCCCGCCTCTGCCCCAGCCGGCGAGCCGCGATGCCGCGCCCGGTGCGCTGCGCTGCCGCCCGCAGCGGCCACGCCCCATCCCGAACAGAAAGCCATGCCACCGCCCGCCGTGCCACCGCCCGGCCCGGTGAGCCACGTTGCCGCCCGCCGCGCCTCCGCCCTGCCCAATGAGCCCCGCCTGCGCCCGCCACGTCTCCGGCCCGCCTGGCGCCGGCGAGCCGCGCCGCTGCCCCGCGCGCTCCCGTTGCCGGCCGATGAGCTCGTTGCGGGCTGCATTCCACCCTCGCTATCGCATGCCGGCACGTCGGCATTTGTGCACGAGGCCATGAGGGCGGCGTGGCGCGGGCCGATGCGGACCGAGGCTGAGCCGTCCCATTCCTCCGGTAGGGACTCTGAAAAACCGGAGTTAGGGGGGATACATTATTATAAAACGGCCAGCTTTTTGCAATCTCAGGATCTCGAGCACGCGTGCCCCGGCTTCGACAGCATGCCAAACGTTCTTATCTAGTTCGACAATACCCGGATCGCAACTCTCCGCGTCCCCGGGCGAGCGGTGTGAGCTTCGGGCGGTCGGCACGCGACCGGCACCTTCGGATAGCCTCTGGAGCGGCGTGCCGATCAGCAGGCGATTGCAAAGCCTCCAGAAGTGATAGTATAGCATACAAGATCTTTCTGGAATGCCGCGAGACACTCCCCGCCTGCCGACCCGCACCGCCCTGCGGCCGCGTTGCGCAAGCCTCGTAGCGCGGGCGCCCAGCGAGCAGCGGCGGCATCTCCCTGCCTGCAAGACACTATTGGTGCGCTGGGTTAGGTCGCGGGCGACAGTCGGTCGCACGCAACATTGCCGCTGACGAACGCGCAGGCCGATCGCCTGTGAGGAGCCTTTCCCGATAGCTACTGAACCTGTTGCTGCCACGGAGAGCCTCTCGGCTGTCCCACCATGCGGGTTTGCGGTCCGCGCGTCCTAGCGGCCAGCTGCAGCCGCGCGGCACGTTGTATTCGTCAGCCAACCTTCCACCGGCGATCTTCTCCGGCGTAGATAGCATACAGCCGCCGGATTCAGCGTCCCGGGCTCCTTTTGCAGGCGCCCGCGCGCCTCTTCGGCTCACTGCCTCGGTGCACCTCGGACAACCGACAGCTGCGCGCCCAGGTGCGGCACCTCCCGTCGTTCATCGCGCAGAAAAGGATGATTGAAGGATCGCTCATGCTTAGGGCTCGTCCTGACGCTGTTTCGCACAGGACGGCCGGCTGCGTGCGGATTGCTTGCACCGTCGAAGGCGGACGACGCACCGCGCACGCGCAACGCTCTGCAACATCTCTCCGGTTGATCCTGTCGCAGGCGAGCCGCGCCCGCTGCCGCGCTGCGCCCGAGCGCCGACCCCCGCCGCAGTCTGATGGTCGCGCGGCCGCACCCGTGCGCTCCCGCCCAATCGCTGCGCATTGCCGTGATCCATGCCTCAGATGCTCGCGAAACGACCGCGCGGGAGCGGGTCCTCCGCCGCTCCTTCCCCCCTCGCCGGCGGCTTCTTCTACGCTAGGCGGCCTCGACGTCGCCTTACTCGACCAGGTCCGAGGGGTCCCTAGGGGAGGGAGAATCAACTTTCGGCCGACCACGTAGGCTTACAAAGGGCTTCAATACGAGTTAAACGAGCATGTTCTCCGGTCCGGCAGATCACTTTTAGAGACGACTTCCTGGCACCGTTGCCGGGTCGCTGGGCCACGGGAATCGCTGCGCCGGGCGCGTTCTCTTATCCCGCGCACTAGTCTGCATCTAATCTCGAGTTCTGCTTGCTCAGATTTAACAGGCGAGCTCCCCACGCGAAACGGCTGCGGAGCTCCGCGCTTTTCTGGTGCGCGCTCGCCAGGCCGCGGCGCCGCTCTTAAGCTCTTTGCATAATCTCAAATAACTCTTCAATGCGCGCTGCGACGTGCTTCTAGAACGCCCGGTTCTGAATGCCCTCCACCTGACCTTATTCTGACATAATTCTGACACTATTCCCTAGGACGGACCTCCCGACCCGACCCGGGCCACCGGAGGCGCGCCGGACCGCCGGACTTGCGCGGCCCGACGGCGACGGGTACGGGCAAGCGGTGCGTACCCCTACCGGGGGGTACATGATTTCTCAGTGACCTTCCTTCAGGTCCTCTTTTCTCGGCACAGCGGCGGCGACGGGCGTCTCCGCGCGGCTTCCCGTGCGCGTCTTGGCATGGCCCATCCACACGCCGAGCGCTGCGTCCGGCGCCGCGGCCGGCGAGGAGCGCGGGCCCGGAATCTCCCCTGGAGAACCCTCTGGGCCACCGCGCTCCTCTGCGCCTCCCCTATTCCCGCGCATGAGGATGCGCGGAGGTCGCTAAGATGATTCTTTATCTAAATGTGCAGTAAACATGCAGCGCGATGGTCGCTTTCGGCACAGCGGGGCAGTTTTCGCGCGCGCCGTCCCGCGGAGCGGCGCTGGGGGCTTCGCGGCCTATATACTCATCTCTAATCGATATAGAATGTCCGTGGCATGCTGTGCGCCGGTTGGGAGGTCCGGGAAGTGCATTGCGCAGCGGAAAGTATTCAAATTTGGCGGCCTGCTGTGAACGCACCGGCTCATCTCGAGCTTCTGAAACCTCTTATTTGGAATCAGAAGCATCAAAATAGGGTGCCACTGGGGGGCCACGGTGGCTGCTTAATGCCGCAGTGCCAGGTCGATACGCGGAGACGGCGCGATCCGCGACTCGGTCATGAACATGATGATCATGAAGATGCCATGATGATTTGCACCACATGACATCGGCGGTTTGCACTCGACGAAAACCCGAATTATCGGAAAGGGTGTAGCCTAGTAGATGGGGGTTTTCGAGGGTTCCGAAGACGCCGTGACGATGGGCGCGTTTTCGCGGCCAGCCGATTAAAGCCTGAACCGGTATTCAAGATTCGCGGTAAAGAGGGCCCCCTATTGCTCCCAGCGTCATTTCGCCCCGCCCATTCGCAGCCAGCTTCTGCAACTCCGAATACAAGTCATTCAGTTGCTATTTAGAGATCCCGCATGCTCTGTAGCCCGCTCGGAGTTCGAATACCGAGCCCCGCACCCCCCTCGAGCCCTCGGCCCCCGCGTGCTCAGTCTGCAGATCAGCTAGCTTGGTTCAAATCGGTGCGGTGACAAGACATGGGGCCCGGGAGGTGGGCTAGGGAAGAGAAGAGAGGGGGGGGGGGGGAGGGGGGAGGGGGCAGGGGGGGGGCGAATGGCGAGGGAGGGAGGGAGGGCGAGGGAGTGGGAGCCTGCGGGCACGGGCCTGCGCGAGGGCCCGCGAGGGAGCCGAGGACGCGCCGAAGGGGCGGGCCGGCGCGCCTACATCAGGAGAAGCGCGCGGGTTGCGGGGCGGGGCGCGGCGGCCGCAGCGGAGCCGGCCGGAGCTTCCGGAGTGGGAGCCTGCGGGCACGGGCCTGCGCGAGGGCCCGCGAGGGCGCCGAGGACGCGCCGAAGGGGGCGGGCTGGCGCGCCTACATCAGGAAAAGCGCGCGGGGTTGCGGGGCGCGGCGCGGCGGCCGCAGCGGAGCCGGCCGGAGCTTCCGGAGTGGGAGCCTGCGGGCACGGGCCTGCGCGAGGGCCGCGAGGGCGCCGAGGACGCGCCGAAGGGGGCGGGCCGGCGCGCCTACATCAGGAGAAGCGCGCGGGGTTGCGGGGCGGGGCGCAGCGGCCGCAGCGGAGCCGGCCGGAGCTTCCGGAGTGGGAGCCTGCGGGCACGGGCCTGCGCGAGGGCCCGCGAGGGAGCCGAGGACGCGCCGAAGGGGGCGGGCCGGCGCGCCTACATCAGGAGAAGCGCGCGGGGTTGCGGGGCGGGGCGCGGCGGCCGCAGCGGAGCCGGCCGGAGCTTCCGGAGTGGGAGCCTGCGGGCACGGGCCTGCGCGAGGGCCCGCGAGGGCGCCGAGGACGCGCCGAAGGGGGCGGGCCGGCGCGCCTACATCAGGAGAAGCGCGCTACATTGCTGCTGCAGGGGTGCCGCTCCGTCCACACGTGTAAGCTTAGCGCCGAGACCGCGTGAGGCCGTTGGTTCTGCGAGGAGGAGCCGATCAGCGACTCTAAGCAGACAAAACGTGTTCTTGGATCAAGTTAGGGTCTTCCAACCTTAGGTGGCGCCGGCGGGCGGCGGCGCCCCGCCCGTCGTGGCCCCGTTATGTCGCGAGCTGCGCCGCCGCCCGCCCGAGCCGCGCCGCCGCCCGCCCCGCCACACGCCACGCCAGGCGAACGGCCCCGGGCGTCGCGGGGGCTCCATTCTTGAGCACGCACGCGGCTCTGGACCATATTGCAGTTGCTGAGCGCCCGCAGGACCGCCGGGAGGCGCTTCGGGAGGACCTGAGGTTCGGCTGGTCAGCGTTCAGAATCCGAACGCGTGCTTCCTAGCCTCTTGCAGAGAAAGATGCTACATCTGTCTCATACCTTCGATCTGCGCTGAATCCGGCAAAAGCTGCCCTTCGGAATTCTCTGGCTGGGCACCGAGGGCGCGAAGGCGGAGCTCGCGGAAGTGGTCGCGCCGGGAAGGCTCGACTACTTTTCCCTTGGGTCGCGTCTTGCTATTCTTCGCTCCGGCTTGCAGCATCGTGCGCCTGGAGCGAGCTCGCGCGCCTTGCCGGCCGATTTCCTGTACCCGGATTTAGGCCCGTTTCGGGACTTGGCTCCGTTTTTTCTGAGTCCCTACCAGAGTGCTACGCCCTGCGAAGGGTGCACGAGGGAGGGCAGACCTCGGCGCCACACTTTGCCACCTCCAGGACCGCCCTTCGCCGCCTCCAGGACCGCCTCCCGGACCCGCTCAGGCTGCGGGCTGCTCCCTTAGAGGTGCAGCAGGGTACGGGAATCAAGGGATCGCACCGAGGAGGAGGCGCGGGGAATGGCGCGGCCGCGCCAGCCGGCGGCGGAGGCGGCGGCGGAGTCGGCCGCGGGGTCGTCTGAAACGAGCACGGCCCACCGGCGGCCGTCCGCCGCGCTCTTCGCCGCTGCGGGGAGGGTGAGAGGGCGGTGGTAGGGGTGGGGGAAAGAAGCCGCACGGGGGTATGAGCCGCACGCGAAGGCACCGGCGCTGTCAAAGTCGGCGGGCCTACCCCCCACGCAGACCACGGTGTCCAGGCCGGATCCCGAACCCAGGGGTGCCTCGCAGACGATCTGGGGTACAGCTCGGTGCGGTCCGCGGGGGGTGGGGGTGGAGGCGGGGAAAGGGACCTCGCTGTGGGGTACGGAGACGCGCGCGTTGGCGCACGGGCGCCCGCCGATGCAGGCCGCGACTTCGCCGCCCGTACCCCCCGCCCCGAGGTTGCCGCCCCGCATCGTCACGGTACCCCCCGACCGCGGGGCCGAGGTCACGTTCGAGACGTAGGGGCCTGCCGCAGGGTTCAGTGCTGGGGTACGCCGTTCTTGGAGGCAGGGGGTACACTGACCGTCGTACCAGAAGCGGCGGCGGCCGGTGGCGCCGGAGCTCATCCCGGCGACGGTCACGGAGACGTCGAGGGCGAACCCCGTACCCGGGGCGGCGTCGCAGCGGAGGAGGTGCCCCGGGAGCAACAGCTGCGGCGAGGCGCAGGGCCGGCCGCCAACGGCGATCTGGCCCAGGAGGTCCTGCCGGGACCCGAAGTGGCGCCCCACGATCGCGACGGGCCCGCCCGAGGTCGGCGCCCCCGTCGCGAACTCGACCTCTGGCGGATCTGCGCGGGCGTTAAATCTTCGATTCGGTCCTAGCGGGGCGCGCAGGCGGGCTTGGCGCGCACGGGAGCCGGCCATGGCGAGGGCGACCCGGGCGGCTGCGGGCCTCGGCGAGAGGTTAACGAGCACGGCGTGCATCCGCTGCCCGACGGTCCCCGCCGCCCCCTTCAGCGCCCGCTCCCGCACCCGCCGCACCGCCGCCACGTCCGCCGCGGCGCTGCGCGCGGCGCCCGAGGGGAAGAAGCCGGCGACGGGGGCGAGGGCGAGGGTGCCGGCGCCGGCGCCGGAGCCGCCGAGCGCCGCCGCGAGGCCGTCGTCGTCCAGGAACGCAACGACGAGGTCTTTCGGGTCGGCGTCGGTCGCCAGCTGGTTCGCCGCCGCGCACGGGCACGCCCGCGCGCTGCTCAGCACCAGCGCCTGGCCCGGCGGCAGCGTCACCGACCCGCCGTCTGCGCCGATCGAGCTCGAGCCGATCCGAGGCGCGCGGCGCACGCGCATCGAGCGGACCGGCGGGGACGATGTCGACGAGGACGCGGACGGGGAGGTAGCCCGTGGCCAGCGGCGCGAGGACGACGAAGAGGTGCTCGCCGTCGGGCACCGCCGCCTGCCGGAAGTCCTCCGCCCGCGCGAGCGTCCCGGAGCTCTCCACGACGACCGTCTCCTGCCCGGGCTCGTCGGGGCGCAGCTGACCCGCCACGAACTTCTCGTACGCGCCCGAGCTGAGCAGCACGAGCGCCGCCCGCACGCTGAACGGGCTCGCCTCCACGAAGTACGAAACGAGGCACGGGCACGGCCCCGCCGTCCGCACCAGCACGGGCTTCTCGTTCAGGACGTGGCTCCACGCGTACGAGTGCGCCTTGATCGCGGCGGCGGGCGCCGCGAACCACGCCAGCAGCACCGAAGCCGCGAGCAGCAGCGCCAGCGCGCCGCCGCCCGCGGGCGCCCTCATCGCTGGCCGAGCGATCCGCGACGCTGCTCCGCCAGCACCGCGCGCGACTCCAGACGAAGTGGCCGACCTATTATACCGCTTCGAATCGCTGAGGACAGGCCAGAGGCCGCCGGTTTTCCCGGTTCTGTTGCTTCCCCCGGGGACGGGCTCGCGGGACCGGCCGCCGGGTACACCTGTACACCCGCCCGGCATTTCGGTCGAACTCCTACGACACAAAGCAAGCACTGCGCGTCTAGGCCCTAGGGGCGGCGGTCCAACATCGCATGCGCAGGAGCCAGCTAGGGGGTCCAGCTGCGCGGGGCGAAGCGTTTCCGCCAACCTGTCAGCTGGCCATCCGATAACCGCCGTGCGCGCTCTCGTCTCGTGCGCCGCCGGCGCCGCTCGGCGCGACTCGGCCGCGCCGCAGTCGTTGCGCGGATGATTGATCTACAAGTTTACAGGCTTTCCGGAGCGCCAGCGAGCTGTTTTGGGTTAGCTCTACGCGCCCGAACACGGTATGCTCATTTGCATGATCCGGCCGACTTTCGAGTACATGTACTTGGACCCGAGCCGCATTCTCTTCTCGCAGGGAAGCACCGGAGCCTCCTTCGGCGACATCATGGACAGCGGGATGCTCGACTTCGAACTTCCGGAATACGCCACAGTGGACATCTCCCAGATGTGCCAAGCCACGGAGCGATCGACCATTCCGCTTTTCTGCGGAAGAAGCGGTAAGCGCACATTAGTGAGCGCACATTAGTGAGCAAGAAGCTATAGCTATGGATAGCGCGCGAGCCGCTCGACGCCGCCCTTAAGATCATCGGATCGTCCGCAATGCAAGCCGCGGCCAGGCGCTCGCCCTCCTCCCCGCGGACGGCCCGGACGCGCGAGGGCGTACCCGTGCGGGAGCGGGCGCCGGCGTACCCCTCCGCGTCGACCCACTGGGGGCCGGCGTCCGCCCCTGCAGTGCTCCAGTGAGCGCATCGGGCGGGGGAGCGAGGGACCGCAGAGCTCGAGAACGCCGTACCCCGGGCGGAGGAGATGAGGAAGGGGTACGCGGCGTCAGGCGGCGGAGTCCGGCGCGGAGCAGCGCGCCGGCGGCGGGGGCGTCCCCAACGAGAACGACCTGCGAGGCAGAGGAGGGGGGGGGAGAGACAAGAAGGGGGGTACGCTGAGCCGTCCCGTTCCCCCGCGGGGGGCGCGAGGGAGGGCGCACCTCGGCGCCGCAGTTCGCCGCCTCCAGGACCGCCTCCCGGACCCGCTCGGGCTGCGGTCGGCTCCATTAGAAGTGCAGCGGGGTACGGGAATCAAGGGATCGCACCGAGGAGAAGGCGCGGGGTAGAGCGCTGGCGCGCCAGCCGGCGGCGGAGGAGGCGGCGGAGTAAGCCGTCCGCTGTCCGCCGCGCTCGCCAGTGCCATGAGATCAGGGGGCGTCGGGAGGGGCCAGCCGCTGCGGGGGAGGGCCAGCCGCGGGCCGCGGACCACCTTGCACCAGCTTCCCAGACGCCGGTGCCACTGGGCGGAGAATTTCAGCGATGTGAACGGATTGGGCTACGAGGGGACAGCTGTCGCCGATTCGAGCTCGCGTACCGCACGCGCGTGCGTCGCCCTTGTAGCTGGAAGCCATCAGGCCTGCCGCGCGCTGAACCAGGCGTGTCGCATACGCGTCGTCTTGCGGCACTCTCCTCTCTGGTGGGGAGATCGTGCATCAGGAGTAATTGAAAGGGCTGCAGCCAACTCCGAGTTCGCTCTTTCTCTCTCTTCGGCGGGGAACTCAACTTGAGCCTTGCCCTAGCCTCGGTCACTCGCCTCGCGATCGGTGGCGGGCTGCCGCGTCGCCTCCTCCTTCTCCGCGCGCGCCTCCTCCGTCGTCAGGCGCCGCGTCAGGTGGCTGCGAACTGTCTGCTGGTCGCTGCTGCTATGGAGATTGTGCGCCGCCCGTGAAGCACGTAGTGGCTGGGAGGCAGTGCGTCGTGTGGGATATTTCGCGAGGGGAGAACGCATTTCCGGGCGCCGGGACTCGGTTTCAAGGGCCGCGGTCCAGAGACCAACCTCTGTGCGAGGCGGCCGCGGGCACGGGCGCGCCACCCGCTGCGCGGCGGTGGGTCAGCTGCAGTCAACGTGACTTCCGACCGAGGTTCTCGCGTACCGCTGACGACCTCAGGCACAGAAGAGGAGCAAATGCAATCGGAACAAGACGACTGAACTCATCTGCAGCGCGCGATCTCTGCCCGTTAGCGGAATCGACGCACAACCACCGTGAAAGGTACGCGCATAAAGGGGAAGGACCGTAGCGGAAGGACCGCCAAACGGCGTCCTCCGGCACGTCAGACAGACACAGCGCGGCTGGCGGGTAGCTCAGGTCGCGGCTATCAGATGGATAAAAAAGCCAGGAAAGAGCCCGAGGATCTACATGTTGCGCGGGCACAGGCTTGATGGTGGTACTGCCTAGCCTGACGCTTAATGCCCGCAGACGCCAGTACCTCGACCGCCCAAAGCATTTTTGCCGCAGAGCTGCAATACCCAGCCTTGGCTCAATCCCCCAAACAGACCGTTCGGATGGACCGTCAGCAAGGTGCTTCCGTCCACGCCGACAACTGGCGCCGGTCCGTCCCGGTCTTGACGCCTCTCACCGGTGCAGCGCGAACGACCCTGGAGGGCCACGTCGCGGCCGAGCGCCTGCGAATAGAATGTGCGCTCTCCGGCAAACGCCCTCGACCCCGAAACTGACGCCTCGGCTTTCTGAGCAGCTCTCATGGCCGAGCTTGAGGGTACGGCGCTCGCGCTCGTTGCGCGTGTTGGCCCAAGCTGATCTCTCCTTGCTCTCCCGAACAGCGTGTCATCGGCAAATGGCCGGTGCGTTGCCCGCTGAAACTGTGATATCTTTTCTTCCTTCCGGATTGCGTTGCTCGTCCTCTTGCCCTCGGCGTTTGCCTGATCGGCTCTTCGATTCGCTAACAGGGCGTCTTGCGGCACACGAGCAGGAAGTGGCCGGTGCGCACCCGCGTCGGGGCGATCTCTTTTAGTGGATGCTGTTGATTCTTGCGCCGCTCGTTCTCCTGCCTTTCGGCGCTTGCCTGATCGGCTCTTCGCAAACAGGTATTCGCGCGGCACACGAGCGGGAAGTGGCCGGTGCGTACCCGCGTCGGGGCGATCTCTTTTATTGGATGGCGTTGATTCATGCGCCACTCGTCCTCCTGCCCTCGGCGTTTGCCTGATCGGCTCTTCGCAAGCAGGGCGTCTCGCGGCACACGAGCAGGAAGTGGCCGGTGCGCACCCGCGTCGGGGCGATCTCTTTTATTGGATGGCGTTGATTCTTGCGCCACTCGTTCTCCTGCCTTTCGGCGCTTGCCTGATCGGCTTCTCCGCTGAAAGGCCTGCAAGCAATAATAGCTGGTGTGTGCCGATGTCTTTGATCTTCCCAGCTTGCTTCGCTTCTTCTCGATCTGATCATGCTCCGTTGCGTACTCTGAAAGCGCTCCGGAGAGAGATCGATGGCCAGTTTGTTTGCGGTCTCTTGCATCAGCCTTCCGCAACTTTTGCTCTCTGTGTTTCTAACAACCGTTGAACGCACGGGCGACAGGACTCCGGAACATCATCGGGGCAACTCCTGCAGTCGGGCCTGCTCCTGGTGCGGCGCATTCGCGGGATTGCGCAAGCCCAATTCGCGGAATCGTTGGGCTCATCACGCAAGCGACCCCCACACAGCAGCGCAGCAGCCCTGTGCGTGTCGATATGCGTGCATGATTTTGCTGATTATCATCTCTTATTTGCACTGCAGCGCCGGCGCCGGCGGTGGCCTCTGGCTCGGCGGGATCAGCTCCTCAGGCAAGCTTTGCTGAAGACGACTCCCCAAGAGAGGACCGGCCCACAACAGCCACAGTCGCCGACCAGATGCAGATAAGCCCGGCGCAAGCCCAGGCCGGAGGAGGCGCTCTGCGCCTGGAGGGTGGCGAAGGGGGGGCTCCGGGTGCCGGTGGAGGAGAGGCTCTAAGGCAGCGCAATCCGTGAGCTGCGCTCTCTCTGCACGAGCATGCCCTCGTGCTTGCCGTCCCCCTTTCCTTGCACTCTTCTATTTGCTTGCTCCCCCTCTTCATCCCTCCTCCCTGCTCCCTTCTCTCTCTCAGCAGGCTCGTGTGGCCTGCATATGTACATAATGGTGCAGTGATCATGATCTGGGTTTAATGACCCACGCGCACGAGGCCCGAGGGTGGCTAGGTCGAGCTTTAGATGTGATATCGATCGCGATCTTGGGACCAACGAAAACGTGCATGCAGGCTGCACGTTGCGCGAGGGAGGGCAGACCTTGGGGCCGCACTTCGCCGCCTCCAGGACCGCCTTCTGGAACCGCTCGGGCTGCGGGCTGCTCCCTTAGAAGTGCAGCAGGGTACGGGAATCAAGTGATCGTACAGAGGAGGAGGCGTGGGGTGGACCGCTGGCGCGCGAGCCGGCGGCGGAGGCGGCGGCGGAGTCGGCCGCGGGGTCGTCTGAAACGAGCACGGCCCACCGGCGGCCGTCCGCCGCGCTCTTCGCCGCTGCAGGGAGGGTGAGAGGGCGGTGGTAGGGGTGGGGGGAAAGAAGCCGCACAGGGGTACAAGCCGCACGCGAAGGCACCGGCGCTGTCAAAGTCGGCGGGCCTACCCCCCACGCAGACCACGGCGTCCAATCCGGATCCCGTACCCGGGGGCGCCTCGCAGACGATCTGGGGTACAGCTCGGTGCGGTCCGCGGGGGGTGGGGGTGGAGGCGGGGAAAGGGACCTCGCTGTGGGGTACGGAGACGCGCGCGTTGGCGCACGGGTGCCCGCCGATGCAGGCCGCGACTTCGCCGCCCGTACCCCCCGCCCCGAGGTTGCCGCCCCGCATCGTCACGGTACCCCCCGACCGCGGGGCCGAGGTCACGTTCGAGACGTAGGGGCCTGCCGCAGGGTTCAGTGCTGGGGTACGCCGTTCTTGGAGGCAGGGGGTACGCTGACCGTCGTACCAGAAGCAGCGGCGGCCGGTGGTGCCGGAGCTCATCCCGGCGACGGTCACGGAGACGTCGAGGGCGAACCCCGTACCCGGGGCGGCGTCGCAGCGGAGGAGGTGCCCCGGGAGCAACAGCTGCGGGGAGGCGCAGGGCCGGCCGCCAACGGTGATCTGGCCCAAGAGGTCCTGCCGGGACCCGAAGTGGCGCCCCACGATCGCGACGGGCCCGCCCGAGGTCGGCGCCCCCGTCGCGAACTCCACCTCGGGCGGATCTGCGCGGGCGTTAAATCTTCGATTCGGTCCTAGCGGGGCGTGCAGGCGGGCTTGGCGCGCACGGGAGCCGGCCATGGCGAGGGCGACCCGGGCGGCTGCGGGCCTCGGCGAGAGGTTAACGAGCACGGCGTGCATCCGCTGCCCGACGGTCCCCGCCGCCCCCTTCAGCGCCCGCTCCCGCACCCGCCGCACCGCCGCCACGTCCGCCGCGGCGCTGCGCGCGGCGCCCGAGGGGAAGAAGCCGGCGACGGGGGCGAGGGCGAGGGTGCCGGCGCCGGCGCCGGAGCCGCCGAGCGCCGCCGCGAGGCCGTCGTCGTCCAGGAACGCAACGACGAGGTCTTTCGGGTCGGCGTCGGTCGCCAGCTGGTTCGCCGCCGCGCACGGGCACGCCCGCGCGCTGCTCAGCACCAGCGCCTGGCCCGGCGGCAGCGTCACCGACCCGCCGTCTGCCCACCGATCAGCTCGCACCGATCCGAGGCGCGCGGCGCACGCGCATCGAGCGGACCGGCGGGGACGATGTCGACGAGGACGCGGACGGGGAGGTAGCCCGTGGCCAGCGGCGCGAGGACGACGAAGAGGTGCTCTCCGTCGGGCACCGCCGCCTGCCGGAAGTCCTCCGCCCGCGCGAGCGTCCCGGAGCTCTCCACGACGACCGTCTCCTGCCCGGGCTCGTCGGGGCGCAGCCGGCCCGCCACGAACTTCTCGTACGCGCCCGAGCTGAGCAGCACGAGCGCCGCCCGCACGCTGAACGGGCTCGCCTCCACGAAGTACGAGACGAGGAACGGGCACGGCCCCGCCGTCCGCACCAGCACGGGCTTCTCGTTCGGGACGTGGCTCCACGCGTAGGAGTGCGCCTTGATCGCAGCCGCGGGCGCCGCGAACCACGCCAGCAGCACCGAAGCCGCGAGCAGCAGCGCCAGCGCGCCGCCGCCCGCGGGCGCCCTCATCGCTGGCCGAGCGACCCGCGACGTTGCTCCGCCAGCGTCGCGCGCGACTCTGGACGAAGCGGCCGACCTATGCTACCGCTTTCGAACGTGTGAGGCAGGCCAGAGGCCGCCGGTTTTCCCGGTTTTGTTGCTCCGCCCGGGTACGGGCTCGCGGGACCAGCCGGCGGGTACACATGCCCAGCTCGAACTTCCACACCCCAAAGCAAGCACCGCGCGCCTAGGGGCGAGGACCGAGCATTACAGGAGCCAGCTCGGGGGTCAGCTGCGCAGGACGAAGCGTTCCCGCCGACCTGTCAGCTGGCCATCTGATAACCGCTGTGCGCGTCCTCTCGTGCGCCGCTGGCGCTGCTCGGCGCGACTCGGCCGGAGCGCCAGCGGGCCTGCTTTGGGTTAGCCTGTGCGCGTCACGCACTTTCTACGGTATGCTCATTTGCATGATCCGGCCGACTTTTGAGTACCTGTACTTGGACCCGAGCCGCATTCTCTTCTCGCAGGGCAGCACCGGAGCACGGGAGCCTCATGGACAGCGAGATGCTCGACTTCGAACTTTCGGAATACGCCACAGTGGACATCTCCCAGATGTGCCAAGCCACAAAGCGATCGACCATTCCGCTTTTCTTCGGAAGAAGCGGTGAGCGCACATTAGTGAGCGCACATTAGTGAGCAAGAAGCTATAGCTATGGCTAGCGCGCGAGCCGCTCGACGCCGCCCTTAGATCGTCCGCGGTGCAAGCCGCGGCCAGGCGCAAGCGGGCGGCGGCAGAGGACGCCGCGGAGGCCGCCAAGAAGGCGCGGGAGGAGGTCCCTGCTCCGCCGGGGAACACCAACCGTTGGCCGCGGCGGCGGCCAAGTTCCGAAGTTCGCGGCCCTCCTGTCCTCCCTCCTCCCTCCTCGCCGCCTCCTCCCCTCGCGGCGGTGGCCAAGTTCGCCGCCCTCCTCTCCCAGCGCGATCCCACCGCCGCCGCCTTCCTCGCTGCCCGCCAGCTGCAGGCCGGCGAGGCCGCCTGGAGCCCGAGCGCCATAGCTCCCTCATCGCGCGCCGCTTCTGTAGCCCCTCCCTGCTTCTTGTCAACGGCTCAACTCTGTCTCATGAAGTATCCCTTGCGCCTAGCAAACTCCCCCCCCTCGCCCCCGCCTCCTCTCAAGCCCCCCAACCGCTTCATGTGCTCCGCCCTCGGTCACAGTCATGGCCTGTATGCAGTTTGGCTACCGTAAAACACTTAAGTAATGCGTGCACTTAAGTAATGCGGTCCCGAAATAATGCGTTTTCCGCTGGCAAAACGCATTAATTTGGGGGCGCATTAATATCCGAGCGCTAAGCCGGACCTAAGAAAACTGCGGTATGTACCCCCCTCATGCAGCCAGAAGGCTTCAAAACGCATTAATTCGGGGGCGCATAATTAACCGTACTGGGGGTCCGGGTCCAAAAACGCATTACTTACCGGCGCATTACTTAAGTGTTTTACGGTAGGTCCCCGCCCTACCGGCAGCAACAGACCCCGGTGCAGGACATTAATATTGTTGCATTCATGTTGTATTCAATCTGAGTAACGCCCCAATGGGGCTTTGTACAAAGGACTGGCAAGGACTGGACGGGGAAGCGCAGGCGCGCGCCCTCCTCCCCATGGACGGCCCAGACGAGCGAGGAGGTACCGTTCCGGGAGCGGGCGCCGGCGTACCCCTCCGCGTCGACCCACTGGGGCCGGCGTCCGCCCCTGCAGTGTTCCAGTGAGCGCATCGGGCGGGGGATCCGGAGCGAGGGACCGCAGAGCTCGAGAACGCCGTACCCCGGGCGGAGGAGACGAGGAAGGGGTACGCGGCGTCAGGCGGCGGAGTCCGGCGCGGAGCAGCGCGCCGGCGGCGGGGGCGTCCCCAACGAGAACGACCTGCGAGGCAGAGGAGGGGGGGGAGAGACAAGAAGGGGGGTACGCTGAGCCGTCCCGTTCCCCCGCGGGGGGCGCGAGGGAGGGCGCACCTCGGCGCCGCAGTTCGCCGCCTCCAGGACCGCCTCCCGGACCCGCTCGGGCTGCGGTCGGCTCCATTAGAAGTGCAGCGGGGTACGGGAATCAAGGGATCGCACCGAGGAGAAGGCGCGGGGTAGAGCGCTGGCGCGCCAGCCGGCGGCGGAGGAGGCGGCGGAGTAAGCCGTCCGCTGTCCGCCGCGCTCGCCAGTGCCATGAGATCAGGGGGCGTCGGGAGGGGCCAGCCGCTGCGGGGGAGGGCCAGCCGCGGGCCGCGGACCACCTTGCACCAGCTTCCCAGATGCCGGTGCCACTGGGCGGAGAATTTCAGGGATGTGAACGGATTGGGCTACGAGGGGACAGCTGTCGCCGATTCGAGCTCGCGTACCGCACGCGCGTGCGTCGCCCTTGGAGCTGGAAGCCATCAGGCCTGCCGCGCGCTGAACCAGGCGTGTCGCATACGCGTCGTCTTGCGGCACTCTCCTCTCTGGTGGGGAGATCGTGCATCAGGAGTAATTGAAAGGGCTGCAGCCAATTCCGAGTTCGCCCTTTCTCTCTCTTCGGCGGGGAACTCAACTTGAGCCTTGCCCTAGCCTCGGTCACTCGCCTCGCGATCGGTGGCGGGCTGCCGCGTCGCCTCCTCCTTCTCCGCGCGCGCCTCCTCGGTCGTCAGGCGCCGCGTCAGGTGGCTGCGAACTGTCTGCTGGTCGCTGCTGCTATGGAGATTGCGCGCCGCCCGTGAAGCACGTAGTGGCTGGGAGGCAGTGCGTCGTGTGAAATATCTCGAAAGGGGAGATCGCATTTCCGGGCGCCGGGACTCGGTTTCAAGGGCCGCGGCCCAGAGACCAACCTCTGTGCGAGGCGGGCACGGGCGCGCCACCCGCTGCGCGGCGTTGGATCAGCTGCAGTCAACGTGACCTCCGACCGAAGTTCTCGCGTACCGCTGACGACCTCAGGCACAGAAGAGGAGCAAATGCAATCGGAACAAGATGACTGAACTCATCTGCAGCGCGCGATCTCTGCCCGTTAGCGGAATCGACGCACAACCACCGTGAAAGGTACGCGCATGAAGGGGAAGGACCGTAGCGGAAGGACCGCCAAACGGCGTCCTCGGCACGTCAGACAGACACAGCGCGGCTGGCGGGTAGCTCAGGTCGCGGCTATCAGATGGATAAAAAAGCCAGGAAAGAGCCCGAGGATCTACATGTTGCGCGGGCACAGGCTTGATGGTGGTACTGCCTAGCCTGACGCTTAATGCCCGCAGACGCCAGTACCTCGACCGAAGTGCCGAAGAGCTGCGATACCCATCCTTGGCTCAATCCCCCAAACAGACCGTTCGGATGGACCGTCAGCAAGGTGCTTCCGTCCACGCCGACAACTGGCGCCGGTCCGTCCCGGTCTTGACGCCTCTCACCGGTGCAGCGCGAACGACCCTGGAGGGCCACGCCGCGGCCGAGCGCCTGCGAATAGAATGTGCGCTCTCCGGCAAACGCCCTCGACTCCGAAACTGACGCCTCGGCTTACTGAGCAGCTCTCACGGCCGAGCTTGAGGGTACGGCGCTCGCGCTCGTTGCGCGTGTTGGCCCAATCTGATCTCTCCTTGCTCTCCCGAACAGCGTGTCATCGGCAAATGGCCGGTGCGTTGCCCGCTGAAACTGTGATATCTTTTCTTCCTTCCGGATTGCGTTGCTCGTCCTCTTGCCCTCGGCGCTTGCCTGATCGGCTTCTCCGCGAAAAGGCCTGCAAGCGACAATAGCTGGTGTGTGTCGGTGTCTTTGATCTTCCCAGCTTGCTTCGCTTCTTCTCGATCTGATCATGCTCCGTTGCGTACTCTGAAAGCGCTCCGGAGAGAGATCGATGGTCAGTTTGTTTGCGGTCTCTTGCATCAGCCTTCCGCAACTTTTGTTCTCTGTGTTAACAACGCACGGGCGACAGGACTCCGGAACATCATCGGGGCAACTCCTGCAGTCGGGCCTGCTCCTGGTGCGGCGCATTCGCGGGATTGCGCAAGCCCAATTCGCGGAATCGTTGGGCTCATCACGCAAGCGACCCCCACACAGCAGCGCAGCAGCCCCGTGCGTGTCGATATGCGTGCATGATTTTGCTGATTATCATCTCTTATTTGCACTGCAGCGCCGGCGCCGGCGGTGGCCTCTGGCTCGGCGGGATCAGCTACTCAGGCAAGCTCTGCTGAAGACGACTCCCCAAGAGAGGACCGGCCCACAACAGCCACAGTCGCCGACGAGATGCAGATAAGCCCGGCGCAAGCCCAGGCCGGAGGAGGCGCTCTGCGCCTGGAGGGTGGCGAAGGGGGGGCTCCGGGGGCCGGCGGAGGAGAGGCTCTGAGGCAGAGCAATCCGTGAGCTGTGCTCTCTCTGCAGGAGCATGCCCTCGTGCTTGCCGTCCTTCTTTCCTTGCACTCTTCTCTTTGCTTGCTACCCCCTCTTCATCCCTCCTCCCTGCTCCCTTCTCCCTCTCCGCAGGCTCGTGTGGCCTGCATATGTACATAATGGTGCAGTGATTATGATCTGAGTTTAATGACCCACGTGCACGAGGCCCGAGGGTGGCTAGATCGAGCTTTAGATGTGAAATCGATCGCGATCTTGGGACCAACGAAAACGTGCATGCAGGCTGCACGTTGCGCGAGGGAGGGCAGACCTTGGGGCCGCACTTCGCAGCCTCCAGGACCGCCCGGCGGACCTTCGCCGCCTCCAGGACCGCCTTCTGGAACCGCTCGGGCTGCGGGCTGCTCCCTTAGAAGTGCAGCAGGGTACGGGAATCAAGTGATCGTACCGAGGAAGAGGCGTGGGGTGGACCGCTGGCGCGCGAGCCGGCGGCGGAGGCGGCGGCGGAGTCCGCCGCGGGGTCGTCCGAAACGAGCACGGCCGACCGGCGGCCGTCCGCCGCGCTCTTCGCCGCTGTGGGGAGGGTCAGAGGGCGGTGGGAGGGTGGGGGGGAGGCCGCACGGGGGTACAAGCCGTACGCGAAGGCACCGGCGCCGTCGAAGTCGGCGGGCCTACCCCCCACGCGGACCACGGCGTCCAAGCCGGATCCCGTACCCGGGGGCGCCTCGCAGACGATCTGGGGTACAGCTCGGCGCGGTCCGCGGGGATTGGAGGGGGGTACAGGCGGACCTCGCTGTGGGGTACGAAGACGCGCGCGTTGGTGCATGGGCGCCCGCCGATCCAGGCCGCGACCTCGCCGCCCGTACCCCGCGCCCCGAGGTTGCCGCCCCGCATCGTGACGGTACACCCCGACGGCGGGGATGATGTCACGGTCAAGACATAGGGGCCTACCGCAGGGTTCAGAGCTGGGGGTACGCCGTTCTTGGAGGTAGGGGATACACTGACCGTCGTACCAGAAGCGGCGGCGGCCGGTGGCGCCGGAGCTCATCCCGGCGACGGTCACGGAGACGTCGAGGGCGAACCCCGTACTTGGGGCGGCGTCGCAGCGGAGGAGGTGCCCCGGGAGCAACAGCTGCGGGGAGGCGCAGGGCCGGCCGCCGATGGTGATCTGGCCCAAGAGGTCCTGCCGGGACCCGAAGTGGCGCCCCACGATCGCGACGGGCCCGCCCGAGGTCGGCGCCCCCGTCGCGAACTCCACCTCGGTCGGATCTGCGCGAGATGTTGGACGTTCGGTTCGGTCCTAGAGGGGCGCGCAGGCGGGCTTGGCGCGCACAGGAGCCGGCCATGGCGAGGGCGACCTGGACGACGGTGGGCCGCGGCGAGAGGTTCGCCAGCACAACGTGCATCCGCTGCCCGACGGTCCCCGCTGCGCCCTTCAGCGCCCGCTCCCGCACCCGCCGCACCGCCGCCGCGTCCGCCGGCGCGCTGTGCGCGGCGCCCGAGGGGAAGAAGCCGGCGACGGGGGCGACGGCGCCGCCGCCGGAGCCGCCGAGCGCCGCCGCGAGGCCGTCGTCGTCCAGGAACGCGACGGCGAGGTCCTTGGGGTCGGCGTCGGTCGCCAGCTGGTTCGCCGCCGCGCACGGGCACGCCCGCGCGCTGCTCAGCACCAGCGCCTGGCCCGGCGGCAGCGTCACCGACCCGCCGTCTGCGCCGATCGAGCTCGCACCGATCCGGGGCGCGGCGCGCACTCGGGCGAGAGCGCGGGCGGGCGGGCGGACCGGCGGGGACGATGTCGACGAGGACGTAGCCCGTGGCCAGCGGCGCGAGGACGACGAAGAGGTGCTCGCCGTCGGGCACCGCCGCCTGCCGGAAGTCCTCCGCCCGCGCGAGCGTCCCCGCGCTCTCCACGACGACCGTCTCCTGCCCGGGCTCGTCGGGGCGCAGCCGGCCCGCCACGAACTTCTCGTACGCGCCCGAGCTGAGCAGCACGAGCGCCGCCCGCACGCTGAACGGGCTCGCCTCCACGAAATACGAGACGAGGCACGGGCACGGCCCCGCCGTCCGCACCAGCACGGGCTTCTCGTTCAGGGCGTGGCTTCAGGCGTACGAGTGCGCCTTGATCGCAGCCGCGGGCGCCGCGAACCACGCCAGCAGCACCGAAGCCGCTAGCAGCAGCGCCAGCGCGCCGCCGCCCGCGGGCGCCCTCATCGCTGGCCGAGCGATCCGCGACGCTGCTCCGCCAGCACCGCGCGCGACTCCAGACGAAGTGGCCGACCTATTATACCGCTTCGAATCGCTGAGGACAGGCCAGAGGCCGCCGGTTTTCCCGGTTCTGTTGCTTCCCCCGGGGACGGGCTCGCGGGACCGGCCGCCGGGTACACCTGTACACCCGCCCGGCATTTCGGTCGAACTCCTACGACACAAAGCAAGCACTGCGCGTCTAGGCCCTAGGGGCGGCGGTCCAACATCGCATGCGCAGGAGCCAGCTAGGGGGTCCAGCTGCGCGGGGCGAAGCGTTTCCGCCAACCTGTCAGCTGGCCATCCGATAACCGCCGTGCGCGCTCTCGTCTCGTGCGCCGCCGGCGCCGCTCGGCGCGACTCGGCCGCGCCGCAGTCGTTGCGCGGATGATTGATCTACAAGTTTACAGGCTTTCCGGAGCGCCAGCGAGCTGTTTTGGGTTAGCTCTACGCGCCCGAACACGGTATGCTCATTTGCATGATCCGGCCGACTTTTGAGTACCTGTACTTGGACCCGAGCCGCATTCTCTTCTCGCAGGGAAGCACCGGAGCCTCCTTCGGCGACATCATGGACAGCGAGATGCTCGACTTCGAACTTTCGGAATACGCCGTAGTGGACATCTCCCAGCTGTGCCAAGCCACAAAGCGATCGACCATTCCGCTTTTCTTCGGAAGAAGCGGTGAGCGCACATTAGTGAGCGCACATTAGTGAGCAAGAAGCATTAGTGAGCATTAGTGAGCATCGGATCGTCCGCAATGCAAGCCGCGGCCAGGCGCTCGCCCTCCTCCCCGCGGACGGCCCGGACGCGCGAGGGCGTACCCGTGCGGGAGCGGGCGCCGGCGTACCCCTCCGCGTCGACCCACTGGGGGCCGGCGTCCGCCCCTGCAGTGCTCCAGTGAGCGCATCGGGCGGGGGAGCGAGGGACCGCAGAGCTCGAGAACGCCGTACCCCGGGCGGAGGAGATGAGGAAGGGGTACGCGGCGTCAGGCGGCGGAGTCCGGCGCGGAGCAGCGCGGCGGCGGCGGGGGCATCCCCAACGGCAACGACCTGCGAGGCAGAAGGAGGGGGGGGGGAGAAGAAGGGGGGTACGCTGAGCCGTCCCGTTCCCCCGCGGGGGGCGCGAGGGAGGGCGCACCTCGGCGCCGCAGTTCGCCGCCTCCCGGACCCGCTCGGGGCTGCGGTCAGCTCCATTAGAAGTGCAGCGGGGTACAGGAATCAAGGGATCGCACTGAGGAGGAGGCGCGGGGTAGAGCGCTGGCGCGCGAGCCGACGGCGGAGGAGGCGGCGGAGGAAGCCGCGGGGTCGTCTGACACGAGCGCGGCCCAGCGGCGGCCGTCCGCCGCGCTTGCCAGTGCCGGGAGATCAGGGGGTGTCGGGAGGGGCCAGCCGCTGCGGGGGAGGGGCAGCCGCGGGCCGCGGGCCACCCTGCACCAGCTTCCCAGACGCCGGTGCCACTGGGCGGAGAATTTCAGGGATGTGAACGGATTGGGCTACGAGGGGACAGCTGTCGCCGATTCGAGCTCGCGTACCGCACGCGCGTGCGTCGCCCTTGGAGCTGGAAGCCATCAGGCCTGCCGCGCGCTGAACCAGGCGTGTCGCATACGCGTCGTCTTGCGGCACTCTCCTCTCTGGTGGGGAGATCGTGCATCAGGAGTAATTGAAAGGGCTGCAGCCAATTCCGAGTTCGCCCTTTCTCTCTCTTCGGCGGGGAACTCAACTTGAGCCTTGCCCTAGCCTCGGTCACTCGCCTCGGTGGCGGGCTGCCGCGTCGCCTCCTCCTTCTCCGCGCGCGCCTCCTCGGTCGTCAGGCGCCGCGTCAGGTGGCTGCGAACTGTCTGCTGGTCGCTGCTGCTATGGAGATTGCGCGCCGCCCGTGAAGCACGTAGTGGCTGGGAGGCAGTGCGTCGTGTGGGATATCTCGTAAGGGGAGATCGCATTTCCGGGCGCCGGGACTCGGTTTCAAGGGCCGCGGCCCAGAGACCAACCTCTGTGCGAGGCGGGCACGGGCGCGCCACCCGCTGCGCGGCGGTGGGTCAGCTGCAGTCAACGTGACCTCCGACCGAAGTTCTCGCGTACCGCTGACGACCTCAGGCACAGAAGAGGAGCAAATGCAATCGGAACAAGATGACTGAACTCATCTGCAGCGGGCGATCTCTGCCCGTTAGCGGAATCGACGCACAACCACCGTGAAAGGTACGCGCATGAAGGGGAAGGACCGTAGCGGAAGGACCGCCAAACGGCGTCCTCCGGCACGTCAGACAGACACAGCGCGGCTGGCGGGTAGCTCAGGTCGCGGCTATCAGATGGATAAAAAAGCCAGGAAAGAGCCCGAGGATCTACATGTTGCGCGGGCACAGGCTTGATGGTGGTACTGCCTAGCCTGACGCTTAATGCCCGCAGACGCCAGTACCTCGACCGAAGTGCCGAAGAGCTGCGATACCCATCCTTGGCTCAATCCCCCAAACAGACCGTTCGGATGGACCGTCAGCAAGGTGCTTCCGTCCACGCCGACAACTGGCGCCGGTCCGTCCCGGTCTTGACGCCTCTCACCGGTGCAGCGCGAACGACCCTGGAGGGCCACGCCGCGGCCGAGCGCCTGCGAATAGAATGTGCGCTCTCCGGCAAACGCCCTCGACTCCGAAACTGACGCCTCGGCTCTCTGAGCAGCTCTCACGGCCGAGCTTGAGGGTACGGCGCTCGCGCTCGTTGCGCGTGTTGGCCCAAGCTGATCTCTCCTTGCTCTCCCGAACAGCGTGTCATCGGCAAATGGCCGGTGCGTTGCCCGCTGAAACTGTGATATCTTTTCTTCCTTCCGGATTGCGTTGCTCGTCCTCTTGCCCTCGGCGCTTGCCTGATCGGCTCTTCGCTAACAGGGCGTCTTGCGGCACACGAGCAGGAAGTGGCTGGTGCGCACCCGCGTCGGGGCGATCTCTTTTAGTGGATGCTGTTGATTCTTGCGCCGCTCGTTCTCCTGCCTTTCGGCGCTTGCCTGATCGGCTCTTCGCAAACAGGTATTCGCGCGGCACACGAGCGGGAAGTGGCCGGTGCGTACCCGAGTCGGGGCGATCTCTTTAAGTGGATACTGTTGATTCATGCGCCTCTCGTTCTCCTGCCTTTCGGCGCTTGCCTGATCGGCTTCTCCGCGAAAAGGCCTGCAAGCGACAATAGCTGGTGTGTGCCGGTGTCTTTGATCTTCCCAGCTTGCTTCGCTTCTTCTCGATCTGATCATGCTCCGTTGCGTACTCTGAAAGCGCTCCGGAGAGAGATCGATGGTCAGTTTGTTTGCGGTCTCTTGCATCAGCCTTCCGCAACTTTTGTTCTCTGTGTTAACAACGCACGGGCGACAGGACTCCGGAACATCATCGGGGCAACTCCTGCAGTCGGGCCTGCTCCTGGTGCGGCGCATTCGCGGGATTGCGCAAGCCCAATTCGCGGAATCGTTGGGCTCATCACGCAAGCGACCCCCACACAGCAGCGCAGCAGCCCCGTGCGTGTCGATATGCGTGCATGATTTTGCTGATTATCATCTCTTATTTGCACTGCAGCGCCGGCGCCGGCGGTGGCCTCTGGCTCGGCGGGATCAGCTACTCAGGCAAGCTCTGCTGAAGACGACTCCCCAAGAGAGGACCGGCCCACAACAGCCACAGTCGCCGACGAGATGCAGATAAGCCCGGCGCAAGCCCAGGCCGGAGGAGGCGCTCTGCGCCTGGAGGGTGGCGAAGGGGGGGCTCCGGGGGCCGGCGGAGGAGAGGCTCTGAGGCAGAGCAATCCGTGAGCTGTGCTCTCTCTGCAGGAGCATGCCCTCGTGCTTGCCGTCCTTCTTTCCTTGCACTCTTCTCTTTGCTTGCTACCCCCTCTTCATCCCTCCTCCCTGCTCCCTTCTCCCTCTCCGCAGGCTCGTGTGGCCTGCATATGTACATAATGGTGCAGTGATTATGATCTGAGTTTAATGACCCACGTGCACGAGGCCCGAGGGTGGCTAGATCGAGCTTTAGATGTGAAATCGATCGCGATCTTGGGACCAACGAAAACGTGCATGCAGGCTGCACGTTGCGCAAGGGAGGGCAGACCTTGGGGCCGCACTTCGCAGCCTCCAGGACCGCCCGGCGGACCTTCGCCGCCTCCAGGACCGCCTTCTGGAACCGCTCGGGCTGCGGGCTGCTCCCTTAGAAGTGCAGCAGGGTACGGGAATCAAGTGATCGTACCGAGGAAGAGGCGTGGGGTGGACCGCTGGCGCGCGAGCCGGCGGCGGAGGCGGCGGCGGAGTCCGCCGCGGGGTCGTCCGAAACGAGCACGGCCGACCGGCGGCCGTCCGCCGCGCTCTTCGCCGCTGTGGGGAGGGTCAGAGGGCGGTGGGAGGGTGGGGGGGAGGCCGCACGGGGGTACAAGCCGTACGCGAAGGCACCGGCGCCGTCGAAGTCGGCGGGCCTACCCCCCACGCGGACCACGGCGTCCAAGCCGGATCCCGTACCCGGGGGCGCCTCGCAGACGATCTGGGGTACAGCTCGGCGCGGTCCGCGGGGATTGGAGGGGGGTACAGGCGGACCTCGCTGTGGGGTACGAAGACGCGCGCGTTGGTGCATGGGCGCCCGCCGATCCAGGCCGCGACCTCGCCGCCCGTACCCCGCGCCCCGAGGTTGCCGCCCCGCATCGTGACGGTACACCCCGACGGCGGGGATGATGTCACGGTCAAGACATAGGGGCCTACCGCAGGGTTCAGAGCTGGGGGTACGCCGTTCTTGGAGGTAGGGGATACACTGACCGTCGTACCAGAAGCGGCGGCGGCCGGTGGCGCCGGAGCTCATCCCGGCGACGGTCACGGAGGGCGAACCCCGTACCCGGGGCGGCGTCGCAGCGGAGGAGGTGCCCCGGGAGCAACAGCTGCGGGGAGGCGCAGGGCCGGCCGCCGATGGTGATCTGGCCCAAGAGGTCCTGCCGGGACCCGAAGTGGCGCCCCACGATCGCGACGGGCCCGCCCGAGGTCGGCGCCCCCGTCGCGAACTCCACCTCGGTCGGATCTGCGCGAGATGTTGGACGTTCGGTTCGGTCCTAGAGGGGCGCGCAGGCGGGCTTGGCGCGCACAGGAGCCGGCCATGGCGAGGGCGACCTGGACGACGGTGGGCCGCGGCGAGAGGTTCGCCAGCACAACGTGCATCCGCTGCCCGACGGTCCCGCCGCGCCCTTCAGCGCCCGCTCCCGCACCCGCCGCACCGCCGCCGCGTCCGCCGGCGCGCTGTGCGCGGCGCCCGAGGGGAAGAAGCCGGCGACGGGGGCGACGGCGCCGCCGCCGGAGCCGCCGAGCGCCGCCGCGAGGCCGTCGTCGTCCAGGAACGCGACGGCGAGGTCCTTGGGGTCGGCGTCGGTCGCCAGCTGGTTCGCCGCCGCGCACGGGCACGCCCGCGCGCTGCTCAGCACCAGCGCCTGGCCCGGCGGCAGCGTCACCGACCCGCCGTCTGCGCCGATCGAGCTCGCACCGATCCGGAGCGCGGCGCGCACTCGGGCGAGAGCGCGGGCGGGCGGGCGGACCGGCGGGGACGATGTCGACGAGGACGTAGCCCGTGGCCAGCGGCGCGAGGACGACGAAGAGGTGCTCGCCGTCGGGCACCGCCGCCTGCCGGAAGTCCTCCGCCCGCGCGAGCGTCCCGGAGCTCTCCACGACGACCGTCTCCTGCCCGGGCTCGTCGGGGCGCAGCTGACCCGCCACGAACTTCTCGTACGCGCCCGAGCTGAGCAGCACGAGCGCCGCCCGCACGCTGAACGGGCTCGCCTCCACGAAGTACGAAACGAGGCACGGGCACGGCCCCGCCGTCCGCACCAGCACGGGCTTCTCGTTCAGGACGTGGCTCCAGGCGTACGAGTGCGCCTTGATCGCAGCCGCGGGCGCCGCGAACCACGCCAGCAGCACCGAAGCCGCGAGCAGCAGCGCCAGCGCGCCGCCGCCCGCGGGCGCCCTCATCGCTGGCCGAGCGATCCGCGACGCTGCTCCGCCAGCACCGCGCGCGACTCCAGACGAAGTGGCCGACCTGTTATACCGCTTCGAATCGCTGAGGACAGGCCAGAGGCCGCCGGTTTTCCCGGTTCTGTTGCTTCCCCCGGGGACGGGCTCGCGGGACCGGCCGCCGGGTACACCTGTACACCCGCCCGGCATTTCGGTCGAACTCCTACGACACAAAGCAAGCACTGCGCGTCTAGGCCCTAGGGGCGGCGGTCCAACATCGCATGCGCAGGAGCCAGCTAGGGGGTCCAGCTGCGCGGGGCGAAGCGTTTCCGCCAACCTGTCAGCTGGCCATCCGATAACCGCCGTGCGCGCTCTCGTCTCGTGCGCCGCCGGCGCCGCTCGGCGCGACTCGGCCGCGCCGCAGTCGTTGCGCGGATGATTGATCTACAAGTTTACAGGCTTTCCGGAGCGCCGGCGGGCCGTTTCGGATTAGCCGTATACATGTACATACGTATATATATATATATACCGTACCGTTCACGTAGTGCCGCGGTGCGCGCCAAGCACCTTCGACGGTATGCTTCATGATCGTCACATCGTGATTCGATTAAGATGGTCAAACAGTGACAAAAATCGTATGTAAGCGCAGATGTCGACGTCGCGGCCGAGTTTCCACTACATCGACCCGAGCCGCATCCTCTTCTCGCAGGACAGCATGAGCCTCCTTCGGCGACAGCGTGGATAGCGAGATTCGCAATATCGAAGACGCCGCAGCGCGCATATCGCGGCGACTGTGCTGCACGGACCTCAAGTTGTGCGAAGTCGTGAAGGACATTCCGCCTATCCTCGTCGCACGAATCCCCGACAAACATCCTCAATCCGGTGAGCAAGAACCGTTGGCTCAAGTTAAGCTACTAGTTTAGATCTAGATTTAGATAGCTACAGCGCTAGCTAGCGCCGACGTCATCTCGACAATGCGTAATCGCAATTGTACAGAAACTCATTACAATGAAGACGGTAAGCCCTACGAGTTCGTCAGCCTCGACAACCGCCGGCTCTGGATTTTCGATATCGCTCGCACTGGGGTCACCCCCACCAATTGCGCGCCCTCTTCTTTCCTTCCCCACTACCATTCTCAGTAAGCCCATTATCCATTTTCAAATTTCTCAGTAAGGCTCAGTAACAAATTATAAATTAGCACTGTATTTTTCGAACTTCTAACCTCTCCTTACTGAAACCAATCACAAAACCCTATCAATCTCCTATTTTCTAATCTCTTACCGTTTTCAGTAAGCCCTAAAACCCTCTCTCGATTTCTCAGTAAGGACAGTAAGACCCCTATTTTTACGAAATGTTCCCGATCGTTTCCAAACTGTTTTCAGTTAGCAAATTGAAAAATAAAGGTGACCCCCACCGATAGCCTTAATCCGGATAAATCAAATACGAAATCAAGGTGACCCCCACCGATAGAGTACAATGAATTCGCGAGTATGTGCTGCCAAAAATGCCCACCTGCACACACTCGCGACTTCAATCGAAATGTACGAATCGAAATGTACGAATCGAAATGTACGAATCGAAATGTACGATTAGCATATTTACGACAAAGTACGACGATAGACCACGTTAAAATACCATCGCGCCCCGCCCACTATGCAAGATACATGTAAACTACATGCGAGTTGTATGAAAAAATAACAATTCAGTCATGTATATATATCGTGTATATGTCCGAACCTCCGTGTCAGCTAGTGATCCCGCGCGACTTTCGTTTTTTAGTTTTTTCTCTTTTTTTCATATGACGACATATATATATATATACCGGCGTCACCGACATATTCGGGGTCATCACATCGCGGCGATTCCGAAAACATATATATACTATCATGTAGCATGCCACAAAGCAGTTTTTGTATGTTTTGAAGATGTCCGACCAATCACCGTGAGGTTGTAACCGCAACTGTAACCAATTTGTCCCCCTTTGTAACCGGAAAAAACATATTTGTCATTCATGGGCGAAAGGGGGCATACCGGAAAAGCGAAAGGGGGCATACCGGAAAAGCGAAAGGGGGCTTACGTGAAAAGCGAAAGGGGGGATACTGAAAACCCGAGTCCGATAGAAATCGTTAAACGCTTGTATCTCTTCACCAGCTCATCGCCTTGCAAAACTGAAAATAGCGCCGTGACCGTCTTGACGAGGCTAGCACGTCCATAGAAGTGTCATAGGCTCAATAAATTATGTGTAAAAGCATTTTTTATGAAAAATGCGATCCTCACGGCGACTTGGCAAGGGAACCGGCTACTAATAGACCTTAGTAAAGCGCCATTGTAGCTGAACCTTGTAGTAGGGCTGAAGCTTATAATAGGTCTGTTATACCTTTCAAATTCTCAGTTAGAAGCATAATATCCGCCGGCATATATTTACCATAACACCGGCGATCGCGACTTCGCGGAGACCCCCTTCCGTTTTCACCGCATAACTTTGGACAGGAAGCCGATCTCGGCGCGCTCTCAATTGCTATGTGCTCACAACTCGATTCCAGGCATGATGGTTATCATTTGACTAGCTTAGCCCACCGTGGAGCGAAGAGCGACCTCGATTTCTGCACAAGTGCCCGAAAACGGAGGTGTCCGCTACATTCTGAGCGCCGGCGCGCGTTCCCGGAGGGCTCCACTAGTCATACTTTGCATCCGCGCGCGTATAGAGTAGTTCTACACTACTACGAAGTGGCGCGGTCTGATTCGCAAAGGGCGCGATTTGGCGGCTACGAAACCACATAGCTCACAAAAATATCGACTTAAATAATAATGGATTCCCGATACCGCGGCTACCACGTTATGCTCGACTATATACCCGACCCGTTCACCGAGTCCCCGGAGGCATGCGCCGAGTGGATCACAGCGAACCTATCGCAATTAATCACAGATCGCAATATGCGCATCGCCGAGTCGTGCATCAGCACACCTGTATTTTCGACGGCTCTATTTCCCCTCCCGGTTTCGCGATTGGCTTTCTATTAGATGAGTCGCATGCCACAGCTCACTCTTATAGCGACCAGGGGCTATTAGCGATCGATATCTTTACATGCGGCTCAAATGCCGAAGCGAAGACAATGGGTATAGCACAGGACATTAACGATCTCATACAAGAAAGGCTGAAAGTTCGGAAGTGGGACTTACAGGTCGAGCAAAGGTTCCCAATTTCATAAAAAATGAAAAAAACGACATATATATTTAATGCTCCTTGATCGGAAACTTGCCCATTAGTGGGTGATCGAGACCCATAACATACCAGCATTTCATTACGGGATCCCAGCGGGCTTTTTCAGCCTTCGCTTGATCCTTAAATTCATAAGGAATATCGAGATAAACCTTCACGTTTCTCTGATACACTTGCTCATAGCTTCAAGTCTTGAACTGAGAGCATAGGGGGTGATCTTTCTGTGTCACATACCAGCAAGAATTCTCGGGATCCCACTTTCCACCGAGGGATTTCGCAACGTCTTTTTTTTCATAGGGAATGTCGACGAACTGCTTTTCACCCTCCATCGCTTTTATATTTACCGGAGAAAATAATTTCGGGGTTTGTTATGAACGAGATGACCGAAGAATGCGCGTAGTAGGGGCTGTATAGCTTGCGCTCTGATTCTTGAATGATTTAAACCACCGCTGACTGTTTACCTCTGAGAGCTTCTCAGTGCCGGCAATCGTTAATTTCGCGAGCTCTCTAAGCGCCCTCTTAGTCTTCTCCGCGCGATCTTCCAATAGAGCGCCTTTCGGAACACTTGGGGCGACATCTATGCCTTCTTTTTGAACCTGCCGAATAGAGGCTGCCTCTATCTCGGCTGCTTTAATTGCATTTTCTGCGGGCTCGACCACTGCCTCGACCTCTGTAATAATCTGCAATTCGTGCGGCTTAAATAGCTTCGGCATGAGGTATCCGGCTGCATCTTGCACCTCTATTGCGTTTCCCCTCCTTCCCACTATTTTGTAGACCTCTCTGCTATACCTTTGGGTCGCGCCTTTATCGAACTTCGATCTCGGCAATAATAGGCGGACGTGGAGACCCGGCTTGAAGTCGCTGAATATATCCTTGACGATCGTATTCTTTCTCGAAATAATAGCCGCTCGGATCTGCTCCATATCTGAGAGCTTTACATCCCCCGGTTTCATTCCTATGGTTCTGTGAAGGGTGTTGTTATAATTGAAAACGAAGTCGTCCAGCTTGTCCATGAACCGCACTGTATTATAGGCGACACAGTAATTGTTTATCATCATTTTTAGGGTCAAATGAAAGCGATTCATAATTCCCAGCGAAGTGTGATCTCCGACCTGTTTAAAGCGGTGTTCTATTCCGTTATTTTTAACGATCTCCTGAAACTCCTTTGCGATGAATTCTGAGCCGTTATCTGTCTCCAATCGAATCATCGGAGCCGGTAGCTCTGTAAGCATCTCCGCAAAAGCGGCGGCAACACTTGCGCCCTCCTTATTCTTTAACTTCTTGGCATATGCTTTTCGGCTTGTCATCTCAATGAGAGTAAGGACCGCAATGTAGCCGGAATTATAATTGCCATATGAGAGATAAAAGATGAGATCCGCTTGGTAGCACCACGGCGGGGCTGTGATGGGAATAAAAGCTGTTTGGGTCGGCGCGGGGGGCTTCTTGTTGATCCGATGATCTGCATAAATTCTTGTTTCGCTGCGACATCTTGCACTTCTTTCAATGTGAGGCTCTTGTCCTCTTTTCTCAGCTCTTCGTACAATGCCGATGGGTTCTTAAAACCTGTCTTCGGGTCATACATGCGTCGCACGATCTTAGAGGACGGGTTAGCAATGCTAAAAGGAACATCTCCTAATAAATTTGATTTTGCTTGGCGTTTTGTGATTTTTGGGGGATTAGCTCAGTTTCAGGAACCGCGATAGGTAGTATGGTGGTCTCCGTTTCCTCACCCGCTACCCTTCTGTCGATCCGTGACATTCTTCTAATTAAACCTGTTTATTTTTTGCTGCAATTGCACCCGTGATGCGCGAGTTGACAATTGTCTTTAAGATGTGGGCGCCTGTTATTAATGCGATCCACGGCGAGCTTGTAATTCGGATCTTGCGGCTCAATCGGAATCGGAAGGGAACAGAGCGCACAGGCGCCCTTCTGTTGCTTCTTGCGCTCTAATATCCACTCCGGCGTAATATAATCCGCCTCGTCGAAATCGCGCCCGGCACGCTGATCCTGACATTTGTAGCCGCGGATTTTGGCTTTTAGATACTCAATATAGTCACTCTTTCCTTGGAACTTGTGAATAGGTGTATAAATCAGCACAGTAGACAGATCGCGGTTACGAGTGAGCGCGGTATAGAACCATTCGCGAGTGGTATAGCGGAACGTAGCCTCACAAATGACAATGCCCGAATCAAGTGTGAGACCTTGCGTTGAATGACCTGTTCCTGCATAAGGGAGAGAAAAATGTTCTAACATCGCGCACGGAACCTCGAACGTGACGCCATAATAGACTCACCCTCAGATCGCGAAATGCGTAGATACCTGCGACAAACGACTTCCAGACCCTTGTAGAATTTGATGCCGTTGACCTCTACGGTTGCAATATTTACTTTTCGTCTATCGTGCATCAGTTTGTTATAGGCTAAGGTCATTTCGTTTCTGTAAGCGATGCCAAAGTAGCCGTCGGGAATAGCGTTTAGATCATTAATTGCCGGTAAGCCGTATTTTGAAATGATCTGTGCGGCTTCGAGTCCGTTTTCGAAGAGGTCCTCTTTAATCGCCCGAATTAATTCACGGTCTGTCTCCTTCTTGTGCCGCTTGTTAATGCGTAGACTCAGGACGTTAGGGAACATGCTCTGCACAGCGCGCTTATAGTAGCCCTTGCGATCAGAAACCGAGAGGTCGTCATTAATCGGTTCGTTCTGATAGGTATCTCCATTAGCCAAATATTTGATATCCGGATAGCGATCGATAAACGACTTGATCTTAGCGAGATCTTTTACAGAATACGCAAATATCTCGAGCTCGTCGAACATAATGTGGCTGAACTCGGAGACGAACGCCCTCTGGTCTTTTTCGCTCATAGCCTCTTCGTAGGTCTGATCATTGGAGACACGGATCCCGAGAACATTATACAAAGTACGAACGGTAATATTTCCGATTCCGCGGGCTTTGAGAGAGTCTCTTAGCTCCGCGCACTGTTTGTTATAGGGGGCAAATAACTAAGCAATTCGATTTCTGAGATGCGACTAACAGTTAATACCGAGAGTCGACTTTCCACTTCCGGGCATATCAGCAAGGACAAGCATACGATTATGGAGCTCCGCGACCCAATTAAAGCACTCAGGATTAAACTCGTCCCTCAGCGAGAACCGGTTAATGAGTGTCTCGGGATCCTGAAATTCGAGAGTTACACCCCGTGGTGGGCGGAGTGCATTCTCAGGGCATCTTTTCCCGGGAATATAGCTGAATTTGCCCATGTTCTCAAACGCATTTCGGTCGAACTCTTTCTTACTTGTCCATGAACCTTCGATATATAGGCAATCCGTTCTGATCCCGGCAACCTTGTGCCCGCGCGCTGTCAGGCGCTTGTATTGCGCAAACATATTAGCACGGTTGCGATCGTAAATATGAAAGTGGATAGGAAGGAATCCGTTAACGAGCTCGCGGTGAGAGCTGATCTTAACGAAATAGATGTGACCTTCGAATTCGCTAAGAGCTTTGACACGTTTCGAATTCTTAGGATTGAAAGTAAACACCTCTACTGTTACTCCGCATTCTTGGGCGAACCTCTCGGCCTCGGCACGGTTGTAGAACATTTTCGTGGATGTTTGCGAGTCTTGGAATTTGCCGAGCATTCCGATATCTTTCACTAAAAGGTGCTTCTTGTCTGTGGTTTGAATGTCACTTGAAAGCACTTTCTTCATCTCAGAGATCGACGTATTGGGCACCAAATGCGAAGGCTCCGCGACCGCGATAATCTCTATCTTGTCCTTTACGTCCGCCCAGTGCATGGAGAGAGTGTAGCCTGTCATGAAATTATAACAGCGACCACTCACGGAAAATGCGCGATCCAGAATAATTTCGATTCCATCAATCTTGCGAGGCATGGCGGGCATCATAATCTATATCCTCATAATCGGCGAAAGTCGCTTGCTCTCTCTCAAACGCAACCACACGCACGTAGTAGATCGCGTATTCGAGAATATCGCTTCCCGCTTTAAAGGGAACGAAATCATCGAATACATTGTATTTGGGAAGATATTGCATGCCTTTTAGTATCGAAGGGTAGCACTTCGCCATATCGACAGCTGTGTAGGTAGCTTTCGGGTTCGGCTTATAGAAATAGCCGCTTAGTGCGGATCGCTTGTAGTGCGTGAGAATTTCGCGCATGTTCGGGCTGTAATGTGAGATATTCGTCGCATTTAGAAGCGACTCGCGGAAACCCTTACCGATTTCACAGACCTTATTATAATACTCCTCTGTTTCGAAATCTTGCTCAATAAAGTGGTCCGTTGTGCGTGGATCTTTGATAGAGAACATCGAGCCATTAGCTTTGAATGCGATGCTGTCGATCTGTTTCGATGGTGTTAGCTTCACTGCGGGCTCATATCGCATTTTCAGGAATGTAAATAGAAGACCTTCCAGACCTTCACGCCCAGTATACAGAATGCGAATGAAACTGCGCTCGTCAGGCGATAGTTTTAATTGCGTGATCTTTAACAAATCCTTGGATGTGTGCGCGAAGATATCGTGAGTAAGACACGTCGGAATTTTATAGAATGCTAACGAAGAGGTCGACTTAGGAACATGACTATCGAGCTCTTCGACCTCCATCTTTGCCATGCGCATTTCGAGCGACTTGATGTTATCGTTGAATATATAGATATGCTTGTTGTGAATCATAAAGTGAATATTGCGGGGAAAGATGTTTTTGTTAATTGATTCCGCCGCGAATTTGTATATTAACTTTCCGTCGACATCAAAGACGCGGAAGCCTGTCTGGATTCTCTTACAGAATTTCTCGATATGGCGGAGCGTGAGAGCCAGAGAGTCGTCAGGTGTGCGTTCGCGACCGTGAAAGAATTTATAGAGACTGTCGTAGGACATAGTTAAGTCAGTATATCGCGGTTTTGGCGCCTCCTGACACTTCTTAATGGACGCTCCCCATGTGGAGATGATCATATCATAGCCGCAAGCGTTAGATGTCGATGATTTGGGGAGCTCAATAACATCTTCGAACTCAGACGCGTTTGGATTTAATGTGTAGTCTGTGAATTTGCTCATAATCGCGGTGCATCGCATACTGTCCATTAGCTCCTCATCCAGAAACTCATAGCGATTGCCAGGTATAGCACCGGCTCCATCGTCCTCGACACCTTCCTCCCCATCGATCGCGACCTCATGAACAGTTATAAAGGCATCATCGACACTGCCGCCATAATCATCGAAACATTTGCGTAGTTTTTTCTGTTCCTCGGTTGGTGGTGTCTAAAAGAAGAACCTCTCGTATGCTTCGCCGAAAGATTTAAGTCCTATAGCCAATTCATCGTAGTTTTCGAGTAAATAGAAGATTGATTCTCTCTCTTCCGAATAATAACGATTTTGATCGGGTAGAATGAAAACTCCATACGCTTTATCGAATTTTGCCAGAGCAAAGTTTCGCAACACCCTCACCGAAACTGTCTCTCTTATATTCTGGTAGGTGACAAAGGTTTTGTCTTTTATATATGTTCCGGGAATTCCGGGAATAACAATTACCTCCGACGACCGAGCACCGGATCCAGGTCCCCATAGCTTGAACGTAATTGTTGCGAGAGTTTCCGGATCGTATGCGGCGATTGGATCGAGAATAGTGCGTTTAATCGCATCCTCTACCGCTTTTAGCTGTCCTTTCAATTGCTTCGCTTCGAGCTTCGCTTCTTTCGTCCGCTTCTTTTCTTGCTTGCGATCGAAGCGCTGTAAACGCTTCGCCTCTTGTTCTTTTTGCTTTTGCTTTTCTATATTAACTTGGGTGCGAGCGGCGCGCTTTTCTTTCCGCTCTGCCCTGCGGAAAACGCGGGGATTAATGATGCCATTCAGCGTATCGCGAATATCTATCAGCGTTTGGAGCTTGGGCTTCCGATTCATTGTGTTGTGCATCGCCCAATGCGCCTGTTCTTCGGTTAGCAAATCCTGACTCAATCCCTGCATAATGTATCCGATAATTTCGTCCCGAACATTGTTAGCGATTCTTATTAGTATCCGATAATTTCGTCCCGTTGGTTGCGCGCGGCATCTCTATTAGTTCTTTTAAAAAAACCGGAGAAAATAATTTCGGCGCAATCTACCAAATTCTCCTTTTCATTCCCTTGTCGCCAATTCTTTAAGTGCTTTTTTAACCGATACGGGGAATAAAAAGGGAGGTAAACAATTAATCATTTTTTGCATCGTGCGGATACTTTCCGCTACGAATTTTTCGCGTTCTCGACAACATGCTTTCGGGGTCTCCCAGCGGGATTTTGCGGCTGAGGTTTAGCGGGTGGGTTCAGCTTTCGTTCCGCTCTTTTCCTTCGTTGGTATTCACGTGCCTTCTCTCGGATTTTCTCCCGATACTCTTCATCGTCTTGGTATCGCTGCTGTTTACGAATTGCGATCTTTTGTAGCTGTTCCGGGGTGAATATAGTAGCCTCTCCGGCGGCTAATCGCTCCTGCTTTTGTCTCTGATGCTTGTTTCGCTGCCGCTCGGCGTCTTTTTCGCGTTTTAGTCTTAATCTCTCCGCCTTCTCCTCTTCTGTGATCACCTTCTTCGGTCGCCCTGGTCTGCGCTTTTCCTGCTGTGCCGCCATCGCCTCTTGGTTTGAAATCTTGGGTTTCGCCATTTACTACAACCGGAGAAAATAGTTTTTTGTCACTCTGTATTATTTCCCTTGCCCTTAAATACCTTTTACCGAGACCTTCAATTTTTGCCCTTGGCTCGATACAAGCGCCACCGAAATTCACCGCTCAATAACCGTTCCAGACGGTTCTTTCTTGTTGCTGAGGATAAACATAAGGATTTGTTAAGCTTTTATCGTCGCCTAATGCCATTTGATCCAATCTATACATCGGATAAGGGGAGTCAGCGCGCAAATGACCTTCTACAAACTCAGGACATGATCGCCTTCTAATATGCTCTACATGCACGTCCTCTATCTGAGCGGTTTCGATATTAGAACTCATAGCCGCGGGCACAGGCGAGGGCGATCGAGATCGTGGGTGGTTGTGATTGTCGCTGTTGTTAGAATATACAGAAAGGCGCCTACCTCCACTGTCGTCGTCAGAAATATTAACCTCTACGGTTGTGTCGCAGCAGGAGTTGTGGCACGTGCTCGTGAAATGTAAATGAAACATTTCGATGCATTGTGTGATGAAATTCATCAATCCTACAATTGGACAACGTATTAAATATGTGAGAAAATAAAAGGGAATGAGGCTATTGCTTGCTCGTGTGTTTCCTTATGAGTTGGTCGACCTTATAATGCTGTTTACAGAACCCACATGCCCGTTTTGCAAGGGCGTTCATATTAAGACCCGCTCTAAATACGGGCGGGTTCAGCTTTGCCTTGCGGATATTCACAGTCATTAGCGGATATGGCGTTTACCACCGAGCATTGCCGCGAAATTCGCTGGTGCAGTCGGCACTATATGTGCATATTGCGGGGCGACCGATTGCTGACGAGTAACGGCTTGCGCATCTGTCTTTTCCTCCTTTTTAATCTCCTCTACGTCGACCTTTTGCTTTAATCCGAGTTTGGAGATCTCTTTCTTTACGAGACCCTTTAATTTCTTGCGTTCGTTATAATCTTGCATCCATTTCTCGTAGTTAGAGACTTTCATTTCAAGGTCTCGCACTTTCTCTTCGAAGCTCATGACAACGTCGACAGGAACCGTGTGTTTTTGATAGGATCCGCGCTTTTTAAGCTCGGTTTCGGCGGCTTTCGGGACGTCTTGCGTTTTGTGCTGGCTTGCAACAACTTGCGCTTTGAGTACTTTGTCGGTTGCTTCATCAACAGAGCCGCCTCCAATCTGTGGTTTTACAGTAGCTAAATCCTCCATTTGGCGTTTACCGCTATCTTGGTTGCCCTTGTCCGCGGTGGCACTCGCAATAATCGCCTCTTGCTCGGCGACCTCTTCTGGCGAAGTGTCTATAAGATATTCGGGCATTTCGAGACCGCCGCCCGACGTTAATCCAGACTCTTCAAGTCCGCGATTAGGGTTACCAGAAGCGACCGTTTGAATGGTTTGAGGCTTCTTTCGGTAGACCATGATTATGTTTTCTTACACTTGATTAACATTTTCTTTTTCTTAGGCGAAATTTGGGAAAGTTTGGGGATACCTTCAAGCTCACGCTCAAATTTGGATAAAGTTTTGCAGACAGTTGTCGAATCTTTGACAGGCGGCGGTTTTGTCGCTTGCTCTTCTTGTTGTTTTCGCTTCTTTTCTTCAAAAGCCGCCCGCTTGTGGAATTTAGTAAACGGATGGTCATCGATCATATCGGCTGTTTCTACCCACCATCGCACAGAATACCCGGTATTATCGTGAATGATCGCTTGGTAGCTATGACAGAATTCTTGGAACATGCGCTTGAAACTCTCTTTATCCATGTTCCCGAACTCTTCGTGATATGCTTCGAATTCGCGCATGTTTGACCAGCTTAGGAATATGATATACTCCGCATTGCTGCGAATGATCGTTGAAAGCTTTGTTAGTTTCTGCGATATTAAAGCCACGGAACAAAACGTATGACGACCTTGCGCCATCAATTTATTTAGCAAATGATCGCGCGAAAGATCGATAGTTCCGGACTCCAAACAATCGTCGAGCACAATGAGAATATTCTTTGGTTTCTTACCCGCGATGATGGCTTTTTTGCGGGCTTCTATGATCGACTCTACATATTCCGGTTTCCAGGTATCATGCACTTCGTCTGTTATTTGACCCCAGAAACCGTTAAAACTCGTAGGACAGAAAACCAGAACATACGAGATCTGGTCTTCGAGTTCTTTGATCAGCCACTTTAAGAATACCGATTTACCACAATTGGTTTTCGCCAAAAGGAGAAATCGTGCGGGAAGTTTCACCCTCTGTTTCGGGTTCCATTCTTCGAGATCCATGGGCGTCGTCCCTTTTTGCATTCTTTCACTATAAAAACAATAGAAAAATAAGACTGAATGTGGTAATCGCACGAATTCCTTAGCTACTCACACGACGGATACCGTTGGCACCAATTATCATTATGTTATGAGCGAGCGCAATGCACTGAATTTGCATCTTCTGATACGCGGCACCCGCATATTATTCTGATGAACCTTCGGCTGCCGTTGTGACACCGTTGAATTCGAAGACCAGATCGAACGCCGATGTGCCTGTGGCATCGATGTAGCCCGTATCCTCTTGGTTGAGAAGCGACGCCTTTCCGTTTCCGGCACCGAAATAAATGCCAGTGAGAGCGGGGTAGCTTGTGCTCTCGGTAAAGATCGCCGAATTATATTTATCTTGAAGTTCGGTCGCGGCAATCATGAGAGGAAGCGAAGTATTCGAATAAAGGCGGTTATTGTTGAGTTCCACATAGAAGCTTACGGCGTTGGTTCTGAGTGCACGAGGAGCCAGAACCGAGAGAGTTCCGTTGTTAACCTTCGTCTTCGCGTTTTGGCGCACAGAGAATACGAGAGTGTGGATGAGACCCGCAGGGGGGTACGGGGTTGCGAGGGCCGCCTTGGCGGCGCCCTCGTGCGCCCCGCGGGGGACAGTGCGTAGCAGCTTCGTCTTCTGCAGCCTGCTGGCGTTCCGGCAAGCCCGGGAACATCGCGCCCGCTGGCAGCTAGCGCAATCTCGGGAAGGATCGATAGCCGCGCCCGGCGGGTCTGGCGCCGATCTGGGCTCGTCCTGGATCGTGCGCCGTGCGCGTAAGGACGCCCCGGGCGCGGCGGACCCCCCGCGTGCACGCAGGTTGCTCTTCGGTCGCACCATCCAACAGCGTCCAGCAGAGTAGAAGGCTGCAGAGCCGAAGCGAGTAGGATCGCCTTAGTCGCCAGCTGACGCCAGCCTCACCGCCGCCTGCTGCGCGGGGCCCGTCGCGCCATCCGGCGCTCTCCCAGTTCGCGTCACCAACCCCTCCCGGCGCGCGGTTCCTCCTCTCCGCATCGCCTCCGGGTTCTTGTCCTTGGCGGCCCGTGCTTCTCTTCCCCTCCGCGGGCACCCGGGGCGCTCGCAGGCGGATCGGAGACGGCAACATCCGGCGCGGCTCGCGGCGGCCTGGGGCGCGGTCTCGGCGGCGGCGCATCGATCCTCACGTACTGCGGCGGGAGCTCGAGGATGAGGGACTCCGGCGCGCGGTGGCGGCTCGCTCCTGGCAAACCGCTCCAGCGGCGGCCCCTCGCGGGTCGCCGCGGGCGGAGTTGGGGGCGAAGCACGCCACCCGCAGTCGCCCTCCTTTCTCTTTCTCTCGCCCTAGATATAGAAGTAGGAGTAGGCGACACGCGCGACGCTACGTTTTCTTTTTCATCGCCGCCTTACTCTGAGGTTGGGTTTCTTCGCAGATCCTTTCCTGCTTCCTGACTCCCTTTAGAGGGATGTGCTCTTATGCATCCTGTTGTAGGCTGTTCGCTGGATAGGCAGGCTATCGGAAAACGAGAAACCTTGCTCGCGCAGTCTATTGACAGGACTCTCTTAGGGTGGGCTCATGGCCAGCTGTTTTGCTACTTTCTACTTCGTAGCGAGGCAGACTGGTAAACTTCGGTTTAGGTAGATTCGACTTGTCTACTTTCGGAAGGGCCCGATAGATTGATGTGGTAGTGCCGTCAATATATCGTCATTTTTGCAAAAAAAAAAGTGGATGAGACCCGCACCTGTGAGTTGCGAGAGATTGACTCGCGAACCGGAGGCGGTCGGCTGGAAATCTGTGTGTAGGAAACCGATTTCGTTGTAGGGGATCGCGATGCCAGTCGATTTAACACGGGCAATGGTCTCAGATACAACCGCCTCATCGGCATTTACGACCTTGCAAATAACGCGGGGTTTCAGCACTTGAAGGGAAGCGCCATTGTTGGTTACCGCAATATTAGCAACATTGTTTACATCCTCAATGATACCATCCCCTTGCGCCTTGAATTCGATTTCAACTGTGATCTCAGAGTTCAGAGCGCAAAGTGGGAACATTGCCTTCTCGAAAGGAGAGGGTAAATCGATTTCGTAGGTTCCACCGACAGTGTTACCAGCGGTTCCGACAAGACCACCCACATAGCGAAGTTTCTTATCGAGTTCGCCCTGTTCAGTCATCAGTAGAAAATACTGGGTGACGAAATCTTCCGGGACAACATAGCGGAATAAAGCGTGAGAGATTTCAATGCGCTTAATTAACGATCCAATGACGCGAAGGTAGCCAGTAGTTCCAGCGACACCATTCGTGAGATCAGTGAGGGTGATCGGGTTAAGATCGAGTTGCAGCGCGAGACCATTCAGGAAATGGTAGCGGGGGATCTTGAAAACTACTCGGTTACCGAGGGCATTGGTTGGTTCGGTATCGGGGGCGACCAGAACTCGAAGTGGCTTAGTGCCAGAGGACGTTCCAATGACCAGCGACTTGTTTAGGAAATAATCCTTGTAGTCATCGGTGGTGAGCATAGATTTCAGCGTTGGGCGCTGGAATTGGCTGTTAGTCTCCATGAGCGTTTCTTCTCTTATCTTTGGGATCAGAAAATAATTTAAAGGGCTTAGTAGAAATTCATTTCGGGCGGTGCGTCGTAGGTTTCGATTTCAAAAGTGAAATAATGCGCCCAAACCCCGAAATCTAAGAGAGCGCCATCATGGTCGATGAGTTTAATCGTCAAGCGGTCGAACGATTTTAATTCGCGGAATTCACGAATGAGAGGCACCGTAGTGGACGTGTCGAAGTGGTAGATATCACCGTGTTCGAGCTCCTGCGGGATTGGAATGCGCATGAAATAACCGTCGACGTGCTTGTTGACTGAGCGAATAAATGGCGCAAACTCGTCAATATATAGCCAGATCATCGCAGCCGGGGTCTCATCTCCACGAGTATAGCCGCGAATGCGTCGATTGAGTGTCACAGTTCCCGTCCCAGGATTAAACACAAGGAATTAATCGCTTGCAAGAGGGGTAAATGTCTCGTAAACATATAGTGTAATATCTTTGAAACCGAATATTGCGAGTTTCTTAGCGATTGCTTTGCGGTTACTGGATTTTCTGAGTGTTTCAGGGGAAGCTTTGGAGAACTTGAACCAAAAGTTACTATCACTGAAAAACTCATAGATCTTTGAAGTAGTATTATAGCGGCATTTAATATATTTTCCACCGAAATCTGAAAGGCGAGCTGCTTCGAGTCTTTCTGTGACTTTTGCGGCAAGGTCTTCTTTGGTGTAAAATCCTTTGGGGATTGTGATGGTCACGAATCCGGAATCCGAAGCTGTGACCGAGAAATAGAGTTCCATGCGCTCGATGGTTGCACCAGTGGCGTCTATATCGTTTGTCACCAGCGTAAACGATTATTATTACGTCGATGCTGATAACGAACGATATCCGAAAGAGAGAGCTTTAAACAGTGATGCTTTACTCGGATTTGCGGGCGGTTCTTTTAATCCGCTCGGTCTCTTCCCGGTTTCCTATTCTCTCGCTCTCTCTACGAACCGCTTCGTTTTCTCATCTCCGAATAGCCCGTTTACATTAGAGAGCTCAGACCAGGAGTTCTGTGATTGTCTCGGCATAGAACCCGGAGTGGTTTACGCCAGCACACCAGAGCCAGTGCCGGTTCCACTCAGAGATTACCCCAGTCGCTACGCGATTAAATGCCCGAAAATGGTCGACTTTAATGCGATTCCATATATTTACCTTGATATCGAAGAGCTCCGCCCTTTTACCAAATTCGCAGCGGTTACAGGTAGACTGAACAATGTCGACAACTCCTATCTATTGCGAATTCAGATGAACTCGGACTTTGGTAGATATTCCTTTTACCACGAACCGAGCGCAAGCATCCCTTTCGTAAATGGCACATCGCAACTCGATTTAGATCGTCTCACAATTTCGCTTCGAAAATGGCGGGGCTCTGTTGCGGATATAAACGGTCTCTCTTACTCGTTTCAGCTCGAAGTGATCACGGATTAAGCGCTTTTCACACGTAGTAGCCCTCGAAATCTATTCGGCATGCCGAAGCTACGTTCGTAGTAAGCACCCAGATTACGAGTGTTCTCACAGATCTCGGGTTCGCTAAGAGATGTTCGTCGGAATCCGCACTTCCGGCTATTTGATTTGCATTGGTAAACACTCTCGTCGCGCCGGCTTCTGTGTATGTTACAAGTGCCGAAACTCCCGGAGTTAATTGGTAATCGATCTCAAACGTTTTCATGTAGTTTCCATTCGCAGCCGGCTTCATTTTTATAGAGGAAAGCATAAACAGACGCGGAAAATCAATGCGTAAATAATTGCCTCCCGACCTACTACCTTGCGGCGGGTTGGTAAATCCCACCCATCCCGTAGCATTCGACCAGCGGGCATTCGAGGCTGTGCCAAATTCCGCAATAAAGGCGCTATTATCGAGCGGCACCCAGTTAGACTCCGGGGGTGCGCTTACATCTGTGCAACCTGACAGATTAATTATGGGAACATCGCCCTCTGAGATATTCATCGTCAGCACTGAATACATCGCATTAAAATACGTTTGCTGTGCGGAAACAAAGGCGAGCGCTTCCGTTTCTAAATATTGCAGGTGACTTGTTGTGATTGTATCGAGGATCATTTTATCTTTCGGTAAAGGAACGCTCAGCTTATAGTAGCGATCGTAATTCTGATCATCGTTTCTGGGTAAAAGATCCAGTAGCTTTACGTGGGCGTTTAGATCACTCGACTCTAAGAACATGCTGAGAATTGGCGATCCTGTGGCGCTAAGCATCCATTGCACGATCCCCCAATTTTTCATAGTGTCGTACGAATATCCAGATGTTGCCTTATCAGAGTCTTGGACGTGACCCGCCGTAATCGAGACCACTATAAGCTCCTCCTCGCAAGAGTTTCCGAATAAAGTGCGGGCGAATGTGTAACCACAAACCCCGGGCGAATTATTTCCGCTCATGCAACCATCGATTAAACAATATGTTCTCCCGGCGACTGTGACTTGTTTCGGCTCGAAATAGGTCGGAGCAGCCGAGGTAGCCCTTGCAGCATCGCGCACAAGCATCCCATTAATATCTTCATCGTTGCTTGAAATAAAAACGGGGGACATTTGAACCGTGTCGAACGCAGTCACGATGGTGGGTTTATAGAGATCCGCCATGGTCGCTGAGCCGCAGAGTTCCAGAGCCACAGCTTCTAAGTTAGTTGCTTCGTACTTTGGGCGCTGTACAATCGATGTAAGCACTCGTGGATTCGCGAAAATCAGCGGTAGTTTCGCTTTGTAGAGCGCCAGAATATCAGTAGCAGTATATTTAGGGGCGCCATCGGTTCTTTTGATATTCAATAGGAGCGCGATTAATCCACCTGTGGATGTTCCCGCAAAGCAGTCGAATAGCTGTTGGATTCGTTTACCGGTTTGGGCTTCAATCTGTGCCAGTATAGCAGCCTCGATTATTCCACGCGACCCCCCTCCACTCAAAGCGAGGCAGGTCTTCATTATCTTATATACTTCTTATATATCTTCTTTGTTTATAAAGAGGATGTCGTTCCTGAATCCGCGACCTGATGCACGAGTAATTAATTCGACCACTCAGATAGAGGACACTGATCAGGTAAACACCGAAATTCGCGGGTCTCTGAGAATAAACTACAATGCAGACCGCGAAGATCCAGTCAGTGGGACACCAAGCAGACCCGCAGCTTTGCAGCTAATGAACGTCGAGAAAGGGGATCATAAACTTGGAATCGACTTTTTACTTGATGATAACGAACGAAACAGAGTCGCCAGCATTCAGGCAACCCGCCAGCTACCGAAAACGGTGCGATATAATCGTAGGAACATCCCAAAAGCATTCGATAGAGGTCGCTTAAACTTTTTCATTCAAGATGAGAGCGGTTTCCAAAATGCAGCTATGAGAATCGTGGATAATAGCACACTTATAGCGGGAGTATCCACACGGAAAACAAAGGTAGAGGTCGTCCATGATCTCTCAGCAGGTAATCTAACGACGAGTAACATTAAAGCAAGCAACATCACTACGGATACCCTAAATGTAAACTCGCTGAGCTCTGAGTCGTTTTTCGCCACCAATGTCGCCACATGCAATCTAAACATCGAATCCTTTGTGATTCAGAAGAGCGAATCGGTTCCCCAAATCACAGAGAGCGTTTTCACATTAGACCCCGCGAAACCGACCTTAGAAATTGTCGAAAATGGGAACGTTGTGGATATAATTGGCGCCAATGCTCCGAATGTGAGATCCTTGGCACTTGATAAAACGACTATATCATTTGCAGAGGAAATTCCGGCTTTTACCACAGAGAAACAGGCACTGAGAACAGACCATGTTTACATTACCAGAGACAATATAAATGATCTTTTAGGCAAGGACATCGTAAATGCGTTTTTGGAGTTTGAGAGGAACAAGAACACCAAAGATTCAAGCCAGGATGGAACCCTCACGACCCACACTACTGAAATCGCGGCTTTGCAATCCGAAATTAATGCTCTGTTTGCAGCAGATGGAGCGCTTGCAATTACCTTAGCCCATATTCTATCGAAAAGGAACATTTACCCCGCGACTGATAACACATACCGGGTTGGTTTATCGAATCTGAGATGGTCAGAGGTGCATGGAGTTTCCATGTTTGCCTCCAATTTAATCCTTCCATTTAATCACTCACTCCGACCCAACCAGATTCTCACCAGTGATAATGCACTGATCAGCTACACTGACTTTAATAGTAACTTTTCCCGCTCGGTTTCGCGAACTGAGACCTACGAGGTCACAGGATACCCGCAGAAATTCGCAGGGTTTATGTAGTTTATTATGCAGACAGTCCCACATACACATTTACTTGGGATCAATTGGGTGTCACAGGTTTCGAGACTTTACCTACGGTAACCTTGGTCGATCATACAGTTTACTATAATCAAATCACTTTCACTGATGAATATAACAAGGCATATGTCCATAATATCACCTCCACAAGGTTTCAGGTTTTGTTCCAATATGTTGGAACAAATACTCTCATTATCCGAAACTCCTCACTGAACACCATAGCTACTATTAGCTTCACTCTTAACATCAATTACATTAGCCCCGTATTCGATAGCAAACCCAGAGTAAAGGTTTACCGAGATTTACAAGGTAGCAATATCGTGCCCTTCTCACAGAATTCGATCTTGGCGCGAACTCTTTTGACAGTTTATTCTTTGAGTGCAAGCACCTGTAATATTGTGGTCGCAGGTTCATTGGCTACTATTGGAGATCTGACCGCGCCTTTTAGAAAGAAGTATCTTAAAGAGCTGTATATAACAAAGTCTGATTTACCAGATGCTATTTGGTTGGTGCTCTCCCCGACTCCCAGCATATCATACCACAATGTGAAAGACACAAATAATGTAGTGCGGAGTGGAAGCAAAGTATTCCAGGCATCCGAAATAGGATCGGTCTCATATATGTATCTTGCAGGGGTTCCAGCGAACTTTAACTTTACTTTTGAGACTCCATTTGTCTCTCCTCCTACCATTGAAATTACAGACCCGAATCTTTATGTGGTCAATGATGGCTCATCTACCTCTCTTCAAAATGCACCAGCTGGCTACTCCCCGTTTGTTGCAACTAACATAACAACCACCGGATTTACACTTGTCGGAAATGCAACTGTCACATATGTTCTGTCAGCGTATCCTGTTGGTTTGTATTTCGCGAAAAATAATCTTTCTGTCATCCCATATGAGTCGTTTTATCCTCCCTTCACTGTGAGTTGGAAGGCAACAGGAACTATTCCGCGATTTGACCCCGAAGACCGATTAAAAATAAGGTATCCTCTCGATATTACCGACATTCATACTACGAGGATCAATGGGCAGAATTTCGTATTTAATGGAACCAATGCTACTCTGATCGATAATCGAGTTACAAATAATTACTTTTTCGATTCTCGATTAATTAATACTTGCAACATTGCCATACATAAAACGTTTGAGGATCGCAGTAAGACCTTAACAGTCACCTTGCCCACTCATTCGAATGTCTCAGATGGATTTTACTATTATCTGTTAAATCGCTATTACACCTCTTATATTCCATATCCTTCTGAGACTGTCAGCATGAGCTATCCCAAAGTCACCCTAACATCGACCAATGCTGACTTCTTTGGATCCACAGACTTCATGAGAGAATTCTTTTATTTTACATCCTCCACAGATGGTCTCTTAGTTTATTACTCTTACAAATATGAGTCTATTGCTACCCAAATTGACAGTCACCCAAATACAGATGTCATCGAAGTGGGCGATAAGAAATATATAAAAACCGCTTCCCCATGGGTGTGCACTGTCCGGCTCGATGACAGATACACTCCTAACCTAAATAACATTGGATTGCACTCGACATGCAATATTTATGTGCAAGGTGCGATTTCGGCTTCGAAGTACTTTGAGGGTGGAAATTGTGATACAGGACATAGGTTGCTATCGCGAAATGGACTCTTTGAGTCATTCAGTGGGACGGCTCTACCGCCTTTTATCAGGGACACAGTCTATGATACCACATGCAATATTTGGGTGTGTCGATCTGTGAGCAATCCACCTGTGACACAGGAATTATACAAGTATCTCGCAGATACCTATGGTGCAATCTCCGGATCCTCCACAGGAAATCCAGCGACGGCTCCTATCGTGTTTGCGAATGCAAACACAGCGCCCACATCATTAGCAGGGTCGACGGAACCGCCCCCAGATTCAGATCCTAACTTGCCTCCTGATGAGTCAGACCCACAGACCCCACCTACCACTGATCCTACAACACCTAATAATCCCACGAATCCTACAAATCCAGTCGGAGCACCCGGATCGGATCCAGGAAATTTAGTGCTTATCATTCTCTTGCCGATTCTCGGTGCTCTTGGGCTTGTGCTTGCATACAAATTTCGAGCTCTTTGTTGTGCTTGCATAGACAGAACCATTGCAGGAGCAGGAAATAAATACTCAACACCTGAGCTGAATGTGACCCAAACAGCCAAAGGAGATGTGGGGTTAGAGGTGAGGTCAGCCGAGGGGCATGGTCTTAGTGTTGTGAGAACTGATCAACCACCAGTAAGTAGGGCAGCAATCTATTCGCCCCTAAAACCATTTTCTCCATCACTTGCAACCTTGTATGTTCAGATGTGCCCATTATAGCACCTGTAATAGGTGCATCCAATATGTATATCCAAAGAAACCCAGTCGTCCATACAGGCGCCGAATTGATATTGGGCGACAACACCCCGATTTGCAGACTCGATCGCGATTTACCTAACAGCCATAGTCTCATGTATTTTACCTCTGAAAATCGCCTTTCGGGTGATTTCTCGCCAATTGAACTCACTATACCAAAGCAAAAGGTGAGCTACAAAGAACTCTCAGATGTCCCTTCAACGTTTCTACCCAGTTCTCACGAGCATTTGTGGGAGCATATCACCAATCGACCATTAACCTTCCCACCTGATCCACACACTCATGATTACCTGTCTCTCGAAGGTGGTGTTATTTCATCTAATCTTACAATTTCATCAAACCTTACAGTTACAAGTAACATTTATGCCAGTAACATTTATGGCAGTAACATTTACAGCAGTAACCTATGGGCAAGTAATATTAATGGAAGTAATGTAATAGTCAATTATCTCACTGTGAATATTGAAGCAAACCTACCAAATCATCCGACATCGAATGTTGTTTTAGACTGGTTAGCAAAACAAAAACACACAAAAGCAGATATTACAGATTTTGCACACGAGCATTTGTGGAAGGATATCAAAGACCCACCGTTAACCTATCCTCCCAGTTATCACGAGCATTTATGGGAGCATATCACGAATCCGCCATCGACATTCCCGCCAGGAAAACACTCCCATGATTATTCAGAGATTACCAACAGTAACCACAGGCACCCATGGAGCGAAAAAGACGAAAAACCACGTTTTGCATCAACAGGTGATTTAGTAAATGGTGATGGATTTTATGGAGTTAGTCTTTACCAAAGTGATACTATCGCTGAAAGATTACAATTAAGTGGCTACTATTTACACCGAAAGGGAATTGAAGCGGGCACCACAATGGAAGGAGAGCTATATGTTAAACAACCCACAAGAACAACATTAGTAGCAGCTGGTGGCGATGCATTAATAGACACCAAACCAGGTATATTTTTAACAAGTTATTATAATGCGGATATCCCAGTTACAGCAGGTTTACCACCGCTACCATCTGATCCAGCAACTTATGATGACAAAGACCCCCACCAATTGCGCGCCCTCTTCTTTCCTTCCCCACTACCATTCTCAGTAAGCCCATTATCCATTTTCAAATTTCTCAGTAAGGCTCAGTAACAAATTATAAATTAGCACTGTATTTTTCAAACATCTAACCCTTCCTTACTGAAACCAATCACAAAACCCTATCAATCTCCTATTTTCTAATCTCTTACCATTTTCAGTAAGCCGTAAAACCCTCTCTCGATTTCTCAGTAAGGACAGTAAGACCCCTATTTTTACGAAATGTTCCCGATCGTTTCCGGACTGTTTTCAGTTAGCAAATTGAAAAATAAAGGTGACCCCACCGATAGCCTTAATCCGGATAAATCAAATACGAGATCAAGGTGACCCCCACCGATAGCCTTAATTTGGATAAATCAAATACGAAATCAAGGTGACCCCCACCGATAGAGTACAATGAATTCGCGAGTTTGTGCATGAGCAAGCATGCCGAAAATGCCCACCTGCACAAACTTGCGACTTCAATCGAAATGTACGAATCGAAATGTACGAATCGAAATGTACGAATCGAAATGTACGATTAGCATATTTACGACAAAGTACGACGATAGACCACGTTAAAATAAACTCGCGCCCCGCCCACTATGCAAGATACATGCAAACAACATGCGAGTTCTATGAAAAATAAACAATTCAGTCATGTATATATTTCGTATATATGTCTGAACCTCCGTGCTTGTGGTTGGTTTTTCTTTTTTTCGCATATTCCGACATATACATATATACACCGACGTCACCGACACACTGGGGGTCATCACATCACGGCGACTCCGGAAACATATATGGATGGAATGCCGGCGCCCCACACAAATTCGTCGACCAATCAGGATAGGATCGCCGGATAGAATTACCCGGGGCGATAGTATCGCCGGATAGTATGACCTCGGGGCGATAGTATCGCCGGATAGTATGACCTCGGGCGATAGTATCGCCGGATAGTATGCCTCGGGCGATAGTATCGCCGGATAGTATGACCTTGGGGCGATAGTATCGCCGGATAGTATGACCTCGGGGCGATAGTATCGCCGGATAGTATACCCGATAGCCGGGTAGTGTGCTCAGCAATTGATGACGTGGCATATATATATATATGTATATAACTGACCAGTGACTGACTCAGTGACCGACTTGCCACTGTTGCCGGTTGCAATTTTCAAGTCCCGAGTCCCGAGTCCCGAGTCCCGACTTGATAACACCGGCGATCGCGACTTCGCGGAGACCCCCCCTTCCGTTTTTCCCGCATAACTTTGGACAGGAAGCCGATCTCGGCGCGCTCTCAATTGCTATGTGCTCACAACTTGATTCCGGGCATGATGGTTATGCTTTGACTAGCTTAGCCTACCGTGGAGCAAAGACCGACTTCGATTTCTGCACAAGTGCCCGAAAACGGAGGTGTCCGCTACATTCTGAGCGCCGGCGCGCGTTCCCGGAGGGCTCCACTAGTCATACTTTGCGTCCGCGCGCGTATAGAGTAGTTCTACACTACTACGAAGTGGCGCGGTCTGATTCGCAAAGGGCGCGATTTGGCGGCTACGAAACCACATAGCTCACAAAAATATCGACTTAAATAATAATGGATTCCCGATACCGCGGCTACCACGTTATGCTCGACTATATAACCGACCCGTTCACCGAGTCTCCGGAGGCATGCGCCGAGTGGATCACAGCGAACCTATCGCAATATATCACAGATCGCAATATGCGCATCGTGCACCAGCACACATGCATTTTCGATGGCTCTAATTCCCCTCCCGGTTTCGCGATTGGCTTTCTATTAGATGAGTCGCATGCCACAGCTCACTCTTATAGCGACCAGGGGCTATTAGCGATCGATATCTTTACATGCGGGTCAAATGCCGAAGCAAAGACGATGGGTATAGCACGGGACATTAACGAACTCATACAAGAAAGGCTGAAAGTGCGAAAGTGGGACTTACAGGTCGAGCAAAGGTTCCCAATTTCATAAAAAATGAAAAAAACGACATATATATTTAATGCTCCTTGATCGGAAACTTGCCCATTAGCGGGTGATCGAGACCCATGACATACCAGCATCGCATAACGGGATCCCAGCGGGCTTTCTCAGCCTTTGCTTGATCCTTAAATTCATAAGGAATATCGAGATAAACCTTCACGTTTCTTTGATACACTTGCTCATAGCTTAGAGTTTTGAACTGAGAGCATAGAGAGTGATCTTTCTTCGTGACATACCAGCATGAATTCTCACGATCCCACTTTCCACCGAGGGATTTCGCAACGTCTTTTTTATCATACGGAATGTCCACGAAATGCTTTTCACCCTCCATCTCTTTTTATATTTACCGGAGAAAATAATTTCGGGGTTTGTTATGAACGAGATGACCGAAGAATGCGCGTAGTAGGGGCTGTATAGCTTGCGCTCTGATTCTTGAATGATTTATACCACCGCTGACTGTTTACCTCAGAGAGCTTCTCAGTTCCCGCGATCGTTAATTTGGCGAGCTCTCTCAGCGCCCTCTTTGTCTTTTCTGCGCGATCTTCCAATAATGCGCCTTTCGGAACACTTGCGGCGACATCTATGCCTTCCTTTTGAACCTGCCGGATCGAAGCTGCCTCTACATCAGCCGCTAAAATAGCGTTGCCTGATGGCTCCACCACAGCTTCGACCTCTGTAATGATCTGCAATTCGTGCGGCTTAAAAAGCTTCGGCATTACGTTCCCCGCTGCATCTTGCACCTCTATCGCGTTTCCTCTCCTTCCCGCAATTTTGTAGACCTCTCGGCTATACCTTTGGGTCGCTCCTTTATCAAACTTTGATCTCGGCAATAATACACGGACGTGGAGACCCGGTTTAAAGTCGCTGAATATATCCTTTACGATTGTGTTCTTCCTTGAAATAATAGCCGCTCGGATCCGCTCCATATCAGAAAGCTTAACATCCCCGGGTTTCATTCCTATGGTTCTGTGAATGGTGTTATTATAATTGAAAACGAAGTCGTCCAATTTATCCATAAATCGCACAGTGTTATAAGCGACACAGTAGTTGTTTATCATCGTTTTTAAGGTCAAATGAAAGCGATTCATTATTCCCAGCGAAGTGTGATCTCCGACCTGTTTAAAGCGGTGTTCTATTCCGTTATTTTTAACGATCTCCTGAAACTCCTTTGCGATGAATTCTGAGCCGTTATCTGTCTCTAAACGCTTCATTGGAGCGGGGAGCTCTGTAAGCATCTCCGCAAAAGCGGTAGCAACACTCGCGCCCTCTTTATTCTTTAATTTCTTGGCATACGATTTTCGGCTCGTCATCTCAATGAGAGTAAGGACTGCAATGTAGCCGGAATTATAATTGCCATATGAGAGATAAAAGATGAGATCCGCTTGATAGCACCACGGCGGGGCTGTAATGGGAATAAAAGCGGTTTGGGTCGGTGCGGGGGGCTTCTTGTTGATCTGCATAAATTCTTGTTTCGCTGCGACATCTTGCACTTCTTTCAGTGTGAGGGTCTTGTCCTCTTTTCTCAGCTCTTCGTATATCGCGGACGGGTTCTTAAAACCTGTCTTCGGGTCATACATGCGGCGCACGATCTTAGAGGACGGGTTCGCAATGCTAAAAGGAACATCTCCTAATAAATTTGATTTTGCTTGGCGTTTTGTGATTTTTTGGGGGACTTGTTCGGTCTCAGGAACCGCGATAGGTAGTATGGTGGTCTCTGTCTCCTCGCCCGCTACCCTTCTAACGATCCTTGACATTCTTCTAATTAATCCTTTTTATTTTTTGCTGCAATTGCACCCGTGATGCGCGAGCTGGCAATTGTCTTTAAGATGTGGGCGCCTGTTGTTTATGCGATCCACGACGAGCCTGTAATTTGGATCTTGCGGCTCAATCGGAATAGGAAGGGAACAGAGCGCACAGGCGCCCTTCTGTTGCTTCTTGCGCTCTAATATCCACTCCGGCGTAATATAATCCGCCTCGTCGAAATCGCGCCCGGCACGCTGATCCTGGCATTTATAACCGCGGATCTTCGTTTTCAGATATTCGATGTAGTCGCTCTTTCCTTGGAATCTGTGAATCGGTGTATAAATCAGCACAGTGGACAGATCGCGGTTACGAGTGAGAGCGGTATAGAACCATTCGCGAGTGGTATAGCGGAACGTAGCCTCACAAATGACAATGCCCGAATCAAGTGTGAGACCTTGCGTTGAATGACCTGTTCCTGCATAAGGGAGAGAAAAATGTTCTAACATCGCGCACGGAACCTCGAACGTGACGCCATCGAAAACGTCAGTTAATGTGACCATTTGCTTGGTGATTTTGGTGATTCGATAGGTGTAATTCGTGTATGCATTAATAGACTCACCCTCAGACCGCGAAATGCGTAGATACCTGCGACAAACGACTTCCAGACCCTTGTAGAATTTGATGCCGTTGACCTCTACGGTTGCAATATTTACTTTTCGTCTATCGTGCATCAGTTTGTTATAGGCTAAGGTCATTTCGTTTCTGTAAGCGATGCCAAAGTAGCCGTCAGGAATTGCGTTTAGATCATTAATTGTCGGCAACCCGTATTTCGAGATAATCTGTGCGGCTTCGAGTCCGTTTTCGAAGAGATCCTCTTTAATCGCCCGAATTAATTCACGGTCTGTCTCCTTCTTGTGCCGCTTGTTAATGCGTAGACTCAGGACGTTAGGGAACATGCTCTGCACAGCGCGCTTATAGTAGCCCTTGCGATCAGAAACCGATAGCTCATCATTAATCGGTTCGTTCTGATAGGTATCGCCATTAGCCAAATATTTGATATCCGGATAGCGATCGATAAACGACTTGATCTTAGCGAGATCTTTTACAGAATACGCGAATATCTCGTCGAACATAATGTGACTGAACTCGGAGACGAACGCCCTCTGGTCTTTTTCGCTCATAGCCTCTTCGTAGGTCTGATCATTTGAGACACGGATCCCGAGAACATTATACAAAGTGCGAACGGTGATATTCTCGATTCCGCGGACTTTGAGAGAGTCCCTTAGCTCTGCGCACTGTTTGTTATAGGGGCAAATAACTAAGCAATTCGACTTTTGAGAGGCGAAGCAATTAATCCCGAGGGTCGACTTTCCACTTCCGGGCATGTCAGCAAGGACAAGCATACGATTATGGAGCTCCGCAACCCAATTAAAGCACTCCGGATTAAATTCGTCCCTCAGCGAGAACCGGTTAATGAGTGTCTCGGGATCCTGAAATTCGAGAGTTACACCCGTGGTGGGCGGAGTGCATTTTCAGGGCATCTTTTCCCGGGAATATAGCTGAATTTGCCCATGTTCTCAAACGCATTTCGGTCGAACTCTTTCTTACTTGTCCATGAACCTTCGATATATAGGCAATCCGTTCTGATCCCGGCAACCTTGTGCCCGCGCGCTGTCAGGCGCTTGTATTGCGCAAACATATTAGCGCGGTTACGATCGTAAATATGAAAGTGGATAGGAAGGAATCCATTAACGAGCTCGCGGTGGGAGCTGATCTTAACGAAATAGATGTGACCTTCGAATTCGCTAAGAGTTTTGACACGTTTCGAATTCTTAGGATTGAAAGTAAACACCTCTACTGTTCCTCCGCATTCTTGGGTGAACCTCTCAGCCTCGGCACGGTTGTAGAACATTTTCGTGGATGTTTGCGAGTCTTGGAATTTGCCGAGCATTCCGATCTCTTTCACTAAAATGTGTTTCTTGTCCGTGGTTTGAATGTCACTTGAAAGCACTTTTTGCATCTCAGCGATCGACGTATTGGGCACCAAATGCGAAGGCTCCGCGACCGCGATAATCTCTATCTTGTCCTTTACGTCCGCCCAATGCATGGAGAGAGTGTAGCCTGTCATGAAATTATAACAGCGACCACTCACGGAAAATGCGCGATCCAGAATAATTTCGATTCCGTCAATCTTGCGAGACATGGCGCATCATAATCAATGTCCTCATCGTCGGCGAAAGTCGCTTGCTCTCTCTCAAACGCAACCACACGCACGTAGTAGATCGCGTATTCGAGAATATCGCTTCCCGCTTTAAAGGGAACGAAGTCATCGAATACATTGTATTTCGGAAGATATTGCATGCCTTTCAGTATCGAAGGGTAGCACTTCGCCATATCGACAGCTGTGTAGGTAGCTTTTGGGTTCGGCTTATAGAAATAGCCGCTTAGTGCGGATCGCTTGTAGTGCGTGAGAATTTCGCGCATGTTCGGGCTGTAATGTGAGATATTCGTGGTATTCAGTAGCGACTCGCGGAATCCCTTCCCGATTTCACAGACCTTATTATAATACTCCTCTGTTTCGAAATCTTGCTCAATAAAGTGGTCGGTTGTGCGTGGATCTTTGATAGAGAACATCGAGCCATTAGCTTTGAATGTGATGCTGTCGATCTGTTTCGATGGTGTTAGCTTCACTGCGGGCTCATATCGCATTTTCAGGAACGTAAATAGAAGACCTTCCAGACCTTCGCGCCCAGTATAAAGAATGCGGATGAAACTGCGCTCGTCGGGCGATAGTTTAAGTTGCGTGATCTTTAACAAATCCTTGGATGTGTGCGCGAAGATATCGTGAGTAAGACACGTCGGAATTTTATAGAGTGCTAACGAAGAGGTCGACTTAGGAACATGACTTTCGAGCTCTTCGACCTCCATCTTTGCCATGCGCATTTCGAGCGACTTGATGTTATCGTTGAATATATAGATGTGCTTGTTGTGAATCATAAAGTGAATATTGCGGGGAAAGATGTTTTTGTTAATTGATTCCGACGCGAATTTGTATACTAACTTTCCGTCGACATCAAAGACGCGGAAGCCTGTCTGAATTCTCTTACAGAATTTCTCGATATGGCGGAGGGTGAGAGCCAGAGAGTCGCCAGGTGTGCATTCACGACCGTGAAAGAATTTATAGAGACCGTCGTACGACATAGTTAAGTCAGTATATCGCGGTTTTGGCGCCTCCTGACACTTCTTAATGGACGCTCCCCATGTGGAGATGATCATATCATAGCCGCAAGCGTTAGATGTCGATGATTTGGGAAGCTCAATAATATCTTCGAACTCAGACGCGTTTGGATTTAATGTGTAGTCTGTGAATTTGCTCATAATCGCGGTGCATCGCATGCTGTCCATTAGCTCCTCATCCAGAAACTCATAGCGATTGCCAGGTATAGCACCGGCTCCATCGTCCTCGACACCTTCCTCCCATCGATCGCGACCTCATGAACAGTTATAAAGGCATCATCGACACTGCGCCAAAATCATCGAAACTTTGCGTAGGTTTTTCTGTTCCTCGTTGGTGTGTCTTAAAGAAGAACATCTCGTATGCTTGTCCGAAAGTTCCCAGACCAATCTTCAATTCATCGTAGTTTCGAGTAAATAGAAGATTGAATCTCTCTCTTCCGAATAATAACGATTTTGAGCGGTGAGAATTCCATACACTCTATCGATTTTTGCCAGAGCAAAGTTTCGCAACACCTCACCGAAACTGTCTCTCTTATATTCTCGTAGGTGACAAAGGTTCTGTCTTTTATATATGTTCCGGGAATTCCGGGAATAACAATTACCTCCGACGACCGAGCACCGGATCCAGGTCCCCATAGCTTGAACTAATTGTCGCGAGAGTTTCCGGATCATATTGGGCGATTGGATCGAGAATAGTGCGTTTAATCGCATCCTCTACCGCTTTTAGCTGTCCTTTGAATTGCTTCGCTTGGAGCTTCGCTTCTTTCGCCCGCTTCTTTTCTTGCTTGCGATCGAAGCGCTGTAACGCTTCGCCTCTTGTTCTTTTTGCTTTTGCTTTTCTATATTAACTTGGTGCGAGCGGCGCGCTTTTCTTTCCGCTTGCCCTGCGGAAAACGCGGGATTAATGATTCCATTCAGCGTATCCCGAATGTCTATCAGCGTTTGGAGCTTGGCTTCCGATCATTGTGTTGTGCATCGCCAATGCGCCTGTTCTTCGGTTAGCAAATCCTGACTCAATCCCTGCATAATGTATCCGATAATTTCATCCCGAACATTGTTAGCGATTCTGTTGGTTGCGCGCGGCATCTCTATTAGTTCTTTTAAAATAACCGGAGAAAATAATTTCGACGCAATCTACCAATTCTCCTTTTCATACCCTTGTCGCTAATTCTTTAAGTGCTTTTGACGATACGGGGAATAAAAGGGAGGTAAAAATTAATCATTTTTCGCATCGTGCGGATACTTTCCGCTACGAATTTTTCGCGTTCTCGACCACATGCTTTCGGGGTCTTCCAGCGGGCTTTTGCGGCTGGGGCTTCACCGGCGGATTCAGCTTGCGTTCCGCTCTTTTCCTTCGTTGGTATTCACGTGCCTTCTCTCGGATTTTCTCCCGATACTCTTCATCGTCTTGGTATCGCTGCTGTTTACGAATTGCAATCTTTTGTAGCTGTTCCGGGGTGAATATCGTAGCCTCTCCGGCGGCTAATCGCTCCTGCTTTTGTCTCTGATGCTTGTTTCGCTGCCGCTCGGCGTCTTTTTCGCGTTTCAGTCGTAATCTCTCCGCCTTCTCCTCTTCTGAAATCACCTTTTTCGGTCGCCGGGTCTGCGCTTTCCTGCTGTGCCGCCATTGCCTCTTGGTTTGAAATCTTGGGTTTCGCATTTACTATAACCGGAGAAAATAGTTTTTGTCACTCTGTATTATTTCCTTGCCTTAAATACCTTTTACCGAAACCTTCAATTTTTGCCCTTGGCTCGATACAAGCGCCACCGAAATTCACCGCTCAATAACCATTCCAGACGGTTCGTTCTTGTTGCTGAGGATATACATAAGGTTGCTGAGGATAAACATAAGGGTTCGTTACATTTTCATCGTCGCCTAATGCCATTGATCCAATCTATACATCGATAAGGGAGTCAGCGCGCAAATGACCTTCTACAAACTCAGGACATGATCGCCTTCTAATATGCTCTACATGCACGTCCTCTATCTGAGCGTTTCGATATTGGAACTCATAGCCGCGGTCACAGGCGAGGGTGATCGAGATCGTGGGTGGTTGTGATTGTCGCTATGGTTAGAATATACAGAAAGGCGCCTACCTCCATGGTCTTCATCGTAATATCACCTCTACGGTGTGTCGCAACAGAGTTGTGGCACGTGCTTGTGAAATGCAAATGAAACATTTCAATGCATTGTGTGATGAAATTCATCGACCCTACAAATGGGCAACGTATTAAATATGTGAGAAAATAAAAGGAATGAGGCTATTGCTTGCTCGTGTTTCCCTACGAATTGGTCGACCTTATAATGCTGTTTATGAGCCGACATGCCGTTTTGCAAGGGCGTTCATATAAGACCGCTCTAAATACGGGCGGGTTCAGCTTTGCCTTGCGGATATTCACAGTCATTAGCGGATATGGCGTTTACCACCGAGCATTGCCGCGAAATTCGCTGGTGCAGTCGGCACTATATGTGCATATTGCGGGCGACCGATTGCTGACGAGTTACGGCTTGCGCATCTGTCTTTCTCCTTTTAATCTCCTCTACGTCGACTTTTGCTTTAATCCGAGCTTTGAGATCTCTTTCTTAACGAGACCCTTTAATTTCTTGCGTTCGTTATAATCTTGCATCCATTCTCGTAGTTAGAGACTTTCATTTCGAGGTCTCGCACTTTCTCTTCGAAGCTCATGACAACGTCGACAGGAACCGTGTGTTTTTGATAAGATCGCGCTTTTTAAGCTCGGTTTCGGCGGCTTCGGGACGTCTTGCGTTTTGTGCTGGCTTGCGACAACTTGGGCTTTTAGTACTTGTCGGTTGCTTCATCGACGAGCCGCCTCCATCTGTGGTTATACAGTAGCTAAATCCTCCATTTGGCGTTACCGCTATCTTGGTTGCCCTTGTCCGCGGTGGCACTCGCAATAATCGCCTCTTGCTTGGCGACCTCTTCTGGCGAGTGTCTATAAGATATTCGGGCATTTCGAGACCGCCGCCCGACGTTAATCCAGACTCTTCAAGTCCGCGATAGGATTACAGAAGCGACGTTTGATGTTGAGGCTTCTTTCGGTAGACCATGATTATCTTTCTTACACTTGATTAACATTTCTTTTTCTTGGGCGAAATTTGCGAAAGTTTGGGATACCTTCAAGCTCACGCTCAAATTTGGATAAAGTTTTGCATACAGTTGTCGAATCTTTGACAGGCGGCGGTTTTGTAGCTTGCTCCTCTTGTTGTTGCGCCTTTTCTTCAAAAGCCGCCCCTTGTGGAATTTAGTAAACGGATGGTCATCGATCATATCGGCTTTTCGAATCCCACCATCGCACAGAATACCGGTATTATCGTGAATGATCGCTTGGTAGCTATGACAGAATTCTTGGAACATGCCGTTGAAACTCTCTTTATCCATGTTTCCGAACTCTCGTGATATGCTTCAAACTCTCGCATGTTTGACCAGCTTAGGAATA